>CM042165.1:69326675-69336675 GCA_023376005.1 Doryteuthis pealeii
TATATATATATATATATAATACTATATTATAATATATATATGGAGGCGCGTGGGCTAGAGTCGTGGAAAATGGGACTCGCTGATTCGAGTTTAATCCTAGACGAAGCTGTTGGCATTTCAAATAGCGCTAATTACCCTTGGGAAAGGAATGAATCCTATATTCTCCTCCAGCTATGGTTTAAATAGTAGGCAGACTGGGCTCTCCAGCCTTGGTAAGGTAACCAGTCTAGGAGAGGATAACTCTGAATTCAAAAATTCTGAGGTCGGTCGTTGATTTGGTTTTGTGGCATACCTTGAGTGCAGCCAATTCTTTTCCCGCACAGAGAGTCATAAATATATATATTATTATATATATATATATATATATATATATATATATATATATATATATATATATTATAATATTTAATCTGTGGATCTAACAGACAGTATGATAATTTAATGATTACAGACGCTTGATTATGTTACTTGTAAGCTTTGCTGTTAACTATGAAGTGCTAAATTTAATATTTCCAGCATTCTAAATAGAAGCATCCACTATCATCAGGACTACTAATATGAAATGCTAATTAGATTCCTTCAAATACCTCTAATAGATCTCATATATATCATGGACATATGACTATCACCATGGCCCACTGTTTAAACAGGAACTCCAGCGAAAACTGCGGCAGATCGTACATTTCAATCTAGAAAACTACGTTAATGATTCTGAAATTCCAAACGAATTTAGATTAAACAAACATGATGTTCTAAATTAAGATGGGGTTTAACTCAAGATGATTCAATGTTTAACTTCGTTTGTTGCAGTTAAATGCAAACTCATTGAACAACTACTTGATAAAAGAGACGTCAAGTAACACCCTCTTAATGTGGACGAGCAGCAGATCCCCCCCTCTCACACTGTCACTGACGTCCAAAGGGATGGTAAGAATGCAACGGCAGTGTCCGCAGGAATTGCCGTGTAGCTGATTCAGCGTTACACCATTTTACCTTTAATTTTTTTCTTAATATTTCGAGATATGAATCCTTTGGTCAAAGATTTCTGAAGGCCCGCAGCTGTTAGCTTGTTGCTGGTTCTGTCCATTTCTGTTGTATGACTGTCTTCCTAGGAATTCTCTGTGTGTATGCTATGTGAAGTCTATGTGTGTGTGTGTGCTGTCTGTCCAACGAATGTCTTATTTAACATTCTAGGTTTGACCTACCCTTTTTATCAGTTAGTAGGCTTAGTATCTTGTTTGTTCTAGTTTTGTGTGCGTGTTGTTAAGTATCTGCGCTCGCTCATCCTTTGCCATGTTGTAAAAAGAACTTAAATAAATAAGTAAGTCAATAAGTCTTGTGTATATTCGCTTTAGGTCCGACGTCCTAGCATGATCCAAGTAAAATGAGCTAAGATAGAATCAGGACAGTAGTAAAATACACCAACAGTCAAGCAGCAGCAATGCAGTGATGTGGCATAAAGACGGCTGGTCACATGGGATTGACGAAGTCTATAAGTAGAAATGACATTTGCTCATGCCTTATATACTCAAAAATGCACCTCACGTGGTTGTAATGGTTAGCAATCTCGCTCGCAACCATGTAGTGTTCGATTCTCAATTGGGAGCCCCCATACTTCTGGCCCTTGTGGCCATATCTAAGCTATAGCTTAGTAAAGTCTATATACTCAAATATGCATCCTCAGTGGTGTAATGGTTAGCAAGCTCGCTTTCGCAACACCATTGTTAGTGTTCGATTTCTCATTGGAGCCTCATACTTCTGGCTTGTGCATATCTAAGCTAAGCTTAGTAAATAACTATATACTCAAAAATTGCACCTCACGTGGTGTAATGTTAGCAGCTCGCTTTCGCAAACCATTGTTAGTGTTTTCGATTCTCATTGGGAGCTCCCATACTTCCTGGCCTTGTGCCATATCTAAGCTTAAGCTTAGTTAATAACTTATAGTGCTCAAAATGCACCTCATTTAGTGTAAATGGTTTAGCAAGCAAGTATTAGCAGACACATTGTTTGTGAGTTCGATTCTCACTGGGCGCCCCACAACTTCTGCCTTGTGCCGTATCAAGCTACGCTTAGTTAAATATACTATATACTCAAAAATGTGGTGTAATGGTTTAGCAAGCTAAGAATTAGCAAACCATTGTTAGTGAAGTTCGATCTCATTGGACGCCCATATTTCCTGCCTTGTGT
Source organism: Doryteuthis pealeii (assembly GCA_023376005.1). NCBI lineage: Eukaryota > Metazoa > Mollusca > Cephalopoda > Myopsida > Loliginidae > Doryteuthis > Doryteuthis pealeii. The sequence goes on from CM042165.1 coordinate 69,328,863, forward strand.
CGCATCTAAGCTGATCGCTTAGTAAATAACTATAATACTCAAAAATTCCAAACACTGTGTTGTATGTGTTCTCCATGCGGCGCAATTTTTTTAAAAAATTTCCTTCATCTCTTAAATTTGTTAATTTGGTCTGTTGTGTTTGTGTTCTTCAGGACACTGCCTGGTTTATATTGTATACTGTCATATTCTTTCTCTGGTGTGTGAGTAATGTTTGGTTGTGTTGTGTTATGTATGTGTGTGGTGCCGTACCCATATGTTTTTGTGTTTGTGTATATGTGTGTTGGATTTTTTTAAAAAGATTAGAAGAACTAACTTTTATCAACTAAATTATAATTATAGCTTATGTTAAACTTGGTCCTGTGACAGAGGTTAACATGAAATAGGTAGGGCTGACAATTATAGAACTTTAATTTTATTTTTCATTTATTTTAGTAAAAAACTGCACATTTAGCTCAGAGCCGTGTTTAGGCTCTGTTCGAGTATCTGCCTTGGTAAAAGTAGGAACGCCAGGAAACAACCTCTCCTACGTCTAAGCACTGGTGGCAAAGGATATACTCCCTTTGCTCATCCGCCGATGTGACAATTGGCAATCCGGCAATTCCGATGACGTACTATTGAGGTAAGAAACTGACGCGTAATTGAATTAATTGAGATACTTCTTTAAAAGAGTTCTTGGGGGAGACTCGCTGGAAATGGTTTCTGTATTAGACTGTGACGGGAAATACACACCACAGCACACACACACGCACAACACACACACACACACACATATATATATATTATTATATATATATATATATCAATAAAAGCCCTGAAGAAGATCTACTTAAACTGATTGAAATCACTGCAGCGGTTGGCTGAATAAATTATCAGTCATTTTTATTGAAACTGTGTTTTTTTCAAAAACTTTTCCACTATTTTACAATACTGTCGGAATCACTTCCCATGTTCTCTTCACACACACACACACACACACACACACACACAATATATTATATATATATATATATAATATATATATATATAGTTACAAGTAAAGTCGACGGGTTGGCCTAAAGTCGGGTATCAGCCAGTCAGCGAGGGAGTCATCCCTTTTTAATAGCGCGAGACAAGGAGATTGTTTTTAGCATCTGAGGTGAAGCACCAACACCTACCATCAGCTCTTACTTTACCGCACAGTTCCTTGTGCTACTCATACGCTGAGTTGGTGGAGGACCGTATCGGACTAGGAACCTTGTGGTTTCTAGCCGAACTCCTCTCCCTTGTTATTTGGCAGCAAAGTTTATTTTTTTCAGGATGTGTTATTGAATAACACGGAGTACTTCTCTTCTTCATTATTTGGATCTGTGTCTTTTCCAGTCGTTCTGGTGATCTTTCTGGTGTTTGGATCCAATTGAAATAAAATTATTTCCGAACTGTTAACCCGAGCGCTTTCCGACTGCTTCCTTTCTTCAGTCTCATCAATGGGTTTTAATGGAGTTGGTGTTTATTGTTCGTTTTTTAAGGTCTTTTATCTATGTTCTTTTTCGTTTTGTTCCTTTGAATAATTGGAAGCTTCTTTATTTTTAGAGGGTTGCAAAGTTAGTGTGTAGTTATTAAAGGATAGTTAATATGTCCACGTTGAATGCTATTTTAAATTGATGTTATTTTTTAAATGTTTAATCTAGTCTTTTTATTTATTTATTTTAAAAATCTAGAGGTTTTTTTTTTATGCATAAATTGCCTTCAAGAATGTTGGTCGGCGTTTCTTATTGTTATCTATTTAATGGAGATTTGTGTGTTTCTGTCTGTAACCGACAACTTATATTATACTAAGTCATAATTCCTTTGTTATTTACATCACAATTTCTTCATATTTTATTTATAGTTTAAACCTCAGATTAATTAATAAAATTGCTTCCCCTTTTTTATTATGTGTTGATCCATATCTAACATACAAAATAACATGCAATTGTATTTATATACAAAAAATAGCGTTTGCAGTGGAAGCGGGAAGGCTAATTTTGCATATTGATATTAAAAATGTGATTTTAATTAAATATGTGCTTATATTATTGGCTTTTTAATTGTTTGGTTTATTTTATGAATATTAGCAAAATCTCTTCTATGAATCTTAAATGAAATCCATTAACAAGAAAAATAACTGTCATTTTATTTTTATTTCCTAAAATTTATACTAAATAGTTAAAATAATAAAAATTCAAGCAAATGTAAAGACGGAGTGATGGAAGAGTAAGTTTCATTTCTATTTTTTCTATTATACCCCCACTCTGTTACATACTTTTTATCCTGCCCTTCTTATTCGACTTTCTAAATTTAATATGATATTTCAATTAACATTAAAAATTAAATACTTGCACCCGAGGGTGCATATATTTGCTAGTAAAAATAATAGACTCTCAAATGTCAAATCATGATCCAAATGAAGAAGAAGAAGTACTCGCGTTATTTCATAGCACATGCCTGATTATATATATATATATAAAGAATGTGCCTCTGAATAAGCCAATGCTTATACGATTGCTTTTACAAAACTTTCGATTGGATTTGATTTACTATTTTCTGAAATGTTTGAGATGAGGCTTGAAGATTAGTAATTATCAGCGTTATCGGACTAAATTTGTTCTTCATCTTCCATTTGTTATCTTTTACAACGTTTCGGCTAAAATTGTGCCAATCCGGCCTTCTTCAGTATGTTCTTGTCGGACTCAGGGAACCTTCTCCCTCGGAACTCGGAACTTTCTCCCGATTACAAGAAAGTTCCCGAGTTCGAAAAGAAAGGTTCCCATCCGAGAAGAAATACCTGAAGAAGGATGGAGGCATAGTCGCCGAACGTAACAAATACAATGGAAGATGGGGACAATAGTCGATAACGCAGATAATACTAATCAATTTGATTTACATTATTGGACATCATAGAGTCGAAACGGCTGCTTGTTCGCACGATTATATACTATTGTTTTTTCTTTATCTATACTTAAACTGTGGAATTTGATTCCATTTTATATACTTAAAAACACACAGCTCATACACACACAAAACCAACAAACACCACAGAAAAAAACCCACGCAGACACACATATATATATATATATACACATATATTATTCGAAAATGGTGCAACCCAAATATATAATTTCCAAAATGAATGGCAGGAAAAAATCCTAAAAACAAAGATTCGCGCTCTTTGCGAGAAACCCGAAGTCTGTATATTTTAGATCGATTCCGTATTCTAAACCATTCGATTTTAATCATCTATTTTGTTCTTTAATTGAGAAACCGTTTTTTAGTCGATTTTAAGTGAAAAAAAGTAAATAAATTGATATACTTATTTTGCTTGGTGGATTTTAATGGTAACGCGTATATAAGTATATATATATATATTATATGAAGATAAACCTAATGAGTCAGATAAACCTAACTTAAAGTTTCGTTTAGTGGCCCTTCAGGGGCTAGATCGACTAAAGAGACTTTGGAGCAAATTCATAATATACAACACCTCCGACCGTTATATATATATATATATATACTATATATAATTATATATATATATAAAGGAAAAAGGTGACTTACCAGGTGAATTTGGTCAGCGATGGTTTAGTTTAGTGTAGAATTCAGAAGGGGTAGTCAGCGAATATAACATAAAAGGCTCAATACTAAGTAGAGCAAATTTATTTATAAAATGGTACAAGAGATAACCTACTCGAGTTTTCAACCAAAGGATTTCAGGGTTAAATACAACTGAGATTAATCCAGCCACCGATTAAGTAGCAGTCGATTTCACGATGTCGACTGGCTACTAATCGGTGTCTCGATAAGTCAGTGTATTAACCCCTAAGATCCTTAGTGGTGAAATTCGGTAGGTTATCTCTTGTACCCATTTTATAAATATATATATTATATATAGTATATGGCATACACATGCCCACACACACATAGCACACACACACATACACACACACCGACACACACACATATATATATATTATATATATATAATATAAGTAGAAACAAAAAGTAATACAGACAAACAGGAATCTTTTTTATATTAATTTATTCTCAACTAGTTTCGACCTTAGGTCATCGTCAGAGAATGAAGAAGTTTAAGAAGTTGTTTTTTTAGATGTTTTAAAGGGAGCATTATGTAAGAAACTATAAAAATTGGAGATTTTTGTGAGGGTTGACATGCTATTTAAAATCCGGGTAGATAAGATGTGTTGGTATTGAGCAAGTCCATCTGTTACGTGAAATACTGCTTTGATATATATATATAAATATATCTCAGAATTATTTTGATATAAGATTATCGAAAAGGCAACGTTCAGTATTTAGCTGAACTAAAAAAGCATGTGTCAAGTTCGTTAGAAATTCAACTTTCATTGATAAGAAATGTTCGGCAGTTTAGAAAAAAAAAAAATCAATTGCAAAAAAAAAAAGCAAAAAAAGATTTTTCATATTTAACTTATCGGATGCAATGGCGACTAAATGGATCCTTTCTTTTGCCATACTAACTAAAATCTTATACTTTCTGTCGCAAACGAAAGAACATACAAGAATAAAACGCCTGGTGTAATGGATACCGTCGTGTAAATGGATACCGTTAATTGGACAGTATGAAATGACTTCAAATCCTGGACGAGGCTTGTTTATATTTCAGTGTAGATACGAATACCCTTGGGAAAGGTGTGGATCCAACTATTCTCGCCTCCAGCTATGGTAAATTGTAAGTGGTAGTATAAGCGGTATGGTCCCAGTAGCAAATAGGTATTTTGTGGCCAAACTCCGGAACGATATTATGTAGTAATGGGCCACTCAGAGTTTTAGTAGTTAGTCGTCGTTGGTAGAGAAACAATGCACACAGTTTTATTAGTCACGAGTAATTTATTCCCAGGCAATGGACTCTTCCTCAGAGAGAGAAGGAAAGAGAGAGAGAGAGAGAGAGAGAGAGAGAGAGAGAGAGGAGAGAGAGAGCGAGAGAGAGAGAGAGAGAGAGTACGTTAAAATTATTCTATGCCTGCTAACATGGTATCAAACTTCTATACTGCTGTCGCACACGGAACCACGGGCCCGTCGACCCCTGCTACGCCAAAAGGAAAGAGAGGCGATTTCTTCCGTTATTCCGTCACTACGTCACTTCTCTTCCGGTCAACACCCCGGAATTTTCGTTTTAGTTTCAAATCCCCTTCCGATGGGTCACTCCTCGGTCCAAGTTACTGGCACCCTTGTGTGCTTTACTCTTTCAAATGTTAACCTTTTGTTTGCTCTTATTTCTTCTTCCTCTCTTTCTCTAGAATCCGAACTAACAACTTTAACTTTTTAATCTCAAATTCTGGTGACCCAAATAAGGCTTTTTAACTTTGGTGTAGGCAGCATTTTATAAGAAAGGAACTCTGAATTTCAAACCTATTAAACTCTGCTCCCAAAATTGACCTTGTAATCGTCATCCTGCTCGTGCGGAGGGGTTATATATTATATATATATATTATATATATTATATATATATTATATATAATTTGAATTATTTAATATATTTTAGAATTTTGTTGTTGGTTAGTTGGTAGATTGGGTTATTACGGCATGTCAACCATTTGGGTCATTTTATGTCGAAGACATGTTTGTTTTATTCATTCTTGATGGTATTTGGTTGGTTGGTTGTTGGTTGGTTGATTAACGGCTATGTAACCCATTATGTCATTTTTATGCCTGAAAGAACGTTTTTGTTTTTTTTATTCTGATGGCTGGTTGGTTGGTTGGGTTTTTACCGGCATGTCAACCAATTGGGTTATTTTATGCCCACAGACGTTTTTTGGTTTATTCCATTCTGATAGTATAATTTTTTAAACTCGTCTCTTAAAATTCATGTTTTCTTTAACCTAACTGCATCCCAAATACTTCGGATGCGTAGTGGACCTGGGATCGAATGGTGATCAAGGGGTAGACCGAAATTCCCGCGGACATTAAGACCCACACTGCCTTGCTAGCACATATTATTAGTAAAGGAGTTTGCAGTTTGCCATAAGGCAATAGATTGAGACAATCGTAGAGCTTGCTAGGTGATTGAAGTGACGTAGCCTATTGATCGGGGGGCCTCTTCTGATTGCTATTAAGCCTAAGTAAAGGCGAAGTGGAGTGTTGCATGTCACTGGATTACCCAGTCACCAAAGTTTCTAATTCTTTATAACATCAGGGGTCGCAACCGCGTCGCAGCTTGTTGATCCCAATGAGAGCGTCCTTACTCCTCGTAGAGCGCTAGTCGGTGTGAGTGGTTGGGTGTATGTGGGGCTAGAATGTTCGGTATAACTAGTACATAGAAATTAGTTTGCAAGCCGAGTATTAAGAAATGTATCCGCTGTGGCGGGGACAGAAAACATAAACCGATTAAACCTCTGCAAATAATAGTAAAGAATGGGGCCACCTGTTGTCCGTGGCGGTGAGCCGTAATGCTTTTAGGATGGAATTCCAGGTGGCTGATAGTCAATGACATGCAACACTCACTTCACTCTACCTAGGCTAAGTGGACAGTCAGAGAGCCCCGCTCCGATCAAAGTCGGCTGGTTCACGTCAGAGCGTCTTTTGTATAAAATGAACCAACAAGGTACATGCCGTAAAATACAACAATACCAACCAAACCATAAATAATTGGTTAATTATCATAGACGGTTCTCAATATCTTACCTTCCACCAGGATTAGGAATGTGACGCAATTAAAAAACCACTCAGAACCGAGCTCATGCGATGGTTATTTTAAAAAAATAGAGTGGTCCCGCCAGCATTCCCCTTTGGGGTAATAAACACGAAATACTGATTGAAGGATGGCCNGTTTATCTTATGAATATGAAGAAAAAATCTCTCAATAAATCCTAAAAAGAAATTCATTAACAAGAAGAAATAACTGCAATTTTATTCTTTACTTCCTATTTTAACTAAATAGTTAAATTAGGAAAATTTAGCATTGAAAAACGGAAGTGATGAAAGAGTAAGTTTCAGTTGTTCTATTTTCCGATTATACCCCTCCGTTTCAAATCTTTATATTTGAATTCTTAATTAGTTTCATTAGCCTTTCTGATTTAATCTAATATTTTATTACATTTAAACTTAAATACTTGCACCCGGAGGGTGCATATATTTGCTAGTATATGTAATAAACAAGCTATGTTTGGCTACTACTCCATAATGAACGGTTTCGATGTGAAATTAATACCCGAATTTGATGGATCCCCCACTGGTTCGTCTACTGTTGAATGGTTTGAGAAAGTGGAGCGCGTCTGCCTGCTGTCCAAGATAAAGGCGCCAGCAGAAGTTATCCCGTTGAGATTGACGGGAGGTGCTTAAGCAGTCTACCAACAACACAAGGATGAAGCGGACTTGGATGAGATAAAACATGCTCTGTACACAGCATTCGGCATGGATGAAGCTTTTGCTTGGAAGCAATTCATTGGACGACGACTCTGCCCAGGTGAAACAGTTGACGTGTACCTGGGCAGAGTCGTCGTCCAATGAATTGCTTCCAAGCAAAAGCTTCATCCATGCCGAATGCTGTGTACAGAGCATGTTTTATCTCATCCAAGTCCGCATCATCCTTGAGTTGAAGTTACTGCTACTAGAAGACACAATATATGTATAGACAGATAAGAAATTGACCTTGTGTCGTATCCTACTTCTATGAAGGGTTTAGGTAAATAAATACATATATCTATGCATATATAAGGGCAGTTGTGTGAATTTGTATGTCCGGAGGAAACTTCGAAAAGTAAATATATATACACGTTAAATATCACCAGAGCTTGGTTTTTGAACAAAAATAATAAAGATT
>CM042165.1:69341675-69344175 GCA_023376005.1 Doryteuthis pealeii
TATAAATACAATTGCATGTTATTAGTACGTAGATATGGTCAACAGTATTAATAATGTAAAACAATTTTATTAATAACTGAAGGTTTAAAAGAATGAAATCATGGAGAATTTGACGTAAATAATTAAGGGAATTGGGACTTGAGTAGTAATATAGTTTTGGTTACAGACTGAAAAACACACAATCTCCATTATAATAAGATATATATATATATATATATATATATATATATATATATATATATATCACGGTATTCGCCGAATTTGCTTGACATGATTATTCTAATTATATAAATAAAATTCTCTTCATAAAAATTTCACAGACAGACATATATATATATATATATATATATTATATATATATATATATATATTATATATATATACGATATTTCTCATCTTCTTAGAATTTCTATTCCTTTTTGTATGTTTATGTGTTTTTTCTTGTCTATGTTATTTGTTCACAAGCGAATTCTTTACATTGCTATGGAAATTCGTAATAGCCGTTTGACACTACCGGTGACAGGGTTTCCGCTGTAAATATAACCGAAGAAACCCGGGAGGGGGTATGAATGGCTGAAACGCTGTGAACAAATATCGACAGAGACGTGGAAAATAGTCCGTCCAATCGAAAATGAATTGATACAATATTTTATATAAACAAAAGTTCTGTAGACACTATGATTAAGTACTTACAAATATACAATCATCTATTCCTAAACATAGACACAGGAACGCCTATATATATTATATATATATATATATATATATATATATATATATATATATATGTGTGTGGGTGTGTGTGTGTGTGTGTGTGTGTGTGTGTGTGCGCGCGCGTGTGTGTGTGTGTGTGTGTGGAGAAAGTAGACAAATACGGATGTTATGGAAACTGGATGTTTATTGTCTACGATGCAACGTTTCGGCCATTTGCCTATATATATATATATATATATATATAGGCAATGAAGTGGGAAGGAATATATCAACCAGATATGATATACAAAATAAACTTTTAAAATAAAAATTCCAAACATTTGATATTTATTCTATTTTCTTTCTTTTTTTTTAACTCCGGAAAAGTGTTACGTTGTGGTATATTTCCACGGTACCAAAATGATATATGTCGCGTTGTCCCTTTTTTCTTGGTACTAAAACTATAACCGTAAGGCGGTGGCGGTGGTGTATACTATTTAGCGGGTCTCGTCCACGTGCCTCCAAATTCACCGTGCCAAAATGGTGTTGATAGAAATTATAACAAGAGAAACATGTCGTCACAACTGCCAGCCTTTATTATCGTGCTCGTATAGTGGGCTCGTACCAGAGATGAGGAAAGGCAGAGAGAAAGAGAGAGAGAACACTACTAGATTACTGTGATCCCATGAGGGACCCAAGGTCAGGTTCGTACCCTACGACCGCGGCAGTCAAAAAGAGGCTGATCCATTTCCACGCCGCTCCACGCCACCACGCGACATCCGGCCCTGGTCAACACCCGACTTCCGCTTGCGGTCAACACCCGACTTCCGCTTGACACCCAACTCTCCGTCCGGTGTCACGCTACGGTCAAATCATCGTTCATCCTGTTTTGGGTTATCACTATTTTTTTAACCTTTATTATTTCTTCCTCCTCCTTCCATTAGTAGTCCTAGCTCACAAAAGTCAATAATATACCCATCTTGCAACAAAAGACCTTTATCTTGAAACATGCTCTGTGAGTAAGAAATTAAATCATGCTATTACCGTTTAGAAAGGTATAACTCACCTCATTTCCCAGTAATTAATTAAGCTGACGCAGGATTCTAAACTAAGCATGAAAAAGGTATCTATTTTTAGAGAAGGGGTTTATAGAAAACGTGTCCCTAAGAAAAGTCGGTTGCGTAGCTGTCTTATAATCAATATCAGGGTCTCCTTCAGAACACTGACCTTGCTCCTAGGTTAACACCCTGCAACGAATATCTATTAAAACCATTCTTCTTATTTTTTTTCCTTTTTTCTTCTCCCGGGCGCCGGGACAAGTGTTCGTTGCGCTAAAAAAAACCCAGAGATTTTCAACTCTGAGGTTCAAAGCATGCTTTTAAGGCGTTTGGTAGTTGTTGTTTTTTGTTTTGTGATTTTGGCGCGACGTATCGATTCTACATCTATTCATCTTACCAAAGTCATTACTAGTCTTAGCCTGGCTATGTACCACACAGGCAAATCCATTTTGAGCAAATAACTATTCCACTTAACGCTAGAAACACAGACGCCGTCATGTCATAGCTAAACACTACAGAACATTGTTACAGAGAAGCTTATCAATGCCGATAGTTTTATAAGGAATAAGTTCAATAACAGTTTATATATATAAGGATCAAACTCACGATAAGTGATAATGGATCTGCGAGACTAACTTTTTTTTTATCCCTCATCTATCTAGCAAGGCTGGGTAGCCGCTTCTAGTGCAAAGTCAGAAAGTGTAATAAAAATAATTCCAAACCAGATTAATTCCCATACTGTACAGTGC
>CM042165.1:69349175-69356675 GCA_023376005.1 Doryteuthis pealeii
ATAATATATATATATGAGTGTGTGTGTGTTGCTGTGTTAAGGGTCATATGGTCTACACATTCAGAGAGAGAGAGAGAGAGAGAGAGAGAGAGAGAGAGAGAGAGAGAGAGAGAGAGAGAATCTGGAATAGAGCATCTAGATGCAATAGAGCTCCAACATTATGCTCCGCACACATACACATACACAAACACACACACACACACACACAAACACACACAAACACACACACACACAAACACACACAAACACACACACACACACACAAACCACACACACACACACACACACACATATATATATATATTCGCTGTCTAAATTTGCTTTTAATATAACCCATGAAACATACTTCATAACTCACGCACACTCGTTTACACAACCACACACACACACACACACACACACACACATATATATATATATATATATATATATATATATATATATATATTTATTTATTTTACAATGTTAAAATAAATAAATATTAGCTCTTACAAACTGTGATTGAGCACTGTATTTTCTTTGTTTCATCGCAAAAGAAATTTTTGTTTTTACATATACCTATATATATATATATATATATATATACTGGGATAAAGATCATATGGTCTACATAGATAGAATGAGAGAGAGAATGAGGGAGTGAGAGAGACGGGAACCTCACTATCTGGAATCGAGCATCCAGAGACAGTAGAGCTCAATCATTAATGCCACATATGACAACTAAATCTTTCACGCTTTGATTATAATCAGGTAAAAAAATATTCTGATGAATTACAATTATCAAAACTGCAATTAAATAACAAAACGAAAATGAATAAAGAGTTGGAGGCCCGTGATGTAATGGTTAGAGTCGGAGGAAATGAACACGTTGACTCAGGTAAAAAAATATTCTGAAATTATTAAAAGACGGTAGTAAATGGAAAGTGCAGCATATGATAAAAATAAAAATATACATTCAGATTCGATACCGGCCATCCTCAATTCAGTATTTCTGTGTTTATTGCCCCAAAAGGGGAATGCTGGCGGGAAATCCATTTTTTTAAATAGCTATCGCATGAGCTTCGGTTCGTGAGTGGTTTTCTAATTGCGTCACATCCTGATCTGGTGGGGTTAAGGTAAATATGAGAACCGTTATTTTATACAAAAGACGCTTGACGTGACCAGCCGATTGATCGGAGGGGGGCCTCTCCGACTGCCCGTCTAGCCTAGGTAAGGGCCAAAGTAGAGTGTTGCGTGTCATTGACTGCTCAGCCACCTGGATTTCATCCTAAAGCATCACGGGTCACCGCCCACGGACAACAGGTGGCCCCATTTTACTGTTTGCAGAGGTGCAATCGGTTTATTTTTCTGTCTCAGCCTACAGGCCGGATACCATTTCTTAGTACTCCGCTGCAAACTAATTTCTAAGTACTAGTATACCGAACTATTCTAGGCTCCAGAATACACCAAAACTCACACCGACTGCACCTCAACAAAGGGGTAAGGACGCTCCCATGGGATGAACAGCTGGACGAGGTTGGCGACCCGTGATGCATAAGAATAGAACACTGGTGACTGGGTAATCCATGACATTCAACACTCCACGTTCGCCTTTACTTAGGCTTAGATGGGCAATCAGTGAGGCCCCTCCGATCAATAGGCTAGCCACTGTCAATCCCTAGCAGCTCTATGATTGTCTCAATCCTGTTGCCTTTATAAAATGTTTTCACTTTAACAGCATTTTGTGGTGTTTTCATATCTTTTATATATATATATATATATATATATATATATATATATATATATATATATATATGTATTTATGTGTGTGTGTGTGCGTGTGTGTGTGTGTGTGTGTATTGCCCGTCACAGTCTAATACATGAAACCTTCCAGCGTGTCTCCCCAAAGAAACTCTTTTAAGAAGTATCTCCAATTAATTCAATTACGCGGTCAGTTTCCTTACTCAATAGTAGGTCATCGGAATTGCCGGAATTGCCTATTGTCGCATCGGCCGGATAGCAAAGGAGTCTATCCCCTTTGCACCAGTGCTAGAGAGGTTGTTTCTGCGTTCCTTACTTTACCAAGGCAGATACTCGAAAGAGCTAAACCGGCCCCGAGCTAAATGTGCAGTTTTTCTAAAACAAATGAAAAAATAAAATAAAAGTTATATTGTCAGCCCTACCTATTTTTATGTTAACCTCTCACAGACCAAGGTAACAGAAGCTACAATTATAATTTTTGATAAAAGTTAGTTTCTTTTTTTAAAAAATCCAACACACATATACACAAACACAAAAACATATGGGTACGGCACACACACACATACATAACACACACACATACCAAACATATACTCACACACAGAGCAAAGAATATGAACAGTAATACAATAAACCAGCAGTGCCTGAAGAACACAAACACACACAGACCAAATTAACAGAATTTAAGAGATGAAGGAAAATTTTTTAAAAAGTTGCGCCTGGAGAACACATACACGCAGTGTTGGAATTTTTGAGTATATAGTTATTTACTAAGCGTAGCTTAGATGCGACACAAGGCCAGAAATATGGGGCGTCCAATGAGAATCGAACTCACTAACAATGGTTTGCTAATCTAGCTTGCTAACCATTACACCACATTTTTGAGTATATAGTTATTTACTAAGCGTAGCTTAGATACGGCACAAGGCCAGAAGTGTGGGGCGCCCAGTGAGAATCGAACTCACAAACAATGGTCTGCTAATCTAGGTGCATTTTTGAGTATATAAGGCATGAGGCAAATGGTCACTTCTACTTATAGACTCGTCAACTCCCATGTGACCAGCCTTCTTATCCAATCACTGGCAGTGCTGCTGCTGCTGTTGGTGTATTTATACTGTCCTGATTCTAATCTTAGCTCATTGTTACTTGGATCATCTTCGATGTCGGACCTAAAGGACACTATACCACAAGGACTTATTGACTTACTTACTTATTTACTTTAAGTTCTTTTACAACTGGCCAAGGATGGCAGCCAGATACTTAACACACACACATACACACACACACGCACACAAATAAGCAAAAAAATTACTAAGGCCTACCTAATGATAAAAAAGGTAGGTCAAACCTAGAATGATAATAAGACATTGTTGGACAGACACGCACACACACGCACACACACAGACTTTCACATACATACATACACACAGAGAATTCCTAGGAAGACAGTCATACAACAGAATGGGCAGAACCTAGCAACAAGCTAACAGCTGCGGACCTTCAGAAATCTTCTGACAAAGAGATCTTTATCTCGAAATATTAAGAAAAAATTAAAGGTAAAATGGTGTAACGCTGAAGTTCAGCTTTACACGGCAATTCCTGCGACACTGCCGTTGCATTCTTACCATCCCTTTGGACGTCAGTGACAGTGTGAAGAGGGGGGATCTGCTGCTCGTCCACATTAAGAGGGTGTTCTATGACGTCATCTTTATCAAGTAGTTGTTCAATGAGTTTGCATTTAACTGCAACAAACGAAGTTAATGATTGAATCATCCTTGAAGTTAACCCTTTCATCTTATTTAGAACATCATGTTTGTTTAATCTGAAATCGTTTTGGAATTTTCAAATCATTAACGTAGTTTCTAGATTTGAAAATGACGAGTCGAGCCGCAGTTTCGCTGGGTTTCTGTTTAACAGTGGGCCATGGTGATAGTCATATGTCCATGATTATATTGATGCTTCTATTTAGAATGTATTGAAGAATTCTAATTAGCATTTCATAGTTAGTAGTCCATGATGATAGTAATGCTTCTATTTAGAATGTGAAATATTATAATTAGCTCTTCATAGTTAACAGCAATAGCTTACAAGTAAACATATCAAGCGTTGTAATCATTAAATTATCATACTGTTGTAGATCCACAGATTACACACACACATATATATATATATATATATATATATATATATATATATATATATATATTATGGACTCCCTCGTCGAAAGAATTGGTGCATCAAGGGTTGCCACAAACCAAATCAACGACCGACCTCAGGAATTTTGAATTCAGAGTTATCCCTCTCCTAGACTGGTTACCTACCCAAGGCTGGAGAGCCCAGTCTGCCCTACTATTTAAACCATAGCTGGAGGGAGAATATATGGATTCATACCTTTCCCAAGGGTATTAGCGCTATGTGAAATGCCAACAGCTTCGTCTAGGAATTGAACTCGAATCAGCGAGTCCATTTTCCACGACTCTAGCCCACGCGCCTCCATATATATATATATATATATATATATATATATATATGTGTGTGTGTGTGTGTGTGTGTGTGTGTGTGTGTTTGGACAGCATTCTTTCATTTATACATGTAGAATTAAACAAAAAACTCATCTTCTGTTTAACAATTTTATTTTTTATCTTTTCGAGTTTTCTGGCCAAATTTTTATACTAGAAGCTCTATACATAACACAATACAAACCACTCTTAAACAAAATTAATTTTCAATGCAGTACATACATTTCCAGCCTCCACATTAATATAATTTTAAAAAAAAACTGGACCACATAAGCCCTGATGATATCACTTCGAAGTGCCGAAAGTATTTGGTGGACTTATCCACAAATTCCACCCAAATATTAAAAGTTGGCAAGAAAACTCGAAAAGATCAAAAATTGTTAATCAGGAGATGTATCTTTTGTTTAATTCTCTCTCTCTCTCTCTCTATATATATATATATATATATATATATATATATATATATATATATATATATATATATATGAGGAAGAATGAATAAAGAAAAGATAGAATAGAATGGATATAAAAGATGAATTTAATCAATATCACTTACACATGTATTTCGGTCAGTTCATCTGTGTGAAAATATTTCGCACACAGAGAAGATTCGACCTTCATCAAGAGTGAAATTTTATTTTGAATGAAAAAATTCGTTGGGGAAAAACGGAGAATTTTTGGAAATCAAAATAAAATATCCAAGTTTTTGGAAATCAAAATCAAATATCCAAATTCTAACGGTCTGTTCTAGCGTTCCAAATGTGATTTTTTTTTAATTCTATTCGAACATTTCCCAAAATTCTCCGTTTTTCCCCAACGAATTTTTTCATTCAAAATAAAATTTCACTCAGATGAAGGTCGAATCTTCTCTGTGTGCGAAATATTTTCACACAGATGAACTGACCGAAATACATGTGTAAGTGATATTGATTAAATTCATCTTTTATTATCCATTCTATTTCTTTCTTTTCTTTATTCATTCTTCCTCATATTGTCGGATTCATTTCCAATTTCCATTTTTACACACACACACGTATATATATATATTATATATATATATATATATTATGAATTTAATATTCCGTAATTAAATTTTCATATTTACTTGCAATCATCAGACGCTCCAAATGTAAAGATTTTAAAAAGACGGTGACTTGTTTTTTTTTGTTTGCAGGAAAATTTAGTTACGGGATAATAAATCCATGATATATAATATTTCATTTTATATATATATATATATATATATATATATATATCTTATTATAATGGAGATTTTGTGTTTTTCTGTCTGTAACCGAAACTATATTCCTACTCAAGTCACAATTCTCTTAGTTACTGACATCACATTCTCCATGATTTTATTTTTATCTAAACATCAATTATTAATAAAATTGTCTTACATTATTAATACTGTTAACTATGTCTACATACTGACAACATGCAATTATATTTATATATACAACAAAATAGCGGTTTACAGTGTGAACGGGAAGGCTAATTTGCATATTAATATTAAAAAATCGAATTTAATAAATATGTGCTTAGTATTATTGATTTCTAACTGTCTGGTTTTATTTTCATGAATATGAGAAAAAATCTCTTCAATAAATCTTAAATGAAATCCATTACCAAGATAAAATAACTGTCATTTTATTCTTTACTTCCTCTTATAACTGAATACTTAAATTAGAAAAAATAACAATGAAAGACGAGAGTGATGGAAGAGTAAGTTTCAGTTGTTCTATTTTTTATTATACTTCCTCTGTTTCAAATCTTTTTATCTGTATTCTTATTTAGTTTCATTAGCCTTTCTAATTTAATACAATATTTTATTACATTAAAACTTAAATACTTGCACCCGGAGGGTGCATATATTTGCTAGTATATATAAGCAAGAAACTTTAGTTACGGGATATCAAATACACAATATATAATATTTGATTGTGAAACTGCTCTGCTAATTTAGCATTGAGCACCTTCATATGCCAATACTTTTCTCATTTATCCTCCATTCATTATATATATATATATATATATATATATATATATATATATGAGAGGTATCCAAAACTTGGTAGTAAGGAATGATTCTATATGTGATTTCTAAGATACACTATATTATTATTGTACGATCCAGTATAAATTGTTCTTTTTTTTATGTATAAATATATGTTAGCGTGTGTGTAGTTGTATGTATTATGTATACATATGGGTAGATGTGTAGTATTATGTTTAAAATAATTTTTTGTTTTTTTAATTTTTTCCTATATATTTTTTTCATTTTTATTTATTTATTTATTTTTATATATATTTTTTTTTCGTGTATATGTGTATGTGTATATATATATGTATGTGCATTTATGTATGTACATTTATGGGTGTATATATAGTTGTATCTCTATATGTATATATATTTATGTATATATATATGTGTATGTGTTGATCATATAAGATATGTGTAATTTTTTTTTTCATTTTTATCAATAGTATATTTATACAACATTATATTATCTAATATATTTTAAGGTTTAAATATACATTTTTTTTATATATTTCTTTATTTATATTTTATTATTTTTTATATATTTTTTTGTTTTATTCTTACTCTATATTTGTTCAGATTCATTCAATAGTTTAATTCATAGTTTAATTTTGTCTGACTACCATCCCCCTAAGAAACCAGGACTTGAAAAGTATCCTTCTTTCTCATTTGACTTCCTGTCACCATGATAACAGTCTTACAATGTAAAAAAAATTTTTTCTAATTTATTCATTTTTTTTTGGGGGGGGAGAAGTAAAATTTTTCAGTTATGCAATTCAAATAACCTGATCTTCCATCTGATAAGACTGCAGTTTGGGGAGCTATATTAAATCAACTTGGATTCATATAGGCCCCAATTTTGGTCGAAATAAATTTATTATGGAATTACGGTGTTGTGTTTTTCCTTCCTTTCTAAGATATATATATATATATATATATATATATATATATATATATATATATATATATATATATATATATATATATATATTGCGTTTGAGGGATGTATTAGTGTTTTTTCTGTACGTCAATCGTCCTTGCTGCAATTAGCTTTTTCCCGAACGATTTGAGCATGACTGCAGGAACGACACGACCGAAACAAAAAAAAGTGCTTGACGTATCATTAACTTCGTGAATTTTCACACGTTGAAATTAAAACTAAAGAGATTCATTGTAAGTAAGATTTTCAAATGCACGTTC
>CM042165.1:69359175-69391675 GCA_023376005.1 Doryteuthis pealeii
TTTAATATCTCGTTACTATTAGTTTCATGCTTACTGAAATCATCAGACAAGACGGTGAGAATGTTAAGATTTAAAAAAACAAACAAGTTTTTTTTTCATCTTAAATTCTTAACATTTTGATCTTTTTGTCTGATGATTGCAGTAAGCATGAAACTAATAGTAACGAGATATTAAATACATAATATCTTATATTTGATTATATATATATATATATATATATATATATATATATATATATATATATATATATACTAGCAAATATATGCACCCTCCGGGTGCAAGTATTATAAATTAGAAAGGCTATTGAAACTGAATAAGAATGTAGATAATAAGATTTTGAACAGAGGGGGTATGATTGAAAAATAGAACAACTTTGAAACTAACTCTTCCATCATTTTCTGTTACTCCCGTCTTTCATTGGTACATTTTCCTAATTAAACTGTTAAGTTAAAATAGGAAGTAAAGAATAATATTAGTTATTTCATCTTGTTAAGGAATTTCTTTTAAGATTTATTGAAGAGATTTTTGCTCATATTCAATAAGATAAAACCAAACAATTAGAAATCAATAATGCTGAGCACATATTTATTAAAATCAAATTTTGAATATCAACATGCAAATTAGCCTTCTCATTCACACTGCAAACCACTATATTTTGTATATATAAATAAAAATGCATGTTATTAATAGGTAGATATGGTCAACAGTATTAATAATGTAAAACAATTTTATTAATAATTGAGGTTTGAATAAAAATAAAATCATGGGGGATGTGACGTAAATAACTAAGGGAATTGTGACTTGAGTAGTAATATAGTTTCGGTTACAGACAGAAAAACACACAATCTCCTTTATAATAAGAATATATATATATAATATATATATATATATGTGTGTGTGTGTGTGTGTGTAAAAATGGAATTGGAAATGAATCCGACAATATGAGGAAGAATAAATAAATAAAAGAAAGAACAGTTATATATATATATATATATATATATATATGGTATTTGTGGAAAAGGTGACTTACTGGTGAAACAAGTAACAATGGTTAGTTGATGCAAGATTCGCAATGATAAGGCAGCGTTATAACAAATATAATACGTTGGTAGAGCAAATTTATTATGATAATGGTACACGGTAATAACCTACTCGAGTTTCACCATAAGGATCTTCAGGGTTAAATCTACTGGATTAATCAAGATATTGATTAATTGCAGTTGATTACACGTGTGTATTCTTTTGTATTTTTTATATAGATATATATATATATAAATATATAGATATATTGGTAAGTATTCTGTGAATTTAGAATATCGCGACAATGGCATGAACGCGAGTTTAAAAAAAAGAACTTAAAGAGTGTATTGGTTTAGGAGGAGCAATTATTACATGCAACGAGAAAAATACGGAAAACAAACGCAGATTTATAAGTTTAAAAATTATATAATTATATATATATATATATATATATATATATATTAATTTTTAAATATTTTTTTTCCGTATCTTTCTCGTTGCATGTAATAATTGTTCCTTCTAAACCAATACAATCTTCAAGTTCTTTTTTTTAACCTCGCGTTCATGCCATTGTCGCGATATTCTAAATTCACAGAATACTTACCAATATATCTATATATTTATATATATATATATATATCTATATAAAAAAATACAAAAGAATACATTTTATTCTCAAGCATGGCCTTGAGTTCTGCATCCCCCCCCGTCAATATATATATATATATATATATATATATATATATATATATATATAACATTAGAGGAGAGGGTTAAAAATAGAATATATGTATTTACCAACCCCTCCACACGAGGAGGATGTGACACAAGGTCAATTTCTTAAGCGGAGTTCAACAGGTTTGAATTCAGAGTTTTCCTTCTCCTAGACCGGTTGCCTAACCAAGGTTAAAGAGTCCAGTCTGCCCTATTATTTATCCATAGCTGGAGGGAGAATAGGATTCCTACCTTTCCCAAGGGTATTAGCGCTAAGTGAAATCCAATTACCACATCCAGGATTTGAACTCGGGGCGACGAGTCCATTAAAAATAGAATATAAAGTGATGGTTTGGTTAAGAAGAATTCAATCTGAACCTGTCTTAACTGATAATATCTATGTGCGTCCATGTAACATCTATGTGTACCTGGGTCAGTTTTTTTTTTCACCACTTAGACGTTAGACTGGAGAAAAAAAACTTGATGGCAAATACACAAGGATGCTGTTCAATAGTAGGTATTTAACAAAAGGTGTTTAACTAGCAGGATATGGACCAGAGTGGCAAGTATGGGACATCCATTGAGGCTCGAACTCGCTATTCAGTAGTAGGTATTTAACAAATCCATTCGCCACTAGTAGGATATGACCCAAAGTCGTAAATATGGGGCATCCACTGGGGTTCGAACTCGCTATTCAGTAGTAGGTATTTTAACCAATCCATTCGCCACTAGTAGGATATGACCAAAGTCGCAAATATGGGGCATCCAGTAGGGTTCGAACTCGCTATTCAGTAGTAGGTATTTAACAAAATCCATTCGCCACTAGTCGGATATGACCCAAAGTCGTAAATATGGGGCATCCAGCGGGGTTCGAACTCGCTATTCAGTAGTAGGTATTTAACAAATCCATTCGCCACTAGTAGTATATGACCCAAAGTCGTAAATATGGGCATCCAGTGGGGTTGAACTCGCTATTCAGTAGTAGGTATTTAACCAATCCATTCGCCCCTAGTAGGATATGACCCAGAGTCGCAAGTATGGGGCATCCAGTGGGGTTCGAACTCGCTATTCAGTAGTAGGTATTTAACCAATCCATTCGCCACTAGTAGAATATGACCCAAAGTCGTAAATATGGGGCATCCACTGGGGTTCGAACTCGCTATTCAGTAGTAGGTATCTAACCAATCCATTCGCCACGAGTAGGATATGACCCAAAGTCGCAAATATGGGGTATCCAGTGGGGTTCGAACTCGCTATTCAGTAGTAGGTATTTAACCAATCCATTTGCCACAATAGGATATGGCCCAAAGTCGCAAATATTATCGGTATCCAGTGGGGTTCGAACTCGCTATTCACAGTATACCTCCATTGCATAGTAGTGACAAAGTATATGGATCCACGGTCGACTGATCACTAGTATTCCAATGCCATCCAATAAGGATAATGACAAAGTCAAATATATCAGGGTTCGAATTATTATAGTAGGCTAAACACCTTGCAAATAGAATCCCAAAGTCCAACATAGTTCCAGGTTAACTATGAGGGATTAACCCATCATTCCCTGAGGATACAATCGATGGGCTTCCAGGTTCGAACTGGCTATTCAGTAGATAGGTAACCAATCCATTCGCCACTAGTAGATATGACCCAAAGTCGCAAATATGGGCATCAAGTGGGGTTCGAACTCGTTATTCCAGTAGTAGGTATTTAACCAATCCATTCGCCTCCGTAGGATATGGACCAGAGTCGTAAATATGGCATCAAGTGGGGTTCGAACTCGCTATTCAGTAGTAGATATTTAACCAATCCATTCGCCACCAATAGGATATGGCCCAAAGTCGCAAATATGGGGCATCCAGTGGGGTTCGAACTCGCTATTTCAGTAAGTAGGTATTTAAACAAATCCATTCGCCACTAGTAGGATATGACCCAAAGTCGTAAATATGGGGCATCCAGTGGGGTTCGAACTCGCTATTCAGTAGTAGGTATTTAACCAATCCATTCGCTACTAGTAGGATATGACCCAAAGTCGTAATATGGGGCATCCAGTGGGGTTCGAACTCGCTATTCAGTAGTAGGTATTTAACAAATCCATTCGCCACTAGTAGATATGACCCAAAGTCGTAAATATGGGGCATCCAGTGGGGTTCGAACTCGCCTATTCAGTAGTAGGTATTTAACAAATCCATTCGCCCCTAGTAGGATATGGACCCAAGTCGCCAAATATGGGGCATCAAGTGGGGTTCGAACTCGCTATTCAGTAGTAGGTATTTAACCAATCCATTGCCACAATAGGATATGACCCAAGTCGTAAATATGGGGCATCCAGTGGTTCGAACTCGCTATTCAGTAGTAGGTATTTAACAAATCCATTCGCCACGTAGTAGATATGACCAAAGTCGTAATATGGGGCATCCAGTGGGGTTCGAACTCGCTATTCAGTAGTAAGGTATTTAAACAATCCATTTGCCACTAGTAGGATATGGACCAGAGTCGCAAGTATCGGGCATCCAGTGGGGTTCGAACTCGCTATTCGGTAGTAGGTATTTAACAAGAATCCATTCGCCACTAGTAGGATATGGACCAAGAGTCGCAAGTAAATCGGGCATCCAGGGGGGTTCGAACTGCGCTATTCAGTAGTAGGTATTTAACAAATCATTCCGCCACTAGTAGGATATGGACCAGCAGTCGCAAGTATGGGGCATCCGTGGGGTTCGAACTCGCTATTCAGTAGTAGGTATTTAACCAATCCATTCGCCACTAGTAGGATATGACCAAAGTCGCATAATATGGGGCATCCAGTGGGGTTCGAACTCGCTATTCAGTAGTAGGTATTTAACCAATCCATTTGCCACCAATAAGGATATGGACCAAGTCGCAAGTATGGGCATCACAGTGGGGCTCGAACTCGCTATTCAGTAGTAGGTATTTAACACATCCAATTCGCACTGTACGATATGACTCAAAGTCGTTAATATGGGCATCCAGTGGGGTTCGAACTCGCTATTAAGTTAGGTATTTTAACAAATCCATTCCCACTAGTGATATGACCAAAATCGCAAGTATGGGGCATGCCAGCGGGCTGAACTCGCTTATTCAGTAGTAGGTATTATAACAAATCCATTCGCCACTAAGTAGGGCATATGACCCAAAGTCGTAAATATGGGGCATGAAGTGGGTTCGGAACTCGCTATTCAGTAGTAGGGTATTTAACCACAAATCCATTCGCCACTAGTAGGATTATGACCGCAAAGTCCGCAAAATTATGGGCAATCCATTTGGGCTGAACTCGCTATTCAGCTAGTAGCGTATTAACAAATCCATCGCCACTATAGGATATGACCCAAAGTCGTAAATATGGGGCATCCAGTGGGTTCGAACTCGCTATTCAAGTAGCTAGGTATTTAACCAATTCCATTCGCGCACGAGTAGGATAGTACCAAAGTCGCAAATATGGGGCATCGCATGCGGGGTTCGCAACTTCGTATTCAAGTAGTAGGTATACTAATCCATTCGCCACGACTAGGATATGACCCAAGTCGCAATATTGGGCATCCAGCGGGGTTCGAACTCGCTATTCAGTAGTAGGTATTAACAAATCCATTCGCCACTAGTAGGATATGACCCAAAGTCGTAAATATGGGCATCCCAGTGGGGTTCGAACTCGCTTATTACAGTAAGTAGTTATTTAACCAAATCCATTCGCACTAGTAGGATATGACCGCAAAAGTTGTAAATATGGCTCGCATCCAGTTGGGGTTCGAACTCGCCTACTTCAGTAGTAGGTATTTAACAAAATCCATTCGCCACTAGTAGGATATGACCCAAAGTCGTAAATATTGGGCATCCAGTGGTGGTTTCGAACTGCTATTCAGTAGTAGGTATTTAACCAATTCATTCGCGCACTAGTAGATATGGACCAGAGTCGCAAGTATGGGGCATCCAGTGGGCTCGGAACTCGCTATTCAGTAGTAGGTATTTAACGAAAATCCATTCGCCACGTAGTAGAATATGACCCAAAGTCGTAAATATGGGGCATCCAGTGGGGTTCGAACCTCGCTATTCAGTAGACAGGTATTTAACAAATCCATTCGCCCACTAGTAGGATATGGACCAGAGTGCCGCAAGTATGGGGCATCAGTGGGGCTCGAACTCGCTTATTCAGTATGTAGGTTATTTAACAAATCCATTCGCACTAGTAGGATATGGACAGAGTGGCAATTATGGGGCATCCGTGGGTCGAACCGGCTATTCCAGTAGTAGGTATTTAACAAATCCATTCGCCACTAGTAGGATATGACCCAAAGTCGTAAATATGGGGATCCAGTGGTGGTTCGAACTCGCTACTTCAGTAATAGGTATTTTACAAAAATCCATTCGCCACTAGTAGGATATGACCCAAGTCGTAAAATATGGGCATCCAGTGGGGTTCGAACTCGCTATTCAGTAGTAGGTATTTAACAAATCCATTTCGCCACTAGTTAGGATATGACCCAAGAGTTCGTAAATATGGGGCATCCAGTGGGTTGCGAACTCACTATTCCAGTAGTAGGTAACCATCCATTCGCCAACCAGTAAGTATGGCATGTGGCATCCCAGTGGGTTCCGAATCTCGCTATTCAATTGTAAGTTTTAAACCAATCCATTCACCAGCCAATAGGAATATGGTCAAAGTCACAATCTATCTATCTTTTCATTTCTATATTTACTATTTATATTGGCATCTTTGTTCAATCATCTTTTACTTGCGGTACGCATGGATGTGATCTATCTATCAATCTATATCTATCTATTTATCACAGTATTTCATTCTATTTCTCTCTGTTTCCATTTTCTGAAACATTGTCCTTTTATACACTTAAAAGACAGAAGCATCTAATTAGTTTTGCAACAGCTACAGTCACGACAATGTAGAACTTCGTTGAAAAGAATTATCCCGCGACATTCCTGGTTTTTGTCAATGGCAGTAACGAGTAAATCGACTCGGAATCGAGTCCTCGTCTCCCCACCCCTCACACCGCCAAACACCCAGTCAACACCACACAAACCTTTGTTCTTTTCGCCCTACCCACAAAGCAACGCCTCTTCTTCTCATTGTCATTAAATGGATTTTGATACAATCACACGGTCCATGCTGTCTGCTCGGCTTTAAATACAATAAACTGTCCCGCGTTTTTACAAGATGAATCCGTGCCGAGCCTCTTGAGATTTCAGGCCGCAAAAGCGAGAAGAAAGTCGAGTGAACGGTTGCCGTGGTATTCATCACCCATGCGCATGCGTCAACTGTGTTGCGCAAAATGCGCGTGTTGTGCCATTAGTCGCACGGCTGCATATGCAGGAGGAGCATATCTTAGCAGCCAAGCGGCGCCCGCATAGGAATTAATAACGGAACGGTCCTTATTCTGTAGTGAATTAACTTAGGGAGAGCAAAAGAAATGGAGCTGACAAAAAACTGACTGGACCCGCGATATACATAGGGTTAAAGCTTTAAAAATCCGATGCGTTCGGGATTTGTCCACTTGTGATGACGTCGGCAATAAAATCACAATCTAATATTGCCAGCCAATTTACTGTGGGGTTCTGGATTTAGAAAGACATTGGAACATGTTTAATGGACACAAGTGGGCGCTGATTTAATGAAGCCATTGTTTCTTAAATGAATAAGTTGTATCGATATTAATTGATGATGATTCTAGGCGCCATGATAACCGGTCTGGAATTATTCCTATGCTTCGTATGCTTAGCCAGAATTCACGTCCACAGTGTGGGTTTAATATTATATCTATTATACACAGTTTTCAATGTGGGGGCGCGTAGTCTAAATGGTTAGACTCGTAAGAATTGACTCGTCGACCCGAGTTCAAATCCTGGACGAGGCTACAGTTCACATTGGCGCTTGATGCCCTTGCGAAAGGTATGAATCCTACTACTCTCCCTCCAGCTATGGTAAATAGTAGGGCAGACTGGACTTTAACCTTGGTTAGGCACCAGTCTAGGATAAGGGGACAATTCTGAATTTTCAAACCTGTTTAAACTCCGCGGAGTAAAAAATAAATAAATAAATAAATAAATAACGCAGCCTGCAAACAAACTTAAAATGACCCCGAACATCAACCATTCCATTAGGCGATAAAACCAAACAATCTACATAATACGAAATAAAACAACATCTACATAATACGAATAAAACCAACATCTACATAATACGAAATAAAACCAACATCTACATAATACGAAATAAAACCAACATCTACATAATACGAATAAAACCAACATCTACATATACGAATAAAACCATACATCTTACATATACGAAATAAAACAACATACTACATAATAGAAATAAAACCAACATCTACATAATACGAAATAAACCAACATCTACATAATACGAAATAAAACAAACATCTACATAATACGAAATAAAAACCAACATCTACATAATACGAAATAAAAACAACATCTACATAATACGAAATAAACCAACATCTACATAATACGAAATAAAACCAACATCTACATAATACGAAATAAAAACTCCTACATAATACGAAATAAAACAACATCTACATAATACGAAATAAAAACAACATCTACATAATACGAATAAAACCAACATCTACATAATACGAAATAAAACCACATCTACATAATACGAAATAAAACCAACATCTACATTAATACGAAATAAAACAACATCTACATAATACGAAATAAAACCAACATCTACCATAATACGAAATAAAACCAACATCTACATAATAGAATAAAACCAACTACAACAATAAAATTCAAAATATACTCAATGACACAACACAAATTTAAAGAACTTACAAAAAACACATAACAAAAATCATCACCGCTAATAACGCAGAGATTGGATCTTCAACTCCCCAAAAATAATAGAGGACTACAAACCAGGATATATTTTTGGCAAAATAAAAATCCACAAACCAGGAAGCATCCTCCGATCAATAATCTCACAAATCCCCACGCCTACATACCAAATAGCAAAAATAATTAATGACATAATTCAACCATATATCCCCAACAATTATAGCATCAAATCAACATATGACTTTATTCAAATTTAAAATCCCGCCCAATAACAAGTAACTGCTTCTCTAGGTGTTGATAACCTATTTCACCAATGTTCTCGTACTAGAAAAATACAAATAATAATCAATAAATGTTTACAACCACCCATCAGTACCTCCCCCATACTATAAAACGCAAAAACCTTAGAAAAACTTCTACTCACTAGTACCATACAAAGTCCCTTCCAAGATCAATTAGGGAAAATATATATAGCAAAAGAACGTTATTTCGATGGGTTCTCCCTCTTGCCCCACCATATCCGAATACTACCATGTCCTACATGAAAACAAAATATTTAACAATCAAATACAAATAAAGTCGTCGTGGTGGTCTAAAAGTCGCTACCAGCCTATCAGTGGAGGGAGTCCTATCCCCCTTTTCACTAGCGCCTAGACCAAGGGAGATCTGCTTATGCGTCTGGGTGTGAGCGCCACAGCCTACATCGCGCCATCTACTTTTACGCACGCAGATCCTTTGTGCTACTCTGACGCTGAGTTGGCGAGGGTCGGTATCGAATCTAGGGAACCTTGTNACAAACAAAAACTATGTAACATTTTTACAAAAATAATATAAATTATGAAAAACAAAAACAAAAAAAGATACCCGGTTTCACTATAAAAAATAGATCATTAAAATGGAGAGATAAAACAATCAATTCTTACAAAGTATCTATCTATCTATCTATCTAATCTCTCTCTCTCTCTCTCTCTTTCTTCTCTCTCTCTCTCTCTCTCTCTATATATAATATTATATATATTATAATATGTGTGTGTGTGTGTGTGTATATTATATGTGTGTGTGTATATATATATGTGTGTATGTGTGTATATATGTGTGTGTGTATGTTGGTTGTATAATGTGTGTGTGTGTATATATATGTGTAATATATATGTGTGTGTATATATTATATATGTGTGTGTGTGTATATATATATCTGTGTGTGTATATTATCTGGGTGTATTTATATATTATATATAGTGTGTGTGTTATATAATATATATATGTGTGTGTGTGTGTGTATATATTTATATGTGTCCGTGATATTAATATATATGTGTGTGTGTATATATATATATATATATATATATATGGTGTGTGTGTTTGTATATTATATATATGTGTGAATATATATATATATATATATATATATATATGAGAGAGAGAGAGAGAGAGAGAGAGAGAGAGGGGGGAGAAAGAGAAACCCTAACCTCAAAAGGACAAGAGACAAAAAGAAATAGCCAGTCTAATGCTAACGACAGACGAAGAGGGGTGTATTTTCTCGAAATATTGGAAAATAAATGGAATTTAGAATATACTATTCAACTCAGTTGTTCATTTCACCCATTTCTTTCATGCTTCTAAAATAAGCAAAAAATATTTTCACATAAATATAGAGTATCACGAGGGTGATTCAAAAAGTAATACTATTTTGTTTAGGACAGTTATAATTATCAACACGGAAACATGTATCGTACATCAAAATGAAGCTGGTTCTCTGGGGATCACATCCCTACTATTCCACATAGTCAGCGTGTTACTCAATAGCAATGTTCCACTTTCGAATTTGAGCATGTATTCCTGCCCCGTAAAATTCTGTTGACTGTTCTTTGAGTCACTTCTTCACCACAGATTGCATTTCCCCGTCGCTGGAATAATATTTGCCTCTCTTCTGTCCCATAAAAAAATATTTGGGAGGCAAGAGGAAATATAAAGAAATAGAGGATGAAGAAGAAGTTAATAAAAGTCCTAAAGTGGAAGAAGATAAGAAAAACTTCAAAAAAGAAGAAGTTAAGAAAACTCGTAAAGGATAAAAAAGAAAGCAAGAAAAATGATCAAAGAAGAAGAAGTAAGAAGAAATGTTAAAGAAGAAGAAGAAGAGAAGAAGAAGAAGAAGAGAGAAGAAGAAGAAGAAATGTAAAGAAATAGATGCTGAAGAATAAGAGGAAGAAGAAGAAGAAAAGAAATTAAAGAAATAGATGCTAGAGCGAAGAAGAAGAAGAAGATAAGAAGAAGAAGAAGAGAAGAGAAGAAGAAGAAGAAGAAGAAGAAGAAGAAGAAGAAATGTAAAGAAATAGATGATGATGAAGAAGAAGAAGAAGAAGAGAAGAATGAAAGAAATAGATGATGATGATGAAGAAGAAGAAGAAGAAGAAGAAGAAGTAGGTAAGAAATATAGAAGAGAAGTTAATAAATTTAATGAAAGTAGAAAAGATAAGAAAAACTTGATAAAGAAGTTAAGAAAACTCGTAAAGGATAAAATGAAACCAAGAAAAATTGTTGAAGAAGAAGAAGAAGAAGAAGAAGAAGAAGAAGAAGAAGAAGAAGAAGAAGAAGAAGAAGAAGAAGAAGAAATGTAAAGAAATAGAGGATGATGAAAAAATTAATAAAATTGATAAAGTAGAAGAAGAAAAGAAAAAACTACCAAAAAGAAGAAGAGGCAAGGGTGTTTTCATTTCCTGCAGGGATTGAAAATAATTCCCTATAAAAAATAAGCAGCTTTCCATTCAACCCAAAATAGTGAATTGTTAAATAAAATAGGGCCTTGCGGCGCGTTCATGTGAAAATTGGCGGTAGAATTAAAAGTTGATGTTGGTGACAACGGTTTCAATCAAAACCAGTTGAGATGGAAAAACAGCCAGTGGAAAAACAAAAACAATTTTAAGCTACAAACAGGACCAAAAATTGCTTCAATAATTCAAGAATAAAATCCTAAGGATTATTTATCTAAAAAAAAAATTTAAAAAAATTATCTGAATTTTTGATAATTTGCATTATTTGGATTATTCGGACTGTTGTCCTCATCTTTATTGCTAAAACAAAAATGCTTGAATAAATTCAGAATAAATTCTAAGGGTTATTTATCTGAAAAAAAAAAAAAACTCCAGAAACTTGTCTGAATTTTTTTAGATGAGGCTTGATAATTTGCATTATTTGGATTATTCGGACTATTGTCCACATCTTTACTACTTTAACAAAAACATTTTGGTCGACGTGACCCCCCCCCGGCCTTCTTTAGATGTTTCTTGTTGAAACTCAGAAACATTAGATTCTATAAGTTCCAAAGTTCTCTCGACCGAAGCATTGTGTATATAACAAAATATGATGAGGACAATAGCCGAATGAATCCAAATAATCCAAATGTTTTTTATTTTGTATGTAATCCGCTTTATGGCACATTGGGACATAAATATGTAATCTTGAGCTGAAGGAAATTATACTATCACAAAATAATTATTTACATCTGATTAATTTTATTGAGGAAGAGTATCAAATTGAAAAGTCTAAATGCAAATCAGCTTTACTCTGTTTAATAATTGTCACATCTTTTCTGTGGCAGATGTTGCGTGAATATATACATCTGTGAAGTAATAAAGAGGAAGGTGAAGAGATGATTGTCCGAAGCCGCTAAATGTGGTGAGTAATCTGTAGTGAAGAAGTGACTCGAAGAAGAGTCAAGAGAATTTTATGGGGTAAAGATACATGCTCTCATTCGAAGGTGGAAATGGAGAGAAATGCTGTATCTATTTACCCCATAGATGAGACCCTAACAGGTACTGCAACTTCGTATCAGAGCGGACCTGGGGGTAATAGCGATGAAGGGGTATTCCACATTCCCCAGAGCTCCTGAATTAGAACTTCAGAGTTCAACGTCATACCCAGGATATTAAGACCATCAGCCACCGGCTTCTTGCATATATGTGATATAAAGCCAGCCAATCAACATGGTTGGATAACGATTTAATCACTTGAAAGCGACACGGACGGACGGATCAATAACCAAGGACTCTACTTAACACAAGGATTCTTTACAAAGGAACAACCAAGGATTCTTCACTAAGGAATAACCAAGGATTCTGTCTAACATTAAGGAACACACGGATTCTACCTAACACCGAGGAACAACCAAGGACTCTACTTAACACAAAGATTCTTTACAAAGGAACGACCAAGGATTCTTTACTAAGGAATAACCAAGGACACTGCCTAGCACTACGGAACACTAGGATTCTACCTAACACCGACGAATACCCAAGGACTCTGCTTAACACAAGGATTCTTTACAAAGGAACAACCAAGGATTCTTCACTAAGGAATAACCAAGGATTCTACCTAGCACTAAGAAACACAAGGATTCTAACTAACACTAAGGAACATAAAAGATCTCCACTGTAAAGTGCTGTCACATGCAGCCTAAAGATGACCACAACAACCGTAACACATAAACGGTTGGTATTTGAAGGGTTAAAGATATTGATATATTTAAAAGATGCCAACGTGTCTACCCTTGTTGGAGACAGTTTGTTAAATCAATTCTCTCGTATAAAAAGGACAGATTGTTCCTAATATGCATCTAATCTAAGCTATTTACTTATATTGCAGACGCTGGACATTTTTTCCTTCTCGCCGGGATAAGCAAACGCATTTCCCCTGTCGGAACCTTGTCTCTGTATAGCCAAATTGGCCGAGTCATGGTAGTCCAAAACTCAACTCGATAGTGGTCTGCCGCTGATGAAATTAACGGTCTTTTAAATACACGTCTACTGGTTTTAACGTCTCGCGAATTATACGCTTCGCAACGGCAATTGCTAATGGAAATTGATGTCGTGGGACGATTTTCGCTTTCCCCAATACCCCCGGCTCCATTATATCGAACATGTGGGCAGGTATCGCCTCTCTAAAAGGCAACGCGAAAAACAACATTTATGCAAGTAGCTTCGAGCAAGTAGGAAACGTTAAATGGGTTATAACTGAATATCAATTGACTGGGTCTAACGTTATGTACTATGGATTTTTTTGTGGGTTGGGGTCTGTGAGGAAGTAACAGTTCTTTGGAACGTTCGTATAGACTCGGACAAATAGGTATCGAGCAAGCTGTACTGAATCAAACCGTACAGTGACAGCATTGGAAAATTATTTTAATATTAAAATGCAATGGAAAATTATTTTACTATGAAACTGCATTGGAAAATCATTTTACTATGAAAATGCATTGGAAAATCATTTTACTATGAAAATGCATTGGAAAATCATTTTACTATGAAAATGAATATGAAAATTATTTTACTATGAAAATGCATTGGAAAATCATTTTACAATGAAAATGAATAGGAAAATCATTTTACTATGAAAATGCATTGGAAAATTATTTTTACTATTAAAATGCATTGGAAAATCATTCTATTATGAAAATGCATTGGAAAATAATTTTACAATGAAAATGAATAGGAAAATTATTTTACTATGAAAATGCATTGGAAAATCATTTTACTAAGAAAATGCATTGGAGAATCATTTTACTATGAAAATAAATAGGAACATTATTTTACTAAGAAAATGCATTGGAGAATCATTTTACTATGAAAATGAATAGGAAAATTATTTTACTATGAAAATGAATAGGACAATTATTTTACTATGAAAATGCATTGGAAAATCATTTTACTATGAAAATGAATAGGACAATTATTTTACTATGAAAATGCATTGGAAAACAATTTTACTACCAAAATGCATTGGAAAACAATCTTACTATGAAAATGCATTGAAAAATATTTTTTACAGTGAAAAAGCACTGAAAATTCATTTCACTATGAAAATGCATTGTAAAATAATTTTACTACTAAAATGCATTAGAAAAACATTTACTAAAACGCATTAGTTATAAATCTATTTTGCAAACACACTGGGTAAAATGCATCAGGTCGATTAAAAGTAGAGAAAAATCTTAAGTAAAGTCATCGGGGTGGCCTAAAGTCGGTATCAGCCTGTCAGCGAGGGAGTCTATCCCCTTTTCAAT
This sequence comes from Doryteuthis pealeii, assembly GCA_023376005.1. NCBI lineage: Eukaryota > Metazoa > Mollusca > Cephalopoda > Myopsida > Loliginidae > Doryteuthis > Doryteuthis pealeii. The sequence goes on from CM042165.1 coordinate 69,373,805, forward strand.
AGCGCTAGACCAAGTAGATTGGTTTGGGCGTCTGAGGTAGAGCGCCACACATACCATCAGTTCCTCACTTTACCCGACAAATCCCTGTGCTACTCATACGCTGAGTTGGCGAGGGCCGGTATCGAACCAGAAACCTTGTAGTTCCTAGGATATATATTTTAGAGATGAGGCTTCATATGAATAACATTGATGCTTCGTGCTGTTGTCCTCATCTTTATTGTGTTAGTTGTACAGGAAACGCTATTATCGAGGTGCGTGGCATAATGGCTAGAGTCGTATGAAATAGACTCGTCAACATGAGTTCTAATCCTGGAAGAGACTGTTTGCATTTCACATAGCACTAATGCCCTTGGGAAAGGTATGCATGCAACTACCAGTTATGTGTGAACAGTAGGATAGACTAGGCTCTTTAACCTTGGCTAGGTAACCATTCTAGGAGAAGGAAAACTCTGAATGCAAACCTGGTAAACTCCACTTAAGAAATTGACCTTGTCTCACATCCTGCTCGTGCAGAGGGTCTGATAATATATATATATATATATATATATATATATATATATATATATATATCAACTCCCATGGGTGAGCACTGTAGGGGGACATTAATTGAAATTTTTCCGTTTATACCGTACGTATATGTAAGGTTTAGTAATTGGGGCCGGGTTAGCTCAGTCGGTAGAGCGTTCGGCTAGAGACCACAATGTTCCTAGTTCGATACCGACCCTCGCCAACTCAGCGTATGAGTAGCACAAGGATCTGTGCGGTAAAGTATGGAGCTGATGCTAGGTGTGGCGCTCCACCTCAGACGCATAAACAATCTCCTTGGTCTAGCGCTAGTGAAAAGGGGATAGACTCCCTCGCTGATAGGCTGGTACCGACTTTAGGCCACCCCGACGACTTTATTTTATTTGGTTGTTAAATATTTTGTTTTCAATGTAGGACATGTAGTATTCGGATATGGTGGGGCCAGAGGGGAGAACCCATCGAAATAACGTTCTTTTGTATATATATTTTCCCTAATTGGACTTGGAACGGGACTTGTATGGTACAAGTGAGTAGGAGTTTTTCTAGGATTTTTGGTTTTATAGATGAGGGAGGTAGTGATGGATGGTTGTAAACATTATTGATTATTATTTGTACTAGCAAATATATGATGCACCCTTCGGGTGCAAGTATTTAGGTTTTGATGTAATAAAATATTATATCAAATTAGAAACTATTTAGAAAATGATAAATCGAGGGGGTATAATCGAAAAATTAGAACAGCTTTAAATCTAACTCTTCCATCATGTTCCATTACTCCCCTCTTTCATTTGTCCTAATTTATCTATTTAGTTAGATTATGAAGTATTTAATAAAATTACAGTTCTTTCGTTTTGTTTATGGATTTCTTTAAGATTATTGAAGAGATTTTTGCTCAGATTCTTTAAGAGAAAACCAAACAATTAGAAATCAATAATACTAAGCATTATTTAGTATAATCAAATTCTTAATTCAATATGCAAATTAGCCATCTCGTTCACACTGTAAACCGCTATTTTGTTGAATATATAAATATACTTGCATATTATTTAGATGTAGATCCAACAGTATTAATAAGGTACAACATTTATCAATAATTGAGGTTTAAATAAAAAATAATATTCATGGTGAATGTGATGTCAATAACTAAATGAATTGTGACTTGAGTAGGGATATAGTTCGGTTACAGACAGACAAACACACAATCTCCATTATAATAAGATTGTTTCTAGTACGGGAACATTGGTGAATAGGTTATCACACCTAGAGAGGCCATTTACGTAGTTATTGGGAGGATTTTAATATTTTGAATAAAGTCATATGTTGATTTGATGCTATAATTGTTGGGGATATATGATTTGAATTAATGTCATTAATTATTTTTGCTATATGGTATGTAGGCGTGGGGATTTGTGAGATTATTGGTCGGAGGGGCTTCCTGGTTTGTGGATTTTATATTTGCCAAAATATATCCTGGTTTGTAGTCCTCATTAATTTTTGGGGAGTTTGAAAGATCCAATCTGTGCGTTATTAGCGTGATGATTTGTTTATGGGTTTTTGTAAGTTCTTTAAATTTTGTTGTGTCTTGAGTATATTTTGATTTTATTGTTGTTAGTGGTTTTATTTCGTATTATGTAGATGTTGGTTTATTTCGTATTATGTAGATGTTTGGTTTTATTTGTATATGTAAGATGTTTTTTTTGATTATGTAGAATGTTGTTTTTAATTCGTAGTATTAGTATTATGGAGATGTTGGTTTTTTCGTATTATGTAGATGTTGTTCGTATTATTATTTCAGTATTATGTAGATGTTGGTTTTATTCGTATTATTAGATGTTGGTTTTATTTCGTATTATGTTAGATTGTTTTATTTCGTATTATGTAGATGTTGTTTTTATTTGTATTATGTAGATGTTGGTTTTATTTCGTATTATGTAATGTTGGTTTTATTTCGTATTATGTAGATGTTGGTTTTATTTTCGTATTATGTAGATAGTTTGTTTATTGTAAATAGTAGATGTTGTTTATTTCGTATTATGTAGATGTTGTTTTATTTCGTATTTATAGAGTTGGTTTATTTCGTATTATGTAGATGTTGGTTTATTTCGTATTAATGTAGATGTTGTTTTATTTCGTATTATGTAGATGTTGGTTTTATTTCTATATGTAGATGTTGGTTTATTTCGTATATGTAGATACTTGGTTTTATTTTCGTATTATGTAGATGTTGGTTTTATTTCGTATTATGTAGATGTTTTTTTATTCGTATATGTAGATGTTGGTTTATTTCGTATTATAGAATTGTTGGTTTTATTGTATTATGTAGATGTGTTTTATTCTAACGTATTATGTAGATGTTGTTTTTATTCGTATAGTAGTGTTGTTTATTCGTATTATGTAAAGATGTTGGTTTTATTTCGTATACCGTAGATGTGTTTTATTTCGTATTATGTAGATTCTGGTTTTATTTCGTATTATGTAAGTGTTGTTTTTATTTTCGTATTATGTAATGTTGGTTTATTTCTATATGTAGATGTGGTTTTTTGGTATTATGTACATGTTGTTTTTATTTTCGAATTATGTAGATGTTGGTTTTATTTCCGTTAATTGATGTAGATGTTTTTATTTCGATATATGTAGATGTGGTTTATTTCGTATTATGTAGATGTTGGTTTTATTTCGTATTATGTAGATGTTGGTTTATTTCTATTATTGTAGATGTGGTTTTATTTCGTATTATGTAGATGTTGTTTTATTTCGTATTATGTAGATGTTGTTTTTTTCTTTATGTAGTGTTGTTTTTATTTCGTATTATGTAGATTGGTTTTTATCGTTTATGTAGATGTTGGTTTTATTTCGTCTTATTTCGTATCTATGTAGATGTTGTTTTTAGGTTTATGTATGTTGTTTTTTTCGTATTTAGTAGATGTTGTTTATTTCTATTATTGTGTGTTGTTTTTAGTCGTATTATGTAGATGTCGGTTTATTTCGTATTATGTCAGATGTGGGTTTATTCGTATTATGTAGATGTGTTTATTTCGTTTATGTAGATGTGGGTTATTTCGTTATGTAGATGCTTGGTTTTATTTCGTATTATGTAGATGGTGGATTTATTTCGTATTATGTAGTGTTGGTTTTATTTCGTATTTATGTAGATGTTGGTTTTATTTCGTATTATGTAGATGTGGGTTTTATTTCGTATTATGTAGATGATTGGTTTTATTTCGTATTATGTGATTGGGTTTTATTTCGTATTTGTAGATGTTGGTTTATTTCGTATTATGTAGATGTTGTTTATTTCGTATTATTGTAGATGTTGTTTTATTTCGTATTATGTAGATGTGGGTTATTTCGTATTATGTAGATGTTGGTTTTATTGGTTTATCGCGTAAGATGTTGTTTTATGCTTGCAATGGTGTGTCGGGGTCATTTTATAAGTTGTTTTTGCAGCTGCGTTATTTATTTATTTATTTATTTATTTTTTACTCACCGGAGTTTAACAGTTTGAATTCAGAATTGTCCTTAATCCTAGATGGTTGCCTAACCAAGGTTAAAAGTCCAGTCTGCCCTACTATTTACCCATAGCTGGCAGGGAGAGTAGTAGGATTCATACATTTTGCAAGGGCATTAGCGCTATGTGAACTGTAGCCTCGCCAGAATTTGAACTTCGGGTCGACGAGTCAAATTTCTTACGAGTCTAACCATAAGACTACGCGCCCCAACATTAAAACTGAGAAATAATAGATATAATATTAACGCCCACTGTACGTGATTCTCTAACATCGAAGCATAGAATAATTCCAGACCGGTTATCATGGCGCTAGAATCAATCAATCAATTAATCAATCGATACAACTTATTCATTTAAGAAACAATGGCTTCATTAAATCAGGCCCACTTTGTCCATTAAACATGTCCAATGTCTTTTCTGAAATCCAGACCCCACAATAAATTGCTGGCAAATATTAGATTGTGATTTTATTGCCGACGTCATCACAAGTGGAAAATCCCGAACGCATTCGGATTTTAAAGCTTAACACTATTACTGCGGGCCAGTCAGTTTTATTTGCAGTCCATTTCTTTTGCTCTCCCTAAGTTAATTCATCAGGATAGCTCGTATAATTTGGCCCGCTTGGTCTAAGAGCTCCCTGATGACCGGCGACTACATAGCAAACAGCGCATTTGGCCAAATTGACGCATGCGCAATGGGATAACCACGGCAACCGCTCACTCGAACTTTCTTTCTTCCGCTTTTTGCGTGAATTGAGAGTCGGCCCACGGTTGCATCTTGTAAAACGCGGGCAGTTTATGTATTTACAAAGCCGAGAAGACATCATGGACCGTGTGATTGTATTCAAGATCCATTATGACAATGAGAGGAAGAGGCGTGTGTTGTGCGATGTAGGGGGAGAACAAAGGTGTTGATGGGTGTGACTGGGTGGTTTGCGGGTTGTGGGGGGTGGGGGAGAGGACTCCGATTCCGAGCGATTTACTCGTTACTGCATTTTGGAAAAACCGGGAATGTTCGCGGGGATAATTCTTTCAACAAGTTTGACATTGTCGTGGACATGTAGCTGTATGCAAAACTAATTAGATGCTCTGTCTTTAAGTGAATAAAAGGAGACATGTTTCACAAAATGGGAAACAGAGAGAAATAGATTGAAATCTGGATTATATAAGATAGATTAGATAGATAAACAATGGATTGAACAAGATGCAAATATACAATAGAAATATAGAAACATGAAAAAGATAGATAGATTGGACTTTGTACCATATCCTATTTGTGTGAATGGAATTGGTTTAAATCCTACAACTGCATAGCGATTCGAACCCCACTGGGATGCCACTGCCATAGCTTACTGGTGGCGAATGGATGGGTTACCTACTACTGATAGCAGTTCAACCCCGGCTGGATGCCCCATATTTACGACTTTGGTCTATCACTATTAGATGGCGAATGGGATTTGTAAATACTACTATGATAGCGAGGTCTCGAACCCCACTGGCATGCCCCATATCTACGACTTGGTCATTCTACTAGTGGCGAATGGATTGTTAAATACTTACTTACGGAATAGCAAGTTCGAACCCCATGATGCCCCATACTTTAAGACTTTGGGCCCATATCCAATTGGTGGCAACATGGATTGGTTAAATACCTACTACATGAATACGCGAGTTCGAACCCATTGATGCCCCATATTTGCGACTTTGGGCCATATCACTATTGGTGGCAAATGCGATATTGTTAAATCCTATACTGAATAGCGAGTTCAAACCGTGGATGCCCCAAGTTTACGACTTTGAGTCATATCTATAAGGCGAATTGGTTTGTTAAATTACCTAACTACTGAATAGCGAGTTCGAACCCGCTAGGATGCCCATATTACGACTTTGTGGTATATCCACTAAGTGGCGAATGGATTTTGTTAAATACCTACAATGAATTAGCGAGTACGGACCCCACTGGCATGCCCCATACTTGCCCCATTCTGGTCCATAATCCTACTTAGTGGTCGAATGGATTTGTTAAATACCTTCTATTGAATGCGGTTCGAACCCCACTTGATGCCCCATATTTACGACTTGCGTCATATCCTCTAGTGGCGAATGGGATTTGTTAAATACCTACATACTGAAATAGCGAGTCGAACCCCCTGGATGCCCCATATTTACGACTTTGGGTTCATATACCTACTAGATGCGAATGATTTTGTTAATACCTACTACTTAATAGCGAGTTCGAACGCCCCACATGGAGCCCCATATTTACGACTTTGGTCAGATCCTAGTGGCGAAATGGATTGGTTAAATAACTACTACTGAAAGCGAGTCGAACGCCCACTTGATGCCCCATATTGCGACTTAATGGTCATATCCTATTGGTGCGAATGGATTTGTTAAATATCTACTACTGAATAGCGAGTTCGACCCCACTTTGATGCCCCATAGTTTGCGACTTGGGTCATATCCATATTGGTGCGAATGGATTGGTTAATACCTACTACTGAATAGCGAGATTTTCGAGCCCCACTGGATGCCCATATTTACGCTTGGCCATATTCTACTAGTGGCGAAATGGATTGTTAATAACCTACAACTGAATAGCCCAGTTCGAACCCCACTGGATTCACATGCCATATTCTTACTGGTGGCGAATGGATTGGGTTACCTACTACTGAATAGCCAGCAACCCAAGCCAATTCGAACCACTGGATGCCCCATTATTTCACTTTGGGTCATATTCTACTAGTGTCGAATAGATTTGTTAATGACCTACAACTGAATAGCCATCGAACCCCACTGGATTCCACATGCATATCTACTGGTGGCGAATGGATTGGTTCCTACTATGAAATAGCCAGTTCGAACAACACTTGATGCCCCATATTTGCGACTTTGGTCATATCCTACTAGTGGCGAATCGATTTCTGTTAAATACCTACTATTGAACAGCATTCCTTTGTATTTGCACAGTTTTTTTCTCCGTCTAACTCTAAGTGTGAAAAAAAAACTGACCCAGTAAGCATAATGTTACAATGGACGCACATAGATTATTATCATTAAGAAGGTTCAGATTAACTTTCTTAACAAACCAGCCACTTCATATTTATTATTAATTGGATACGTCGCCCAAGAGTTCAATCTGATGTGGTAAATTGCTTTCACTTAAGCGCTAATACTTTGGAGAGGTATGATCCTACTCTCCTCCAGCTATGGATAATAAAGGGCAGACTGGACTCTTTAACCTTGGTTAGGCAACCGGTCTAGGGGAAGAAAACTCTGAATTCAAACCTGCTGAACTCCGCTTAGAAATTGACCTTGTGTCACATCCTCCTCGTCGGAGGGAGTTGGTAAAACATATATTCTATTTTTTTAACCCTCTCCTCTAATGTTATATTATATATATATATATAATATATGATAAAAATACAAGAATACATTTCATTCTCAAGCATGCCTTGAGTTCTGCAAAATCCCCCCGTCAATATATATATATTAATATATATATTATATAATTATTAACATTAGAGGAGAGGGTTTAAAAAATAGAATATATGTATTTACCAACCCCTCGCACGAGGAGGATGTTGACACAAGGTCAATTCTTAAGCGGAGTTCAGCAGGTTTGAATTCAGAGTTTTCCTTCTCCTAGACCGGTTGCCTAACCAAGGTTAAAGAGTCCAGTCTGCCCATTATTATCCATAGCTGGAGGAGAGTAGGATTCATACCTCTCCCAAAGGTATTAGCGCTAAGTGAAATGCAATTACCACATCCAGGATTTGAACTCGGGGCGACGAGTCCATTAAAAATAGAATATGAAGTGATGGTTTGGTTAAGAAGAGTTCAATCTGAACCTGTCTTAACTGATAATATCTATGTGCGTCCATGTAACATTTATGTGTACCTGGGTCAGTTTTTTTTTTCACCACTTAGACGTTAGACTGGAGAAAAAAACTTGATGGCAAATACACAAGGATGCTGTTCAATAGTAGGTATTTAACAAAATCGATTCGCCACTAGTAGGATATGACCCAAAGTCGCAAATATGGGGCATCAAGTGGTGTTCGAACTGGCTATTCAGTAGTAGGTAACCAATCCATTCGCCACCAGTAAGATATGGCATGTGGAATCCAGTGGGGTTCGAACTGGCTATTCAGTTGTAGGTATTTAACAAATCATTCGCCACTAGTAGAATATGACCCAAAGTCGTAAAATATGGGCATCAGTGGGGTTCGAACTGGCTATTCATAGTAGGTAACCAATCCATTCGCCACCAGTAGATATGGCATGTGGAATCCAGTGCGGGTTCGAACTGGTTATTCAGTTGTAGGATTTAACAAATCCATTCGCCACTAGTAGAAATTGACCCAAAGTCGTAAAATATGGGCATCAGTGGGGCCGAAACTCGCTATTCAGTAGTAGGTATTTAACCAATCCATTCGCCACCAATAGGATTGACCCAAAGTCGCAAATATGGGGCATCAAGGGGGTCGAACTCGCTATTCAGTAGTAGATATTTAAACAATCCATTCGCCACCAATAGGATATGACCCAAAGTCGCAATATGGGGCATCAAGTGGGGTTCGAACCGCTATTCAGTAGTAGGTATTTAACCAATCCTCGCCCAAGTAGGATCTGACCCAAAGTCGTAAATATGGGCATCCAGTGGGGTTCGAACTCGCTATTCAGTAGTAGGTTATTTAACAAAATCCATTTCGCCACTAGTAGGATATGAACCCAAAGTCGTAAATATGGGCATCCAGTGGGGTTCGAACTCGCTATTCAGTAGTAGGTATTTAACAAATCCATTCGCCACTAGTAGATATGACCAAAGTCGTAATATGGGGCATCCAGTGGGTTCGAACTCGCTATTCAATAGAAGGATTTAACAAATCCATTCGCCACTAGTAGGATATGGACAGAATGGCAAGTATGGGCATCCAGTGGGGTCCGAACTCGCTATTCAGTAGTAGGTATTTAACAAATCCATTCGCCACTGTAGGATATGACCCAAAGTCGTAAATATGGGGCATCCAGCGGGGTTCGAACTCGCTATTCAGAGTAGGTATTATAACAAATCCATTCGCCACTAGTAGGATATGACCCAAAGTCGTAAATATGGGGCATCCAGCGGGGTTTGAACTCGCTATTCAGTAGTAGGTATTTAACAAATCCATTTGCCACCAATAGGATATGGCCAAAGTCGCAAATATGGGGCATCAGTGGGTTCGAACTCGCTATTCAGTAGTAGGTATTTAACCCATCCATTGCCACCAATAGGTATGGCCCAAAGTCTTAAATATGGGGCATCAAGTGGGGTTCGAACTTGCCTTCCGTAGTAGGTATTTAACAAATCCATTCGCCACTAGTTAGATATGACCCAAAGTCGTAAATATGGGGCATCCAGTGGGTTCGAACTCGCTATTCAGTAGTAGGTATTAACAAATCCATTCGCCACTAATAGGATATGACCCAAAGTCGTAAATATGGGCATCCAGCGGGGTTTGAACTCGCTATTCAGTAGTTAGTAACCAATCCATTCGCCACCATAAGCTATGGCATGTGGCATCCAGTGGGGTTCGAACTCGCTATCAGTTGTAGGTATTTAACCAATCCATTCACCACCAATAGGATATGGTACAAAGTCACAATCTATCTATCTTTTCATGTTCTATTATTTCCTATTTATATTTGCATCTTTGTTCAATCCATCTGTTTATCTATCTATCTATCTATATATCTATCACAGTATTTCATTCTATTTCTCTCTGTTTCCATTTTGTGAAACATTGTCCCTTTTATACACTTTAAAGACAGAAGCATCTAATTAGTTTTGCACAGCTACAGTCACGACAATGTCAGAACTTGTTGAAAGAATTATCCCCGCGAACATTCCCGGTTTTTCCAAATGGCAGTAACGAGTAAATCGACTCGGAATCGGAGTCCTCTCCCCACCCCCCACAACCCCGCCAAACCACCCAGTCACACACACAACACCTTTGTTTCCCCCCCTTACACCACAAGCACACGCCTCTTCTCTCATTGTCATTAATGGATTTGATACAATCACACGGTCCATGCTGTCTCTCGGCTTGTAAATACATAAACTGTCCCGCGTTTTTACAAGATGAATCCGTGGCCGACCTCTTGAGATTTCAGCGCAAAAGCGGAAGAAGAAAGTCGAGTGAGCGGTTGCCGTGGTTATCCCCATTGCGCATGCGTCAATTTGGCCAAATGCGCTGTTGCCATTAGTCGCCGGTCAATCAGGGAGCTCTTAGACCAAGCGGGCCAAATTATACGAGCTATCCTGATGAATTAACTTAGGGAGAGCAAAAGAAATGGACTGCAAATAAACTGACTGGCCCCGCATTAATAGTGTTAAGCTTTAAAATCCGAATGCGTTCCGGGATTTTCACTTTGATGAGTCGGCAATAAAATCACAATCTAATATTGCCAGCAATTTTGTGGGGTCTGGATTTCAGAAAGACATTGGACATGTTTAATGGACAAAGTGGGCTGATTAATGAAGCCATTGTTTTTAAATGAATAAGTTGTATCGTTGATTAATTGATTGATTGATTCTAGCGCCATGATAACCGGTCTGGAATTATTCTATGCTTCGATGTTAGAGAATCACGTACAGTGTGGGTTTATATTTATATCTATTATTCACAGTTTTAATGTTGGGGGCGCGTAGTCTTATGGTTAGACTCGTAAGAAATTGACTCGTCGACCCGAGTTCAAATTCTGGACGAGGCTACAGTTCACATAGCGCTAATGCCCTTGCAAAATGTATGAATCCTACTACTCTCCCTCCAGCTATGGGTAAATAGTAGGGCAGACTGGACTTTTTAACCTTGGTTAGGCAACCAGTCTAGGATAAGGACAATTCTGAATTCAAACCTGTTAAACTCCGCGTGAGTAAAAATAAATAAATAAATAAATAAATAACGCAGCTGCAAAAACAACTATAAAATGACAACGGACATCTACATAATCGAACCCACATCTACATATACGATAAAACCAACATCTAAACAAAATACGAAATAAAAACATCTACATAATACCGAATAAACCCACATCTACATAATACGAAATAAACCAACTACATAATACGAAATAAAACCAACATCTACATTAATACGAAATAAACCCACATCTACATATACGAAATAAACCACATCTACATAATACAAAAAAACCCAATCTACATAATACGAAATAAAACCAACATCTACATAATACGAAATAAAACCACATCTACATAATACGAAATAAAAACATCTACATAATACGAAATAAAACCAACATTCTACATAATACGAAATTAAAACCCAATTACATAATACGACCATCTACATAATACGAAATAAAAAACATCTACATAATACGAAAATAAAAACCAACATCTACATAATACGAAAAATAAAACAACATCTACATAATACGAAATACCAAAACACTACATAATAAAATAAAACAACATCTACATAATACGAAATAAAACAACATCTACATAATACGAAATAAACCATCTACATAATACGAAATAAACCAAATCTACATAAACGAAATAAAAACAACATCTACATATACGAAAATAAAAAACAAATCTAAAATACGAAATAAAACCACATCTACATAATACGAAATAAAAACAACATCTACATATACGAAATAAAACCAACATCTACATAATACGAAATAAAACCAACATCTACATAATACGAAATAAAAACCAACACACATAATAACGAAATAAACAATCTACATAATACGAATAAAACCAACATCTACATAATACGAAATTAAAACCAAACATCTACATAATACGAAATAAAAACAACATCTACATATACGCCAATTAAAACAACATCTACATTTACGAAAAAAAACCAACATCTACATAATACGAAATAAAAACAACATCTACATAATACGAAATAAAACACAACATCTACATAATACGAAATAAAACCAAACATCTACATAATACGAAATAAAACCAACATCTACATAATACGAAATAAAACATCACTAATACGAATAAAACAACATCTACATAATACGAAATAAAACCAATCTACATAATACGAAAAAAACAACACTAATAATACCAACATCTACATAATACGATAAAAACAACATCATACATAATACGAAATAAACCAAATCTACATAATACAATAACCAATATCTACATAATTACGGAAATAAAACCAACATCTACGTAATACGAAATAAAACACCATCACTAATACGAATAAAACAACATCTACATATACGAATAAAACCAAACATTACATTAATACGAAATAAACCACATCTACATAATACGAATAAAAACAACATCTACATATACGAAATAAAACAAGATCTACAATTACGAAAAAAACCCAACATCTACATAACGAAATAAAACCAACATCTACATAATACGAAATAAAACCAACATCATACATAATACGAAATAAACCAACATCTACAAATACGAAATAAAAAACAACAATCTACATAATACGAAATAAAACCCAACATAATCGAAATACATAATACAATAAAACAAATCTACTAATACGAATAAAACCAACATCTACATAATTACGAAATAAAAAAAAATCTACATAATACGAAATAAAACCAACATCTACATAATACGAAATAAAAACCAACATTACATAATACGAAATAAAACCAACAATCTACATAATACCTATAAAAACATCTACATGAATACGAAATAAAACCAAATCTACTAATACGAAATAAAACCAACATCTACATAATACGAAATAAAACCAACTACAACAATAAAATTCAAAATATACTCAATGACACAACAAAATTTAAAGAACTTACAAAAAACCCATAAACAAAATCATCACCGCTAATAACGCACAGATTGGATCTTTCAAACTCCCCAAAATAATAGAGGACTACAAACCAGGATATATTTTTGGCAAAATAAAAATCCACAAACCAGGAAGCCCCCTCCGACCAATAATCTCACAAATCCCCACGCCTACATACCATATAGCAAAAATAATTAATGACATAATTCAACCATATATCCCCAACAATTATAGCATCAAATCAACATATGACTTTATTCAAATATTAAAATCCCTCCCCAATAACTACGTAAATGCCTCTCTAGGTGTTGATAACCTATTCACCAATGTTCCCGTACTAGAAACAATCTTATTATAATGGAGATTGTGTGTTTGTCTGTCTGTAACCGAAACTATATCCCTACTCAAGTCACAATTCATTTAGTTATTGACATCACATTCACCATGAATATTATTTTTATTTAAACCTCAATTATTGATAAAAATGTTTGTACCTATTAATACTGTTGGATCTACATGCTAAATAATATGCAGATATTTTATATTCAACAAAAAGCGGTTACCGTGTGAACGAGATGCTAATTTGCATTGATATAAGAATTTGATTATACTAATATATGCTTAGTATTATTGATTTTCTAATTGTTTGGTTTTCTCTTAAAGAATCTGAGCAAAAATCTCTTCAATAAATCTTAAAAAGAATCCATAAACAAAACGAAAAGAACGTAATTTTATTAAATACTTATAATCTAACTAAATAGATAAATTAACAAATGAAAGAGGGGAGAATAATGGAACATGATGGAAGAGTTAGATTTAAAGCTGTTCTATTTTCGATTTACCCCCTCGATTTATCATTTCGAAATAGTTTCTAATTTGATATAATATTTTTACATCAAAAACCTAAATACTTGCACCCGAAGGCATCATATATTTGCTAGTCAAATAATAATCAATAATGTTTACAACCATCCATCACTACCTCCCTCATTATAAAACCAAAATCCTAGAAAAACTCCTACTCACTTGTACCATACAAGTCCCGTTCCAAGTCAATTAGGGAAAATATATATACAAAAGAACGTTATTTCGATGGGTTCTCCCCTCTGGCCCCACCATATCCGAATACTACATGTCCTACATTGAAAACAAAATATTTAACAATCAAATAAAATAAAGTCGTCGTGGTGGTCTAAAGTCGCTACCAGCCTATCAGTGAGGGAGTCTATCCCCTTTTCACTAGCGCTAGACCAAGGAGATTGTTTATGCGTCTGAGGTGGAGCCCACACCTAGCATCAGCTCCATACTTTACCGCACAGATCCTTTGTGCTACTCATACGCTGAGTTGGGAGGTCGGTATCGAACTAGGAACATTGTGGTCTCTAGCCGAACGCTCTACCGACTGAGCTAACCCGCCCCAATTACTAAACCTTACATATACGTACGGTATAAACGGAAAATTTCAATTAATGTCCCCCTACAGTGCTCACCCATGGGAGTTGATATATATATATATATATATATATTATATATATATTATATTATCAGACCCCTCTGCACGAGCAGGATGTGAGACAAGGTCAATTTCTTAAGTGGAGTTTACCAGGTTTGCATTCAGAGTTTTCCTTCTCCAGAGATGGTTACCTAGCCAAGGTTAAAGAGCCTAGTCTATCCTACTGTTCACACATAACTGGTAGTTGCATGCATACCTTTCCCAAGGCATTAGTGCTATGTGAAATGCAAACAGTCTCTTCCAGGATTAGAACTCATGTTGACGAGTCTATTTCATACGACTCTAGCATCTTATGCCACGCACCTCGATAATAGCGTTCCTGTACAACTAACACAATAAAGATGAGGACAACAGCACGAAGCATCAATTTATTATATGAAGCCTCATCTCTAAATATATATCCTAGGAACTACAAGGTTTCTGGTTCGATACCGGCCCTCGCCAACTCAGCGTATGAGTAGCACAGGATTTGTCGGGTAAAGTGAGGAACTGATGGTATGTGGCGCTCTACCTCAGACGCCCAAACCAATCTACTTGGTCTAGCGCTATTGAAAAGGGATAGACTCCCTCGCTGACAGGCTGATACCGACTTTAGGCCACCCCGATGACTTTACTTAAGATTTTCTCTACTTTTAATCGACCTGATGCATTTTACCCAGTGTGTTTGCAAAATAGATTTATAACTAATGCGTTTTAGTAAATGTTTTTCTAATGCATTTAGTAGTAAATTATTTACAATGCATTTTCATAGTGAATGATTTCAGTGCTTCACTGTAAAAAATATTTTCATGCATTTTCATTAGTAAGATTGTTTCCAATGATTTTGTAGGTAAATTTTTTCCAATGCATTTTCATAGAAAATAATGTCCTATCATTTTCATAGTTAAATGATTTTCCAATGCATTTTCATAGTAAAATAATTGTCTATTCATTTTCATAGTAAAATAATTTTCTTTATTCATTTCATAGTAAATAGATTCTCCAATGCATTTCTTAGTAAAATAATGTTCCTATTTATGTTTCATAGTAAAATGATTCTCCAATGCATTTCTTAGTTTAAAATTATTTTCCAATGCATTTTCATAGTAAATAATTTTCCTATTATTTTTCATTGTAAAATTATTTTCCAATGCATTTTCATAATAGAATGATTTCCAATGCATTTTAATAGTAAATAATTTTCCAATGCATTTTCATAGTAAAATTTTTCCTATTCATTTTCATTGTAAAATGATTTTCAATGCATTTTCATAGAAAATATTTTAATTCATTTTCATAGTAAATGATTTTCCAATGCATTTGCATAGTAAATGATTTTCCAATTTGCATTTCATAGTAAAATGATTTTCCTGCAGTTTTCATAGTTAAAATAATTTTCCATGCATTTTATATTAATAATTTCCAATGCTGTCACTGTACGGTTTGATTCAGTACAGCTTGCTCGATACCTATTGTCGAGTCTATAATGAACGTTCCAAAAGAACTGTTACTTCCTCACAGACCCCAACCCACAAAAAAAATCCATAGTACATAACGTTAGACCCAGTCAATTGATATTCAGTTATAACCCATTTAACGTTTCCTACTTGCTCGAAGCTACTTGCATAAATGTTGTTTTCCGCGTTGACTTTTAGAGAGGCGATACCTGCCCACATGTTCGATATAATGGAGCCGGGGGTATTGGGGAAAGCGAAAATCGTCCCACGACGTCAATTTCCATTAGCATTGCCGTTGCGAAGCGTATAATTCGCGAGACGTTAAAACCAGTAGACGCGTATTTAAAAGACCGTTAATTTCATCAGCGGCAGACCACTATCAAGTTGAGTTTTGGACTACCATGACTCGGCCAATTTGGCTATAGAAGACAAGGTTCCGACAGGGGAATGCGTTTGCTTATCCCGGCGAGAAGGAAAAAAAATGTCCAGCGTCTGCCATATAAGTAAATAGCTTAGATTAGATGCAATTAGGAACATCTGTCCTTTTTTATACGAGAGAATTGATTTAACAAACTGTCTCCAACAAGGGTAGACACGTTGGCATCTTTTAAATATATCAATATCTTTAACCCATCAAATACCAACCGTTTATGTGTTACGGTTTTTGTGGTCATCTTTAGGCTGCATGTGACAGCACTTTACAGTGGAGTTTATGTTTCTTAGTGCTAGGCAGAATCCTTGGTCATTCCTTAGTGAAGAATCCTTGGTTGGTCCTTTGTAAAGAATATTTGTGTTAAGCAGAGTCCTTAGTTGTTCCTCGGTGTTAGGTAGAATCCTTGTGTTCCGTAGTGCTAGGCAGAATCATTGGTTATTCCTTAGTTAAGAATCATTGGTTCGTCCTTCTAAAGAATCCTTGGTTGTTCCTCGGTGTTAGGTAGAATCCTTGTGTAAGTAGAGTCGTTGTTGTCCTCGTATTAGGTAAAATCCTTTGGTTATTCCTTAGTGAAGAATCCTTGTGTTAAGCAGAATCCTTGGTTGTTCCTCGGTGTTAGGTAGAATCCTTTGGTTATTCCTTAGTGAAGAATCCTTGTGTTAAGAAGAGTCCTTGTTGTTCCTCGGTGTTAGATAGAATACTTGTGTTAAGTAGAGGCCTTGGTTGTTCCTCAGTGTTATGTAGAATCCTTGTGTTCTTTAATGTTAGGCAGAATCTTTGGTTATTCTTTCTTGTTTTTTGTTGTATTTTTTGTCTAGGAAAAATACCCAAAAGTTTCTGAATGTTTAACTGAAATAAATGATACGAGGGTGAGTCAGAACGTATAGCTCAGTTGGTAGAGCGTTCGGCTATAAATCACAAGGTTACTAGTTCGATACCGGTCCTCGCCAACTCAGCGTATGAGTAGCACAGGGATCTATGCGATAAAGTAAGGAGCTGATGATAGATGTGGCGCTCCACCTCAGATGCTAAAACAATGTCCTTGGTCTAGCACTATTGAGAAGCGGATAGACTCCCTTGCTGACTGGCTGATACCGACTTTAGGCCGCCCCATCGACTTTACTTTTACTTTTTATAATTACCAACACAAACACATGTATTATACATCGAAATGAAGCTGGTCCTCTGTGGATCACTTCCCTACTTCTCTACATGGTCAGCTTTTCTCTCCATTTTTTCTCCATCTCTTCTGTTGACTCTTCTTCGAGTCACTTCTTCACTACAGATTACTCACCAAATTTAGCGGCTTCAGACTATCATCTCTTCACCTTCCTCTTTATTACTTCACAGATGTATATATTCACGCAACATCTGCCACAGAAAAGATGTGACAATTATTAAACAGAGGAAAGCTGATTTGCATTTAGACTTTTCTGTTAAGTATCCGGTCGGCATCCTTAGTTTCAGATGTAGTGAATAAGTAAGCAAGCCAATAAGTATCCGGTGTTATAGTATTCTTTGTAAGTCCGTCGTCCAAGATGGTCCGAGTGTTAATGACATAAGTTTAGAATCAGGCCTCTATTAATACAGCAGCAGCAGCAGCAG
>CM042165.1:69396675-69441675 GCA_023376005.1 Doryteuthis pealeii
ATTTTCAATAATTATCGAATTTTATACGATATACGCATTGTAATTGCCTTCAAGTAAGAACAATATAAATAATAATATACTTAACAATGCTTCTAAAGGAAATTATCAAATCTCATATATATATATATATATATAATATATATATATATATATATATATATATAAAATTATTTTAATTAATTATTTTATCGACGGACAAAATTGCGACTAACACGAATTTTATATTCTCTGTTAAGTACTGCACTTGTCATACTTATATATATATATATATATATATATATGTGTGTGTGTGGTGTGTGTGGTGTCTGTGTTATTAAAGGTCTGTGTGCAATGTGTGTATTTTTTGTGGGTGTTCCTAAATATATATAATATATATATTATATATATAAAATGTATATATATATATATATATATATATATATATATATATATATATATATATATATATATATATGGAAAGAGAGTGAGTTATACATACACATACTTTGGTAACATTGCAATCAGAAAGAAATACATTAAACAGTTTTCTTCCACAACGACTTTATAGATCTATGTAAAATCTACTCGTCTAATAAAATCTTTAATTAAAAACTTGTACACGACGGAAATTCAGTGGAAATTATTAAATGCCGCCGTGTTTAATGATGTGAGGATGTCGAATAAAACAATAACAAAGGCTGTCCCGAATTAGGAAGAAAAAGAGGAAGAAAACATCTGTAGACAACAGTGATGCTAAAATTGGAAATGTTGTGTCTCTCAAGGGACCAACTACAAGACATAAAATTAGATAGAGTTCAACAGAGTCTGCCTGATGACGACCTAATATTCCAGAAGAAAAATACAAACAAGGATATCGACTAGGGTGTGTCAAAAAGTAATGCCATTTGATTTTAGACAGGTATGATTACCTGCACAGGAACATGTATCATACATCTAAATGAAGCTGGTCCTCTGTGGATCACATCCCTATGAATACTAAGGTGAGTCAAAAAGTAATGCCATTTTGTTTAGGACAGTTATAATTACCAGCACAAGAACATGTAGCATACATCAAAATGAAGCTGGTCCTCCGTCGATGTCGTCCCTATGAATACGAGGGTGAGTCAAAAAGTAATGCCATCTTGTTTTGGATAAGTATAATTACCAACACAGGAACATGTAGCATACATCTAAATGAAGCTGGTCCTCTGTGGATCACATCCCTATAAATACGACGGTGTGTCCAAAAGTAATGCCATTTTGTTTTGGACAGGTATAAATACCAGCACAGGAACATGTAGCATACATCAAAATGATGCTGATCTTCTGTGGATCACATACATACTTCTCCACATAGTCACCGTTTCTGGCAACAGCAATGTACCACCTTCGAATGAGAGCATGTATCCCTGCCCCGTAAAATTCTGTTGACTGTTCTTTTAAGCCATTTCTTCATTACAAATTTCACTTCCTCGTCACTGGAAGAATGTTTGACTCTCTTCGAGAGGCAAACATTATTATACTGTGGGCACCTGCAAATTGTCATACCACTGTGGGTCGGCCAGCGATGATTTATATCGATTAGCTCAGATCAGGCACTGGATGCCGTGCAGAGGATCTTTCTTGAGCAATGGCCAATAGGGACGGGTGGCGAGGAAGAGTCATGGAGATCCGTTCTGCCGACTCAACCTGATGATGGTAAGGATTACAAAGCTTAGTCCAGCACTTTATCTTGCTTGTTAACCATTACACTACTTGCTCTAGATTGAATCGCTACAACCCAGAAGTCTAACATGATTTTCTTTGTAATGTTGTAAGAAGAATATATCAGATGATTGGTCAGGAAATTCTATATTGACCCAACCCCTCCGCCGCGGGCAGGATGCCAAAAAAAGTGTCATTTTTAAACGGTTTGAATTCAGAGTGTTCCTTCTCCCAGATTCGTTGTCGTACCAAGAATAACAACAAAAAAAAGACCCATTCACTCCTACTCTTGGAACCACAAGATTCAGGGTTTAATCCGAGCCCTTGCCGGTTCATCGCATGAGTAGCACGGCTTAGACCACTGCGGTAAAGTGGAGAGCTGCTGGTAGGCGTGGCGCTCCAACTCAGACGCGATAACACTCTCCATGGTCTAGCGTTAGCAAAAAGGGAATAGACTCCCTCACTGTCCGGCTGATACCGTCAATAGGTCATTTAACATTAACTTTCAGGGGGGGCGGTCGGGGAACAGATACATGTCTTTCCTAAAGGGCATTAGCAAGAAGCGGAACTCAAACAGCTTCGTACCGGATTTGAACTCTTGTTGCCAATTACGTTTTTCTACGATGATAACCGTTAGGCTTAACGCGCCTCATGGAAGCAAAGACAAAATTAGCTTGTGTATGATTTGAAATACGCCCCTCCCCGTACATGCATACGTGAGTTTTATTGATTAAACTGGGCTTGAACTCGAGTCGCCAAATACATTTCCTACGACGATAACCATTACGCTAAACGCGCATCAAGGAAACAAAATCTAGCTAGTGTATAATATGAATTGTATACTATTTCTCTGTATTTTTGAGACGAGGCTTGATAATTAGTATTAATTAGTATTTAACTAGTATTATTTAATTTAGTATTATTTAGTATTATTTAATTTATTATTTAATATATTAATTAGTTATCTAATTAGTATTAATTTAATTATATTATTTAATTTAGTATTAATTTATTATTTAATTATTTATTTAATTAGTATTATTAATTAGTATTATTTAGTAGTATTAATTAATATTAATTAGTATTATTAGTATTAATTAGTATTATTAATAGTATTATTTAATTAGTATTAATTAGTATTATCTAATTAGATTAATTAGTATATTTAATTAGTTTACTAATTAGTATTATTTATTAGTATTATTAGTATTATTTAATTAGTATTATTTAGTATTATTTGGATTATTGTTATCTGTACAACGTTTCGGCCAATGTTGCCCTCCAGCCTTTTTCGGGTATTTCTTGTCGGACTCGGAAATATTCTCGAACTCGGGAACCTTCTTCTTGAACTCGGGAACGTTCTTGTCCTAATCGGGAACGTTCTTGTCGGAATCGGGAGCCATGATGGAATTTTTAACCTTACGCTTTCTTCAATCCACGGGGTATCCTGTTCTCATTCCGCTAACGATAGCTGGGGTACAGGTGTTAAGCTATGATAATTATTATTCTGTGTTACTGCTGTCCCTGACCAGAACCTGCAGCCAAGAGACAACTGTCTCTTAGAACTGTCTTAACTCAACGCCTTTATCCACTATGCTATGTGTCCAATTAGATAATTCAGTATGCAGTGTTGTACAGATAACAATAAAGATGAGGACAATAGTCCGAATAATCCAAATAATACTATGAATTGTACCCTGCCACATACGTGCGCACAGAGTAGGCAGGACTTGAATTCCATTTTCTAGGACGATAACCGTTACGCTGAACGCGCCTTTCGGAAGGAAAATCTAGCTAGTGTATGATATGAATTGCATCCTTCCACATACACGCGCACATACACATGCGCACACGAGTTTTTATTGCGTAGGCAGGACGACATTTTCTGATGATTATTTTTTTTGTACGAGCGGGGTTGGGACATGATCAAATCCCTAGCAACTGTGAGATTCGCGGAATTTTTATTGCTTTCACAACTGACGCATTGGGTTTTGTCATAAAAATTGTCCGAGCACTTAGCAAACACAATTAGGTTTGCTCAGCTGTACGTCGGACTAATCAATGAATGGCGTATTGCAGACTACGCATTTCCCGGGCGCACGAACAACAGCTATTGATGATAGTTTTATTGCTGCCTCTACAAGTATCGCGTGTTGATATTTGTAAAAAAAAAAAAATAATAATAATAATAAAAAAATAAAATAAAATAAAACAAAAATAAAAAAATTTAAAAAAGATACCCGAATTCCTTCATATTGTTTTTTCTATCGGTTTTCCGTCATTTCAATTTTTTTTTTCTCTCTCACTTTATTCTCAGTAACGATGAAAAATAATTATTTGAGACATTTTCAAGTTAATTCCTGATTATATATTTCCACGAAGAAAAAACATAACTTATACCAAGTTGAGGGCACCTCACGTGGTGTAATGGTTAGCAAATTTGAATTCGCAGACCATTGAGTTAATGAGGTCGATTCTCATTGGGCGCCGTATCGAAGCTAACGTTATAGCTGCTTGTGTTGACGACTCTTAACCAATGGGATCCAAGTCCTACAACACCAACAGAACATGCGTTTGGATCTCAAGTAGGAATATGCTGAAAAATAAACCTTATTTGGTTACATTCCATGACAGTATATATATATATATATATATATATATATATATATATATGATGAGTCGGGAGAGTTAGACACTTTGTCTAAGCTCCCTGAAATAGACTATAAAGCTAAATCTCTAAGTCTTTTGTTATTCTTTACTTATATATTTGCTCTGTGACTCTAACATTAAGAGCACACATTGAGCTCTCAAACTACGACAGGTTTTTTTTAAATAAAACTTTTGTGTCGTAAGTAATATTTCTTCTCTGGACTTTTGGATTGTTATATATATATATATATATATTATATATATAATATGAAAGTAGGTAAACAAACAATGTGTTTATTTATGATATTGCCTTTTTTAGCCGAAAATTTTTGGAGGATATGTGCTTAATTGAAGTCATACCTAATTTTGAAAATTAATTAGTTAATAATTAATGAATTTAGGCGGGCATATATGTTCAAATGTAAGGCTAAATAAATCGAGAAAATGTACATACAGGGATTGACATTTTCTCGATTTGTTTAGCCTTACATTTGAACATATATGCCCGCCTAAATTCATTAATTATTAACTAATTAATTTCAAAATTAGGTATGGCTTCAATTAAGCACATATCCTCCAAATATATATATATATATATATATATATTAAATTTTTACTTGAAGGCACTTACAACGCATGTATCGCATAAAATTCGATACTTTTTCTTATAGAAAATAAACTTGACAAGTGTAATCCCAGTAAAGGATGGCTCGATGTGTAGAATACCGTACAGACTGTTTCGACTTTATTAAGTCTCATCAGCGGTATATACTAACGATTTCCCTCCGACAGAAATCGAAACCGGGACCTCAGCAGACGCAGTGAAACACTAGTGAAACACTTTTATCGCCTCGGCCACAGTACACAGCTGACCATCCTAGCGGAATTAAGCTTGTCAAGCGAAACTACGCGCCTCTACCATAATAGGTAAGGGGGCGCTATTGAGAGAATAATAACAACAAACAGCCCGAATGCCCTTCGGCGAAGTGAATAAGATTTTTGGATGTTTGTTTATTTAGAAACGTTGCTGATAAAGTATATATTAAATTTTACTTGAAGGCACTTTACAACGCATGTATCGCATAAAATTCGATACTTTTTCTTATAGAAAATAAACTTGACAAGTGTAATCCCAGTAAAGGATGACTCGATGTGTAGAATACCGTACAGACTGTTTCGACTTTATTAAGTCTCATCAGCGGTATATACTAACGATTTCCCTCCGACAGAAATCGAAACCGGGACCTCAGCAGACGCAGTGAAACACTAGTGAAACACTTTTATCGCCTCGGCCACAGTACACAGCTGACCATCCTAGCGGAATTATATATATACAGACCTACATGAGTCAGACACTATCTACTAGGTTTATTCTGAAAAACCATTAGGGTGAAGCCTAGATAGATGGTGTCTGACCCATGCAAGTCCATATAATTATGATCCACTGAGCGTATTGAGCACCTTTTACATTACATAAAAGTAATAAACTCCAACGGTGTTTTATTTTCTAGAAAGTACGGGTGTGTTGTTCCCCTCCAGATATCAGTTTGTAATTTAAAAAAATTAAAAACATTAAAAGTTATCTGGTTTTTCACACCGGTTGAGTTTATAAATAAAATAAATAATATAATATATATATATATATATATATATATATATATAATATATATATGGAGTAAATATGGAAAATAAATCCGACAATATTAAGAAATTTGAAAAAACAAATGTTCCGAAAATAGGATGAATTTATTTATCGATGTTTAAACGTTTCGGTTTCATTAAACCTTCATCGAAATGTATCTTGGGGTGAAGAAAATGATGGATGTTTTATAGATGACAGATATAGATATGATTAAACATTTTCATCTCCTTTTTCGGAACATTTGTTTTTTCAAATTTCTTAAAATATATATATATATATATATATATATATATATATATATATATATATATATATATATATATATACCAACCTTTTGAAAGTTGAAGATGGAAAGGTTCATATGATGGCTTTATATTCGCTGCTGTTATATATGATGTATCATTATCATCATCATCATCATCATGTCACGCTAGTAGCATAGACACCCATGACAATCTCTTGCCTACCGTCCCTATCATTCATTGTCCTCATGAGGTCCTCTTAGCAGCATCCAGTATCTGTACAGAGCTGGTTAATGTAGATCTTTGCTGGAGAGTCCATACTTAGGTGTCCATGTGCTGGATTTTACAGGAAAACGCCACTTATGAGTTCGTCCCGGTGACAGAGGGGAAGTGGCTGTAATCTACTTTCTTTTTGGAGTGTTATTTCTACGATTTGTTTAAGATCTCACGCAGTATTCTTGCGCAACTCTTATCTAGCTTATGATGAATTCCAGGTCAAATTACCCAGAAAAAAGCAAAATTGTCACCCACCCCCTTCAATTTTTCAGTTCTGAGCAAAAATCTTTTTAGTATAAATAATGTTCAATAAATAATTATTATTTAACATATTTAAATGATAATAGAAAAAAATGTTGTCGTAGATGCATGTGCCACATCGGGATATTGATCTTGCTACGAAAAAATTAGAAAACATCAATAACTTAAAATTGGGGGACTTAAAAAATTTTTTAATAGTATTTTTGGATTTCAGGGGCGAAAATACTTTTATAAACCAATTTTTACGAGTAGGGAAGCTCTAGAACTCATTTTACAAATTTTGTAGATTGTCTAACTTTATCATAATCCACACATGAACCAAATTTCAGAAAAATTGAAGGGGATGGGTAATATGACCTGGATGATTTGACATGGAATTACCCCTATTCTCTTGGTGCCTCATTAGGGTCAAAGTAGTGCAGACGTAGGAGCACTAATACATCTACGATTTGGAAGAATTTTCGTTTTAACTTGTCATTGAGATCGATATATATATATATATATATATATATATATATATATATGAGGAAAAATAAGTAAAGAAAAGAAATGTAAATGGATAAAATGAATTTAATCGATATCACATTATTCGATATCACTTACACATGTGTTTCGGTCAGTTTATGTGTGTGAAAATATTTCGCACACATACAAGAATCGACCTTCATCAGAGTGAACATTTATTTTTATGAAACTGACCGAAACACATGTGTAAGTGATATCGATTAATGTGATATCGATTAAATTCATTTTATCCATTTACATTTCTTTTCTTTACTTATTTTTCCACATATTGTCGGATTCAATTCCTTTTCCATTTTTACACACACACATATATATATATATATATATATATATATATATATATATATATGGGAGAAATATGAGGAGGTTAATCAAACAGTATGTGGAAAAAGGTAGACAAACACGGGATGTTATGGAAACTGGATGTTTATTGTAGACGATGCAACGTTTCGGTCTATTAGACCTTCTTCAGGACTTGGATATAGTTCTTGCTTCAATGACATGGCCTTTAGCCGACAATGATTTTGGGAATGTCCATCATTGAAGCAAGAAACTATATCCAACTCCTGAAGAAGGTCTAATAGACCGAAACGTTGCATCGTCGACAATAAACATCCATTTTCCCCAACATCCCATGATTGTCTACCTTTTTCCACACACACACATTATATATATATATATATATATATATATATATATATATATATATATATATATATACATTGTTTTCTATACAGATATCCCAAAAAGGATAAATCAGCCCCAATCCATACAGAGAAAAGACAACCCGATCCAGCTTTGTAGTAATACCAAAATAGGGTAAGATGTTGAAAAGAAGGGCATATGTGACACTTTCACTGTTAATATTAAGATAAACCCATAATACCAGGTAGCAATATCTCATCTACAGAAAGCGATGCCAATATACACATAGGAAAGCCATAGACTACTATAGACAGATTGCTGATCATATAGAAATCTGAACTTTCTAATAAGATAAAGTGAGAATTCTTTCAAGCGGTATCCATGTCGGTGCTACTCTAAGGTTACACAACTAGGACTCTAACGAAATGCTTAGAGAATAAGTTAGATGGAAACCAAACAAAAATGTTGCATGCTTTCTACAACAAATGTTGGAAGCAGCATCCCACAAAAAACCCAGTTGTGTGGCTACTTTACTCCAATCATACAAACCACCCAAAGACGAACTCATAAGTGAAGTTCTTCTGTGAACATCTGCACTTGGACACTCCCTTGTTGGATGACTAGCAAAGACCTACCTCAATCAACCTCAATGGCGAGAGATAATCAAGGGAATCCGTGCCGTCAACATATATATTCTTGTCCTTTATAAAATCTGACTTGAAGAGGCAAAAGTAGCGAAAATATATTTATTTCTGATAAACCAATGTTTTCATATAAGATTTTTTAAAACTTTTTGACACACCATGTATTCTGAAAAAAAATAACGTTCCATTTATTCTTCATTTTTATCTTGGCAAATACAGCTTTAAACTTGATACTTTTTAACACACCTTGTATTCTGAAAAAAAATAATGAATGGAACATTTTTCAGAATACAAGCTGTGTCAAAAAGTACAAAAATCTCGATACTTTTTTGACTCACCTTTTATATATATATATATATATATATATATATATATATATATATATATAGTAAAATTGTATAGTCAGATCATGGATCATCAGGGTTATCTGAGATGATCAATTAAACAAATTAATTAAGAACAAAACGGAAGTAAACAAAAGGCATTATTACAGCACTTTTCACACGCAAACACACACACACACACATACACACACACACACACACACACACACACATATATATATATATATATATATATATATATATATATATATATGTGTGTGTGTACATGTAGAATTAAACAAAAGACACGTTTCCTGTTTAACAATTTTATTGATGATCTTTTCAAACTTTCTAGCCAACTTTTGTTTATATTTGAATGCAATCCGTGGATTAGTCCACCGAAGTTCGTATCCCGAGTACTTTCGACACTTCGAAGTGCCATCATCAGTGGTGATGTTTTCCCGTTTTATTTTTTCAAGTTAGTATATGAATGGATGTGAAGGCTGGAAGGAGGAGAATTGATAGGAAAAGTGTTATAGGCATTTTAAAATGTAAGTACTGCATTGAAAATTAATTTTATTTAAGAATTTTAGAACCAGGTGAGTTAGAAGGAATCAAGTAATTTTAAGTAGATAAACATATATGGAAGGTCCTTGGATTTTCTGGGGAGTTCTGAACGGAAAAATACTTAAACAAATGTTCAGAGACAGTTGGATCATTTGGAGCTAGACGTTTGGGCCGGATGGGTGTCAGAGTTATAGTTTAAGGCTTGGAACGGTGCGAAGCAGCTGGTACTTGGATCGGACGAATTAAGTAACGAAAATCACAGGCCAACTTAAGTAAGATATAGAGAATGAACTGAATGAGATCTCTCTCTCTCTCTCTCTCTCTCTCTCTCTCTCTCTCTCTCTCTCTCTCTCTCTCTCTCTTGTATTCCTTTCTGAGAAAATAAATTTTATAAAGAAAATAAATTTCCGTGTCTACTACACATCGTCACTTAACAAGAGAAGACACAAAAATCCAAAACTAAACAAAATAAGCTTTGATAATAGCACTAATGTTCTAAAATGCCTATAATTACATTAACAAATTATAAAATTATAAGAATATTAAAAATGGTAGAAAAAAATAATAATAATAACACTAATAATAATAACAACAACAATAATAAACACAACCTATATAAATAGAAAATGGAAAAGCCCATTGTTGTACGGTTTCAAAATACCCTGAAGATGGCGCACGATAGGGCGGAAAGTACTTGGTCTATGGCAAATACATCAGCCAATTTTCGCCAGATATTACAAAAACAATCCGGCAATACGAAAAAACAAAGGACAAAACTTGCAGACAAAAAATGGCTGCATTATTTAACAAATATATATATATATATATATATATATATATATATATATATATATATATATATATATATATATATGTATATATTATATACATATATATGTATATATATATACATATATATGTATATATTGTTAAATAATGCAGCCTTTTTTTTTGTCAAAAACAGTTCCACAAATTGCTTCTCTTTGACACCTCAAGCCTCAACCTTTCGTGTGATAGAACCAGAAATTTTCGAACCCCTCCTCACTGTTCGTAATTTCTCTTAATTTCTCGTTCCTATTGAAAAAGGGGAAAAATTACCTTTTTCTCAACTATTCCAACCTTCGTATAACCTGCTTTCAATGGATTTCTCTGATGAGAATTGACCGAAAAAAGAATATTTATTTTAGATTATACATCTAATTATAAGGGTACCGTAACTTTCTTTTTAGAAATGTTTTTCCATCGCTTTCAAGATGAATACGCTTTTATGTGTCCTAATATATATATATATATATATATAAGATTTTTGGATGTTTTTTTTAGAAGCATTGTTGGATAAAGTATGTATGATATTTTTGCTTGAAGGCAATTACAATGCATGTATTGCATAAAATTCAATACTTTTTTTTTTATAGAAAATGAACTTGACAAGTGTAATCCTGTACGATGTTCTACACACCGAGCGATTCTTTGCCGGGATGACACTTGTCAAGTTCATTTTCTATTAAAAAAAAGTATGGAATTTTATGCGATACATGCATTGAAATTGCCTTCAAGCAAAAATATCATTCATATATATATATATATATATATATATATATATTCTATGGCTTTACCTATATGTGATTATTGAAAAGATAATGACTAGGTTTTAATTCTTACAAGCTTTCCAACTACTTAATAAAACTTCTCTCGTATGGGACTGGTTTTCTGCGCAATGGTAACGCTAACAATTTGTTACGTATTACACATAATTCGACACGTTTATGCAACTCTGAAATGAGTTTAGACACACAGTTTCAATTATAGACTTTGTGCTGTGAAAGCACTATTGACAAATTGATTAAAACTTGATTAAAATTAGGTCACGCTTTCTATTTTGTCAATCAATCAAAGAAGACATCGATCAATGACAATGATCGCGCCGAAAGGTGTTAAATTTATAATTATAGACGTGTTTTATTAGAGATAATTGAATATCCGAGTCCATTATAGTTTTTAATAAGCTTCCCCAGTTGCCGGGCTTTATGTCTCACAATAGGATCGTGATTAGATATGATGGCCAAGTGTAAACACCTCAACGTTATATTCATAGAAATCAAAGAGGCTTTTAAATTGTTCACCTTTCCAAGCAATCATCAACATCATCATCACTATCATCATTTATGTTGGAATTTTTGGAAGATATAAGGCGTGTGCTAGATGTACACCTCTACTTATAGACTCGCCTATAAGCACATGACCTGGGAAAGATTCCTATTGTCACTAGCAGTGCTGCTGCTGCTGTTGATGTATTTATACTGCCCGATTCTAATCTTAGATCACTGCTACTTGGATTATCTTGGACGTCGGACCTAAAGGACACTATACCACAAGGACTTATTGACTTACTTACTTATTTACTTTAAGTTCTTTTACAACTGGCCAAGGATGGCGGTCAAATACTTCCAAAAATTCAAAAAAAAAAACATCATCATCATAGGGATACACGGGGGATTTGCTCATAGCGTAGTTGCTAGCGTAGTGGCCTGCGACATTGTAGTAAGCGGGTTCAAATTCCACTTGCGCTATTAAGTTCACTTTCGGATGCTCTGTTTAACTCTAAAAAACAATCATCAAGTCGCGCTGTCTGCACAAATCCCCCCATCTCTCTCTCTCTCTCTCTCTCTCTCTCTCTCTCTCTCTCTCTCTCTCTCTCTCTCGAATTCTCCCCCTCTCTCCTTCTCTGGCTCGCATTCTCCCCTCTCAATCCCTCTCGCATTTCCCCTTCTCTCTCTCTCTTTCTATATCTATCTATCTCTATCTCTATCTCTATCTATCTATCTCACCACCCGTCCCTATCGGTCATTACTTCTGTAAGGTCTTCCCTCTCACAAAATCATCCAAGTCATGCTGGACAATTTGGGCAAAAGTAATGAGGCAATCTCGATTGGATTCCTACATGCTGTGGACGGAATTGCAAAAACACCAACACCAGTTCTTATGTAAATTTCTTAATGTCTCTTCTCATCAGATCAGTGTGAACACTGGATGCTGTCCAGAGGACTTAACAAGAGCAATAGCCGATAAGGATGAGTGACAGTAGAGAGTCAAGGGAATCCGTGCTTGGAGTACACTCTCATTGGTTTCTTTGTTTAATGGCATATCAATCTACGTGGTTTATTTACCATCAAAGTCATCCTTGCTGAAGAACAGTAGTGGTACTATTTAACATATAGCTGGACAGATAAGAGGATTCGTGCATGTCCCAAGGGCATTAGTCCGTAAGTGAGCGTAATAGCCCAACTGGAGTTCGAACTCGCTTGTTACAAAAACGCAGTACAAAACGTTAGCCACTACACCACCAGTACTTCTCCTGTACACATTCATGGTACTGATGATGATCTCTGCCTGGAGAGGTGGAAATTTATAAAGTGTCTTTGATTTCTTTGAATATGACGTTGAGGTGTCTAGGTAATTCCATGTCAAATCATTCAGGCCATGTCACCCGGCACCTTTAATTTTTCTAAAATTTTGTCCAATTGTGGATTATGATAAAGTTAGCCAATCACAAAAAAATTGAGCTTCTAATTCCAAAAATTGGCAAATATAAAACTATCCTTTTGATACAAATAATGTTGAATATATGTGAAATAATAATAGAAAAAATTTTTGTCATAGATGCAGTGCCACATCGGGATATTGATCTTGCTAGGAAAAAAATTGAAATCATCGATAACTTAAAATTGGTTGACTTTAAGATTTTTTTATAGTATTTTGGGATTTCATGGGCAAATATTCTTTTATAAATCAATTTTAGTAGTAGGGAAGCTCTAGAACTCATTTTACAGACAAAATAGATTACAAAAATGTTCGCCATTTTTCGCCAACCCCACCAAATTTGGATAGCTAAAAATCGACATAACTCCGCCAATTTTTGGAATTAGAAGCTCAAATTTTGGGGATCGTCTAATGTTAACATAGTCCACGCCTGGAACAAATTTAGAAAAATTGAAGGGGGTGGTTGACGATTTTCCTTTTTTCTAAAAGATTTAACATGGAATAACCCTGATACTTTTGGCCGTCATATCTAATCACGATTTTATTGTGAGGCATAAAGTCCAACAACTGGGGAGGCTTAGTAGATATATAGAGAGATAGACAGAGAGATAGAGATAGCGAGAGACGGTGGCACTGAAAGAGAGAGTCATTTGAATGTGGGCTGTCAGTGCGACCTGATAATTGTTTTAAGAGTTAAAAACAACATCCCAACGTGAACATAAAAGTATTAGAATTCGCTAAGACAAGTTTATATCACACTTTCTTGATAGTAAATAATTTTCTCGTAAAAATCTATACGTTAAATAACTTTAAATGTATATAAGAATAAAACAATCTATATATATCAATAATACTGGGCATGTGTTTATTAAACATTGTTTTAAAAAACACCGTGGGTCATCCTTTGTTGGGTACAACTTTCTGAGCATATATAAATAATACAGTGTTTCTTTACTATATGTAGTAATGACATTTACTATAAATTAAATACTTATTGATAACGTTACTTAATTTCTAAAATTTACTGTGACTTAAGCAGTGGCGTAGTTTCGGTTACAGACAAATAGAGACCGAATCTCTATTATATATTGATGTCGCAGTTCACTACGCTATGATCGAACCCCCAGTACCCCTTGCTGCTGCAGCTGCTGCTACTGCTTCTGTTGTTGCTCTGCTGCTGCTGCTGCTGCTGCTGATGATGATGATGATGATGATGATGATGATGATGATGATTGCTTGGAAAGGTGAACAATTTAAAAGCCTCTTTGATTTCTATGAATATAACGTTGAGGTGTTTACACTTGGCCACCATATCTAATCACGATCCTATTGTGAGACATAAAGCCCGGCAACTGGGGAAGCTTATTAAAAACTATAATGGACTCGGATATTCAATTATCTCTAATAAAACACGTCTATAATTATAAATTTAACACCTTTCGGCGCGATCATTGTCATTGATCGATGTCTTCTTTGATTGATTGACAAAATAGAAAGCGTGACCTAATTTTAATCAAGTTTTAATCAATTTGTCAATAGTGCTTTCACAGCACAAAGTCTATAATTGAAACAGTGTGTCTAAACTCATTTCAGAGTTGCATAAACGTGTCGAAATATGTGTAATACGTAACAAATTGTTAGCGTTACCATTGCGCAGAAAACCAGTCCCATACGAGAGAAGTTTTTACAAAGGATTTGTAAGAATTAAAACCAGTCACTATCTTTTATTAAACACACATAGGTAAAGCCATAGAATGTATATATATATATATATATATTATATATATATATATATATAAGAGAGTTTCTTTATATATATATATATATATATATATATATATATATATGAGAGTTTCTATATATATATATATATATATATATATATATATATATATATATATATATATATATATATTATATGAGCGTTTCTTAATTTGCTTGAAGCATTGTGTATGTATTGGTTAGGAGGTTGATTTAGAAGGCTATCACAATGTAGTTTGGAATAAATTTAACTGAAGCAGTCCAGCTATGGCATTTCTTCCCAAATGATTTTTTTTTAAAGCTTATGCCGGAAAGATGGCTAATGGATCCATAGATAATTTTAATTTAGAAGCCGACTGTCATTAGTGGAATCTTAATTAGATGTGCAAGAAGCGGATCACTTAGAGACACTAGATGAAAAGGCCAAGTGTCTATTGAGAGCCATGACAAGACACCTAGACCTGAAAAAAAATTCATTTGGGAAGAAATGCCATAGCTGGACTGCTTTAGTTCAATTCTTTTGATAAAGAGATATTACCTCGAAAATTCAAAAAAGAATAAAAATACAGGTCAACACACAACACCATTGTTACCGTATTATTATTTTTTTTATTTATTCCAAACGACATTGTGATAGCCTTCTAAATCAACCTCCTAACCAATATATATATATATATATATATATTACAATATAGGTACAAGTGATAACCTACTCGAGTTTCACCATAAGGATCTTCAGTCTTAAATCCACTAAATTAATCGAGATACCGATTAATTGCAGTCGATTACACGTGTGTATTTATTGCGTTAAACGTTTCGTTATGAGGAACGCTTGTTTTGGTAATCGACTGCAATTAATCGGTATCTCGATTAATTCAGTGGATTTAACTCTGAAGATCCTCATGGTGAAACTCTAGTAGGTTATCACTTGTACCTATATTGTAATAAATTTGTTCTACTAACGTATTGAGCACTTTGTATTTGTTATATCGCTGACTTATCTCCCTGAATTCTGCACCATCTAACCATCGTGACCCTATTCACCGATAAGTCACCTTTTCTATTATACACACATACACACACACACATATATATATATATATATATATATATATATATATATATATATATGCTTCCCACACCCACCCTTCCCACTCCCATGGTTGAGTACTGTCGGGGGGAAAGGACGACGTCGGTATGTAACAATATTAACAAGTTTACACAAGGCACATTAATTAATACATCTATTCATATTCGATAAATGACTTTTTAACTTCAGGCTTTTTTTTAACTAATCTTTTTAAAACCAAATTATTTTTAACACAATTAAACTAAACATTTTTTAAACAGATTCTTTTTTTAGACCAAATTATTTTTAATCAATATGATTAAAAAGAATTTGGTCTACAAAAGCAACTGAGTTAAAATAATTTATTTTAACTCAATTTTTTAGACAAATTCTTTTTTAACTAAATTCTTTTTTAACTAAATTTATTTGAATCAAAATTATTTCTTCATTATAGGTGTTGTTTTTAAATTATTTTTAATCATTTTTTTAAAACTAACTTATTATAACTAAATTCATCTTAATCAATTTTTTAACTAATTTTCTGAACTAAATTCGTTTTAATAAATTTCTTTTTAACCGAATACTTTTATTAACCAAGCATCTGCTTAGACAATTAGTTTCGAGAAATACCTTACTCTATTAGCAAAAGAAAAAAAAATGCCGTTGGTAACTTACAATATTAACAAGTGTTACGCTAAGGTTCATTAATTAATAAATCTATTTTTGGAAAATGTTGAAAATTGTTCTTCTTGAACATAAAGATCTCCAAACGAAAGAACTTCAAATTAGGAAATAATCTACCGTTGAAGAACGTTCTGCCGTCCACAAATTCATCGTCTCTTTTATAGAAAATGACAATCAAACGATTCTTCTAGCAGAAGACTTTGTGATTTCGTCTCTTTGCAAAGGTGATCGATGAGGCCTAATCGATGTCTGGATTCTCTTCTTTTTCCCTAATCAGGCAAACGACACACGCACTGCTTTCTGTGTTTGGTTAATTAAGTTACAGATTGGCACCATTCGACCAATAAGTTCGATTTGATTAGAATAAAAAAAAGGAAAGAAAAAAAAAAGAAAAGACGGAAGAAGAAGGGCTGGATCGATAAGATCATAAAGTAAGTTTCTCGTAATAAAAGAATGAAAACGTTATCGCCACTTTCTCTTTTACTTCAGTTCAATTTGTGACAACCAATAATATTCATACACATATACACACACACACACACACATATATATATATATATGGTATTCGTTAAAATATATATATAGTGAGAGGAACAGAGGGACAGACAGACGACAGACAGACTGACAGATAGACAGTGAGTCACAGTCGAAAATATTCATACACACACACATACACACACACACACACACACACACACATATATATATATATATATATATATTATATATATATATATAAATATACATACACATGGTTTTCGTTAATATATATATATATATATATATATCGAAACTAACTGAGACACAGACCGACAGACAGACAGACAGATATAGACAGTGAGTCACAGTCGAAAATATTCATACACACACACACACACACACACACATATATATATATATATATATATATATATATAGCGAAACTAACTGAGAGACAGACCGACAGACAGACAGACAGACAGATAGACAGTGAGTCACAGTCGAAAATATTCATACACACACACACACACACACACACACACACATATATTATATATATATATATATATATATATATATATAGACATGGTTTTCGTTAATATATATATATATATATATATATATAATATATATATATATATAGCGAAACTAACTGAGAGACAGACCGACAGACAGACAGACAGATAGACAGTGAGTAACAGCCGAAAATATTCATACACACACGCACACACACATATATATATACACACATGGTATTCGTTAATATATATATAGCGAAAATAACTGAGAGACCGACAAACAGACTGACAGACACACAGTGAGTCACAGTCGGAAATATCTATACACACACACACCCGCACACATGCCCACCTGGTATTCGTTGATATATATATATATAGCGTGATAGCTGAGACAGATAGACTGACAGACTGACTAACAGACAGAGAAAAGGACACACAATGATTGACAGAGTGAGAGATACATACAGACATACAGGGAGACAAAGCGGAAGCGATCGAGAATGAATGAAAGAGACGCACAGACAGTGAGTTACACCCTAAAATATTCACACACACACACACACACATATATGTATATATATGATATTGTTGTATAATCTATGTGGTGGCATAGATTATTGACAACACTGTGTAGCGTAAATGGAAATTTACAGACGGTTAGGGACCTTTGACCCCAGAGGCAGGAAACCTGCAAATCACGTGAAGTCACGTGAGAGCTAGTTAGCTCATCAGTTCCAACGAGGATCTTAAGCAAGAAATACTTTTCTTGCTTAGTTGGACTCACCTGCACGCGCGCTCTGTTTTAGTTACTAAGAAAAGAAACTTAGTTAAGAATAAAAGTTTTGAAAAGAAACATGGCGTTGTTGGTTGATGCATGTCTTAGCAAGAAGACTGACCGAGAAAGAAAATGAATCAAGAAACGAAGAACCAACAGGATAGGAGTCCACATGGTGACAATGACGAGAAAGAATGGAAGCTAGACGATCGAATGCCCAAACAAGCGAAGAAGAAAGTAATGCAATTATGCATCTCTATCTGTTTACCTCTCTCCTCTTGCTATCAAAAGAACTTTCATTGTGTAGATACCCAACATGTGGGTATATAACAATATTCGTTAAAATATATATAGTGAGATAGACATGGATAGACAGACAGAGAGTGAGAGACAAACAGTTAGAGACAGATGGACAGAAAAGGATACACAGAGATAGAAATAGAGAGGAAGAGAGAGAGAGAGAGAGAGAGAGAGAGAGAGAGAGAGAGAGAGAGAGGACAAGGACAAAGAGAGAGTGAAAATGCATTCAACTTCTTTCTCTATAGGTAAATTGTAGAAGAGACTGGGCCCTTTAACCTTGTTTATGTAACCAGTCTAGGAGAAGGAAAAGTCTGAATTCAAACCTCTTAAACTACGCTTCAAAAATTGACCTTGTGTCGCACGGTCGTGCGGATGGGTTGGTATACACACACACACATACACACACACACACACACACATATATATATATATATATATATATATTCTTTGGGGAGGTACCAAGTTTTTTGGTATTAGAATGATTCTAAACTGGTCCTCTCCTCCAACAGTTGGGTGCTGCAAAGTTCAGGTCACGTTTGCGCCAACTTGTAAGGAAAACCACCCCTGGGAAAGGAAGCGGAATAGCATCAAAGGTCTACAACACCTAAAGGACTAAGAGGAAATGAAATACGATACCATCCCTGAAAGCGGAGAAAGATGTATAAATATAAATTGAATTTGATTGTTTGCCAGTTTGAATAAAGAAAGTGATCTGAAGAAACACGTAGGATCTCAGATACCCACGGGTGGAAATGGACTATAATCGCTACATACCCGGGTTTTAAGGTTCATTTCTTTACACACACACACCACACACACACATATATATATATATATATATAGCAATCTACAGACGCGCGTTTCGGGGTTTACCCCTCATCAGTGCAGCTATACTTATTTTTCAGCAGCTACCTCTGGTCGGGTTCGAGACCCGAACGAACTTTCGCTCGTCAAGTCTCTTACCGATGGGTCCACAAGCAGCTGCCAAGGATAGAAGGCAGAATAATCGCTATATTTCCTAAACCGGAAATAAACTCACCAGAGGTCTCTAACTTGTAATCAAGTGAGACTAGCTATATATATATATATATATATATATATATATATATATAGTGAGATAGACATAGAGACAGACGGACAGTGAGTGAAAAACCGTTAGAGACAGAGGGACAGAAATATAGACACAGTGATAGACAGAGTTACATACAGACAGACAAAGAAACAAAGACAAATAGAGAGTGAGTGAGACAGACAGACACATAGACACACAGATAGACAGTGAGTCTATTTACACACACATGCGCACACATATGCACACATGCTATTCGTTAACATATATATAGTTAGATATATGGAGGCGTGTGGTCTAATGGTTAGAGTCTTAGGAAATGGACACGTCAACCCGAGTTCCATTCCTGGACGAAGCTGTTTGCATTTCACATAGCGCTAATACCCTTGGGAAAGGTATGAATCCACTTCTCCCTCCAGCTATGGGTAAATAGCAGGGCAGACTGGGCTCTTTAACCATGG
Source organism: Doryteuthis pealeii (assembly GCA_023376005.1). Taxonomy (NCBI): domain Eukaryota; kingdom Metazoa; phylum Mollusca; class Cephalopoda; order Myopsida; family Loliginidae; genus Doryteuthis; species Doryteuthis pealeii. Next base: position 69,416,793 of record CM042165.1, read on the forward strand.
CTGGGGAACCAGTCTAGTAGAAGGAAAACTCTGAATTCAAACCAGTTAAAACTCCGCCTAAAAAATTGACCTTGTCTCGCATCCTGATCGTGTGGAGGGGTTGGGCAATATATATATATAGTGTGATAGAGAGAGACAGACAGACAGACAGTGAGGGACAGCCGAAATTATTCACACACATACACATACATAAACACACACACATATACACACTTGATATTCGTTAACTTATATATTGTAAGATAGGCAGAAAGTGACGAACAGCCGAAAATATTCACACACACACATATACATACACACACATCCACACACACGCACACACACACACACACATGATATTCGTTAACACATACATAGTGAGGTTGACAGAGAGAGAGAGAGACAGGGACACAGAGAGAGAGAGAGACAAACAGTTAGAAACAGAGGGACAGAAAAAGATACACAAAGATACAGAATGACAGACAGACAGAGACAAACAAGCAGACGATGACAAAGACAGTGAAGAGACAGATATACAGACAGACTGACCGATTATTTTTGCAGTCGTGATGCAATTTACCACTTAAATGCATAGACTAAGCGAGGTCATGTGGTTTAAACCTAAGCCAATCAACAGCCCAAATACGTGGTTGGTTAACTACTTAATCGGCTGATATTTACAGACGACCATATGCACGCATTGAACGACCTGCCAGACTGAGGAGCACCAGGGAACAACCAAAGGATCATGCCCAATATTAAGGGACACTAAAGAGGAACGTAAGGATTCTTCACTAAGGATCGCACTCTGCTTAATACGAAGGGTCTCTGCTGGACAGTGCTCTTGCTTGAAGTCAAAGGGATGGACACAAAAATCGTAACAGAAAAAGATACACAAAGATACAGACAGACAGACATGTAGAAAAACAGACAGAGTGTGAAGAGAGAGAGAGAGAGAGAGTGAGAGAGAGAGAGAGTGAGAGAGAGAGAGAGAGAGAGAGACACACACACACACACACACACAAAAAAAAAAACAGAGAGACAATCAGAGAAAGAGATAGACAGAGACAGGTAGACAGAGACAGAGACAAAAAGAAAGAAACAGATAGATATTCAGTAACACAGAGAATGACGGACCGACAAACATAACAATAGACTAAGACATATATATATATATATATATATATATATAGAGAGAGAGAGAGAGAGAGAGAGAGAGAGAGAGAGGAGGGGGAGGAGAGAGAGAGGGGGGGATAACAATCATTATCTGTTTATAGCTATTTACCTATACTTTGTTTCTGACTATCTCAATATCAATATCAGTCTATCTGTCTATATATGTATGTATATATATATATATATATATATATATATATATATATATAGTGTGAACAAAAATTATTATTCAGACAATCAGGAATATTTCTTGTTTGTTGTTTAATCTCAACTAGTTTCGACCTTCGGTCATCTTCAGGAGAAAATTTATTATTTGAAGAAATTGTTGATACATTATTAGAAAGGGAGCATTATAGAAGAGTTATAAATCTATATATATATATATATATATATATATATATATATATATATATATATATAGAGAGAGAGAGAGAGAGAGAGAGAGAGAGAGAGAGAGAAAGAGAGAGAGAGAAAGAGAGCAGCGATAGAAACAAAGTGAAAGAGATAGACATTATGGCAGAGAGTGACTGAGAGACAAACATGGAGAGAGAGAGACAGACAGACAGACAGACAAAAAAAAATTTATATACAGTAACATAGAAAATGACAGACCGACAAACATAATAATAGACTGAGACATATATATATAGAGAGAGAGAGAGACAGACAGACAGACAGAGACAGAGAGAGAGAGAGAGAGAGAGATACAGAGAGAGAGAGATACAGAGACAGAGAGAGACGACAGATATAATGAGTGGGACACTGATAGAAACAAAGTGAAAGAGATGGATATAATGGCAGAGAGTGACTGAGAGACATACATGGAGAGAGAGACAGAGACAGACAGACAGACAGAAACAGACATACAAACAGACAGACAGACAGACAGACAGACAGAGACGTGTTGGAGATTATTGAGACATAGGGACATAAATATGTCATTGCCTTCTGTTGTTTTAGGAAAACAAGCGGATGAATGGCTGATCATGGCTCTTCCCATTATGCGATCGATCAAGAAAGTTAGCAGACTGATTTTATTTATTTTGTTGGTTGCTTGCTTGCTTGGCTGGTTGGTTAGATTTTATGACATGTCAACCCTTGATGAGTTATTTTATGCCGAATACATTTTGTCTTATTCATTCTTGATGGGTATTGAAAATTCTTTTTAAATACAATTTTTTTAAATACATTTTTAAAAATTAAAAAATAAATTGAATACCCATCAAGAAGGAATAAAAACAAAACGTCGTTGGCATAAAGTAACCCAATAAGGGTTGATATGCCGTAAAACCAACCAACCAACCAACCCATCAAGACTGAATAAAACAAAAAAGTCTTCGGCATAAAATTACCAAAATGGGTTGATATGCCGTAAAATCCAACCAACCAACCAGCCCATCAAGAATGAATAAAACAAAAACGTCTTCGGCATAAAATGACCAAATGTGTTGACATACCGTAAAATCCAACCAACCAACCAACCAACCAACCAACCCATCAAGAATGAATAAAACAAAAACGTCTTCGGCATAAAATTACCCAAATGGGTTGACATGCCGTAAAATCCAACCAATCAACCGACCCACCCATCAAGAATGAATAAAACAAAAAAGTCTTCGGCATAAAATGGCCCAAATGGGTTGATATGCCGTAAACTCCAACCAACCAACCAGCCAGCCCATTAAAAATGAATAAAACAAAAACATTTTAAAATGACCTAATGGGTTGACATGCCGTAAAATCCAACCAACTAACCAACCAGCCAACCAACCATCAACTGGTAACACCCAAAATTCATGGTATTGAGTCAATGGGAAAATTCATAAATCGAAAGAAAGGATAGTTAATTTGAGGTTAAGGAACCAGTCTGATGAAAAGTCCGTCGGTTTACTTCTGGACCTAAGTATTTGCTGTGTCTAGCCACACTGATGAGATGTGAAACATCGAAACCCGGTGTCTGTGGAAGATATATATATATGGAGGCGTATCTTGATGAGTCATCATTCTGCCTGTCTTATTGGATGGTTTCGTTAACTTCGTTTTTATTGATTTCATATATTCAAATTTTTCACATAATTAGTTTTGCTGTAACATTTGATATAAGTATTTTTCAGCGAATAGTACATGACTACTACTCGAAAGTTACGCAGTAATTACTACTAATAATTATTGATTTAATAATACTATTTCGTGGGGGAAGACTTGTCAGGAGTGATGTTCTGAAAGGGTCAAGTGGCGAGAGAGATAGAGACAGAGAGACAGAGAGACAGAGGGAAGAGAGAGAGAGAGTGAGGGAGAGTCATAGGAATCCATGTTGTCAGTAGGACATGATGATGATGATGATGATGATGAGGATGATGATTTATTATTAATTCATTTTCTTTTCTCTGGTAAAACTTGCTTTCGGTTTCATTGCTTGCTTGCTTGATTGATTGATTTTAACGGCATGTCAAACCATCCAGGGTTATTTTATGCCAAGCGGTAAATTGTGAGGGATGTTCAAATTTATTGTTCTGTCTTTTGCTTTTTTAAAAAAAATTTGTTTGCAGTTTGTTGCTAAGTGGATCGGAAAACACTTAAAGGGTTAAGTTTATAGGGTAAAGTTCAGTTTTGAAATAAACTAAATCTTGATTGGTACTCATTTTCTTATAAACATGTTTGTTTCTATTTGACCCATAGATAGTACCCTAACAGGTACTACCACTCCGAGTCACAGTAGAGCTGAGAGCAATAGTGATGAAGGGGTGATCCATATTCCCCAGACCTCCGAAACTGGAACCTTACCATCAGATAGACCAAACCAAACCTTTTTCATTCCTCTTCCTTCTTCTTCTTCTTATTATTATTATTTATTATTATGAGTTTTTAACACCTGTCGTAGCCGGTGGTTTACTGGGGGCTGAGTGACAGCAAGTCTCCTCAGGTCTCCAGGACTCTTCTGAGTATTCTAGCCGATCCCAACAGTGTTGTAGTTTGGTTACTCTCGATTCTTCCGCTGATTTCCAATTCACCCAAATTCTTTTCCAGAGCTTTGAGGACCATTCCAAGGGCACCAATTACAATTGGTACGACCTTCACTTTCATGTTCCAAATTTTCCTCGTTCTCTGGCAAGGCCTAAGTATTTGTTAATCTACCAAGATCCACCAGATGACACGTTCTTTTCTTCTTATTAATCAATACTAGGTCCGGTCTCCTGGCCGGGATTAGGTGATCCGTCTGTACCTAGAAGCCCCTGAGAATTTTCTCTGTCTCTTTCTATGGGACAGTTTGAGGCTTGTGCATATACCATTTGGTTGTATGGTGAACATTGAATTCTTGCACAATTCCCAGCGGATCCCCTTTCCCACAGAGTTCGTGCCTAGTCTTGTACTCTCTTTGTGCTTGTTTGCTGCATTCGGTTATTATATGATTGACTGTTTCGTCTGTATCTCCACACATTCTGCACTTGCTATTCTGCTGCATATTATTATTATTATTATTCACTCCTTTTGAGTTTTCATATCAGTGTAAGCTGATGGTCTTTCACTGGAGTCTGAGTGACAGCAAGTCTCCTCAGGTCTCCAGGACTCTTCTGAATATTCTGGCAGATTGCAGCAGTGCAGTGTTCTGAATGGTTTCAACCCTTCCTCTGATTCCCAAACTTTCCAGACCCTTTTCCAATCCTTTTGGGACCGTTCCAAGTGCACCAACTACAATTGGTGTCACTTTCACTTTCATATTCCGTAACTTTTTCAGTTCTCTGGCAAGGTCCAGATATTTGTCCATTTTTTTCATTTTCCTTGAGCTTCACCCTGTGATTATTATTATTATTATTATTATTATTATTATTATTATCGTTCCTTTCTTCCTCCACATTCTATTTCTCTCTCACCTTTTACATTTTCTTTTATGTCCTCTCTCTCTCTCTCTTTTTCTCTCTCCAGCTTTCTTCTCTTTCTCGTCATATTTCCTCTTCTCTTTCTCAATCGATCTTCTTCTTCTTCTTCTTCTTCATTCTGTTTTTCATCTTTTACTTTCTCTTTAGTCGATGTTGTTTTGTTAGTTTTGTTATTTCGTTTTTGTTCTGTCTTTTGGCGGGAATGGTAATAATTATTTAAAAAAAGACTTATAAATATTCACAATATTTTTCTCAACTTCAACCGACGTACGCGACGCCAGTGACACTGCTCTCACCTCTGCAATATTCGAGAAGGTAAAACTGTCCACCGACGAACTAAAAAAGGCCACGCTGAAAATGGGATATGAAAATATCTGCCTAAAAGTGAAAGATAATGTCTGATTATAAACGGCAATATCACAATGAATGACGCGATAGACGAAAAGGTCAATGTATTCACATTTCGGGGGTCAGTGATACTAAAAAGCTCTTCTGATGTGTGAACAAATATACGCCTAGTTTATTCAACTTTCGGTATTCTTGAGAAAGTATATGCAAACGAAAAAAAAATATTCCAAACGTAATCAACGTAGGTACTTACCAAAGTAAAAATCCTGGTCGCCATTTTAGGCATCTACTTCTTCTGTTGTTCACAGATATATAAGTCCAACGCTGTATTGTGTTGAGATTCAGCTGTTATAAGAATCCATTTGGTACATCATAGACTATGTTTCGTAGTCTAAAGGTTAGAGACGTATGAAATGGACTCGTCGACCCGAGTACAATTCCTGGACGAAGCTGTTTTCATTTCACATAGTGCTAAAACCAATTCTCCCTTTAACTATGGGTAAATAGCAGGGCGGACTGTGCTCTTTAACCATGGCTAGGTGACCAGTCTAGGAAAAGGAACACTCTGAATTAAGATTAAAATTCTGCTTAAGAAATTGACCTTGTGTCGCATCCTGCTCGTGCGGAAGTGTTGTTAGATATAAATATATAAATCTAAGTCTGTATTGAGTTGAGTTTAGTACTTATCAGAATTCATTTAGTAAATCCTCGACTGTAGGTCTCATGAATATGTCTGTATTCAGTTCAGGTTCAGGTTGTTATTAGAATCAAATTGGTAAATCCTAGACTGTAGTATAATTAATTATATTAAATTACAACGACCAATGAATTCGGCAAACACCGTGTATGATATGCGGAACACTGTTTCGACCTTATTTGATCTCCTCAGCTGTGTATACAACGACCTTGTCACTTGAGATCGAACCTGCGGTGCAGACTTTAGTCTCTACCTCTTGGCCGCCTGTCCATGCCACACACGGAAATGACTAAATAAGGTCGAAACAGCTGTCCAGTGTTCTGCATATCGTACACGAATTTTCTGGTCGTGGTAATTTAATTCAATTAATTATATTTACTCTCTCTCTCTCTCTCTCTCTCTCTCTCTCTCTCCCATCCATATTAAATATGTAAGTGCACATCTGTATTGAGTTGGGGTTAAGTTGTTCTTTTGATTTACGCCACGTGATCCATAAATCACTTCTCGTAGAAAGCCTGACTTAAGAATTGATTTGAGAATAGTCGAAAACGATCTTAAATGCTTTTTTTCCTTGTCTCTCATTGGCCAATTCTTACCGGGAGTGTCTTCCGTTTTGGGGGAACGTTCATGAATAGAACTGACGATTTTTTTACATCTAACTTATAGATATTTCCAACAATCCAACCCATTCGCCACTAGTGGCACGTAACACAAGGGCACATGCCACATGGAGTATCTAGGGAGGATCGAACTCGCTCATCATATTACATCACAATAGGGGCCTCCTGTTATATGAATAGTGTATATATTCTGCGCAAGGATTTTTTCTTTTTTTAAGGTCGATGTGAAAATATAGTAAAAAGAGGAGATGCTTAGGGAGGCATGACAAAAATTATAAATAAATCCAAATTGATCTTGATGCAAATCCCCCACTTACACGCACTTAATTGGGTGACTATTTAAGTAACAGCATGAATTTCGAATTTTCGTTAAAATTTTCGGAGTCGATTTTATTGGCTTTTCTTAAAAGAAAGCGCTCAATTCGAAGGATTAACAGAGATCTAAACACTAAAAAGCCCCCTATAGTACATAAAAATCACGAATTTCGTGAAAAATTTAGCTGTCGATTTTTTCGATTTTTCGTATTTTTTATACTGCCTAAAAAAACTGATTTGAGGGGATCTTCGATTTTTGAGGTTTTTCATAGATTTTTATGCTTAGAATTCAGTGGTGAAAAGGAAAGTGCTCTATTCTAAGAATTGGTTGAGATATGAGCCCTTAAAACACCCCTTGTAGAAATTAAAAATTTCGAATTTTCGTCAAAATTTCCAGAGTCGATTTTTTTGCTTTTCTTAAAAGAAAGCGCTCAATTGGAAGGATTAACAGAGATCAGAAAAACTGTAAACAAACTTGTTCCTTTCTTTATCAAATTTTACTTGATTAGGCATTAAATGAACCAAAAAGGTTTGATATGCCGTGAAACAAAACACCCAGCCAAATTGCATCTGTTGGTGAGATTCCATATCTGTACATTTGGAAAATTTAGAGTCTCTCCTTCATTGCCATTACTCCCAGGTTCACTCTGACGATGAGTGGTGTGTGGTCCTATGGCGCCGTTGATATCTCTCTGGACCGTAATCATGTCGTCAAATGTGGACCAACACTTTAGTCACTGTACTTGATAAGGATGAATTAATCTAGTCTGTGACTTCTCCGTTGTATCGGCGGCTGGTTTGGAAAGAGCTGCAAAGGTTAGAGACTCAAAAAAGTGAGAGCATTTTACAGTGCATATCCCTTGTGTTAAGCAGAGCGCGATCTTTAGTGATAAACCTTTGGTTGTTCCTTGGTGTCCCTTAATGTTGGATATGATCCTTTGGTTGTTCTTTAGTGTTGGGTAAAATCCTTTGGTTGTTCCTTAGTTGCAGGTCTGTTCCGTCAATGTCGAATAACGTGCAAATGAAAAACTTTCAATATTGGTGATTAAATAGTTAACTGACCACGTATTCGAGCTATTGATTTGCTGGCTTTAATCCACGTGACTATGCAGAGTATATAAGTTGATTTTTGGACGGTTAGTGTAGTTAGATTTTGAATTAAAAGTCGTTGAAATTCAAAACTCGTAAAGTTAGATGATTGACACTCGATGACATGGAGTTGATCCCAGTTTCCTTTCACTGGGAATCGGTGAGAACGGAAGTTGAGTTTAGTTTAGTTAATTAATGGAAGGACGGCATTATGTAAGCATCGTCCCCACTTCGACTCCACCGTGGTTGAGAAGTCTGGTTCAGAATTTTAAAATATGATCACATAAAATATAAGCCTTGTGCTGTCTATATGAACTAAATGGCAGCCTTTGCGCACCCGCTTCTACAAAACCAGAACAGTTTGAAGAAATGAAAAAACAGAATACAAAAATAAAATACCAGCCGAGCTACTCCAAGTAAGTAAGAAAAAAACTTAATATTTGAAAGACATCTTCCTGCCAACTTGGAAACGGTGAGAACGAAAGTTGAGTTTAGTTTAGTTAGTTAAGCGAAGGACGCCATGATGTGAGTAACGTATCCGCTTCGACTCCGCCGCGGTTGAGAAGTCTCGTTCAGATTTATTTTTTAAATGTGATCAAATAGAATATAAGCCTCGTGCTGTCTATATGAACTAGATGACAGCCTTTACGAACCAGCTTCTACAGAACCAAACCAGTTAGAAGAAATAGAAGAACAAAAACACCAGCATCTTAAATACAGACCAGACTAGTTAGAAGAAATGAAGAAACAGACTACAGAAATATGACACCTGTCTAGCTTCTCCAAGTAAGAAAAGACTTAAATATTTGGGAGACATATAGGAATTCCTCTCATAACCACCGTAAGAACTCTCTACATATATTTAGCCAGACTGGACGGCTATATATCTGTACGTTACACAAGAAATGAGACCTTAGTTGTGTGGGAGAAGAAAACAATGATCCATTCGCCCGGTAGTTACTTTGCATAAGTGATGTGCCTGATTAGGAGAGAAATCTTAGCTCTGAAGCGAACTTTTCCCCGTTTATCTCTGACATCCCCCTGGCATCCCCCTGGCCTTCCCTGTCTAGTGATTTTAGGGTGTTTAAAACACATCCAACCCAAGAAATTACTGATTCCTATAGGTTAATTCTATTCCTCTGTTAAGAATGAACCTTTCGTCACACAAGACTAACGCTCTACTATATACTCAGACAAGAACAACAACTACAGTGTGAAACATGTCAAACACCTTGACTGTTAAACACTTATTCATTCAATGCAGGTTTTTGGCTCACATCAGAAACATTTTTTTCTTGCAAACAATATAAAAAATCTATTTGAAAACGTCAACATGGAGAACATTCTTTCCTTTTCGAGGGAAATAAAATTATACCATAAAATACAGACATGAACTTAATCAATACCATACAACATGATCCATAATGGTGCTAACACATTGTTAAAACCGATTACTAAGAATGTATAAATATACATGCACAACATATATTACTTCCTAACAAATGACATGACATAACCCCAGACGGGTTGATAAGCCGTTAAAATCAAGCAAGCAGCCAAACAATCAGGAATGAACATTTCTGATTAATTTAGGACTTTGTACTTTTGCAAATTCAATAAGAAATAATATTCAGGGTTAAAACAACACTTAATATTATTTCTTATTGAATTTCAAAACACAATTGAAATTCGCACATACAATGTGTGGCAAAAAAGTATCGAAATTTGTAATACTTTTTGACACACCTTCTATACTAAAAAAGAAATCACATTCCATTCATTCGTTATTTCTATCTTGGTAAATACAGCTTTAAACTTGGTGCTTTTTTGACATACATTGTATTCTGAAAATAATTAATGAATGGAACGTTATTTTTTTTCAGAATACAAGGTGTGTCAAAAAGTACAAAAAATCTCGATACTTTTTTGACACACCTTGTATTTGTTTTGTTTTGATTTGCACACCTAGTCATAATTTAAACTCATTCTTATAAAGTATGATAAGACATTAACGCAAATATGATATTTAATAACAACCTCTAACGTTTGTTTAAATTCTTGATACACGCGATAAATCAATCTCTTCCACTCTACTTTTAAGATACGATTTCCATAACTTACATTTTTATCGTGTTTCGTATTGAAATAAAATGATATATGAATTCCGACACTATTCAATTCCTAACAGGCGAATTATAAGGTAGTACATGCAACGGTTCGTCTATAGGTCAAATAGATCGGTTTGAAAAGTATTACTATTCTATAAGATCACTTGAAATTGATCTCAAACAAATTATTATTATTAATATTATTATTACTATTACTATTATTATTATTATTATTATTATTATTATTATCTTATTATTAAATCTTATTATAATGGAGATTCGGTGTCTGTAACTGAAACTACGTCACTAATTACGTCACAGGACCCTTAAAAATTGCGTACGTTTATCAATCAATATTTAATTTGTAGTCAAAAATCATTAATTTCGTACATAGCATAGATTAAGTCTTACTTATTCACGAGGTCTCTATGAAAAACTAAATTAGATTTGCCTCAAAACAGCCCATGTTATTAGTGCGTTTAAATTCCCGCAATGTGTATTATATATCACCAATAAATAAAGGGTTACATAACATATGGTGTGGTTCATTTGCATACTGAATTCAACAAAACTGAGTTTAATAAATAATTACTTGGTGTTATTGATTTCAAATTAATTAATGAATTGAAAGATTTTATTATAAATAAGAAGAAAAAAAGACAATATTTTTTTTATCTTCCAGTACATTAAAATTAATCTAATTTATTTCATTGCATTAAAACGTATGTACTTACGACTGGAGGGCGCATATTATTGCTAGTATTAATAATTACATATTCTTACTATTAGTCAAATTATATTCTTAATTACATATTATGTAGTAATATTTACATATTATATATTACATATATGCTAGTAGAAATAATAACATATTCTTGCTAGTAGTAGTAATTTCAGTATTTATAGTAATAGTAATTACATTCTTGCTAGTATATATATTACATATTCTTGCTTTAGTATATTACATATTCTTGCTAGTATTAATAATTACATATTCTTGCTTTAGTAATAATTACATATTCTTGCTAGTAGTAATAATTACATATTCCTGCTATTAGTAATAATTACATATTCTTGCTAGTATTAATAATTACATATTCTTGCTATTAGTAATAATTACATATTCTTGCTAGTATTAATAATTACATATTCTTGCTATTAGTAATAATTACATATTCTTGCTATTAGTAATAATTACATATTCCTGCTAGTAGTAATAATTACATATTCTTGCTAGTATTAATAATTACATATTCTGCTAGTAGTATAATACAATTACTAGTATTAATATTACTTTCTTGCTATTAGTAATAATTACATATTCTTGCTAGTATTAATAATTACATATTTCTTGCTATTAGTAATAATTACATATTCCTGCTAGTAGTATAATTACATATTCTTGCTAGTATTAATAATTACATTTCTTGCTAGTTAGTAATAATTACATATTCTTGCTAGTAATAATAATTACATATTCTCGATATAGTAATAATTCCATATTCTTGCTAGTATTAATAATTACAATTCTTGCTATTAGTAATAATTCATATTCCTGCTAGTAGTAATAATTAGCATCTTGCTAGTATTAATAATTTACATATTCTTGCTATTAAGTAATAATTACATATTCCTGCTAGTAAGTAATAATTACATATTCTTCCTAAAGTAATAATTACATATTCTTGCAGTAGTAATAATTACATATTCTTGCTAGTATTAATAATTACATATTCTTGTAAATTGTAATAATTCCATATTCTTGCTAGTATTAATAATTACATATTCTTGTAAATAGTAATAATTACATATTCTTGCTAGTAATAATAATTACATATCCTTGCTAGTAGTAATAATTACATATTCTTGCTAGTATTAATAATTACATATTCTTGCTATTAGTAATAATTACATATTCTTGCTAGTAGTAATAATTACATATTCTTGCTAGTAATAATAATTACATATTCTTGCTAGTAATTAATAATTACATATTCTTGCTATTAGTAATAATTACATATTCTTGCTAGTAATAATAATTAATATTCTTGCTAGTAGTAATAATTACATATTCTTGCTAGTATAATAATTACATATTCTTGCTATTAGTAATAATTACATATCTTGCTAGTATTAATAATTACATATTCTGTAGTATTAATAATTAGCATATTCTTGCTATTAGTATAATTACATATCCTTGCTAGTATTAATAATTACATATTCTTGCTAGTAGTAATAATTACATATTCTTGCTAGTATTAATAATTACATATTCTTGCTATTAGTAATAATTACATATTCTTGCTAGTATTAATAATTACATATTCTTGCTATTAGTAATAATTACATATTCTTGCTAGTAATAATAATTACATATTCTTGCTAGTAGTAATAATTACATATTCTTGCTAGTAATAATAATTACATATTCTTGCTAGTATTAATAATTACATATTCTTGCTATTAGTAATAATTACATATTCTTGTTATTAGTAATAATTACATATTCTTGCTAGTATTAATAATTACATATTCTTGCGAGTAGTAATAATTACATATTCTTGCTATTAGTAATAATTTCATATTCTTGCTAGTAATAATAATTACATATTCTTGCTAGTATTAATAATTTCATATTCTGCTATTAGTAATAATTACATATTCTTGCTATTAGTAATAATTACATATTCTTGCTAAGTTTAATAAATTACATATTCTTGCTAGTAGTAATAATTACATATTCTTGCTATTAGTAATAATTACATATTCTTGCTAGTAATACTAATTACTATTCTTGCTAGTAGTAATAATTTATTCTTGCTAGTATTAATAATTACATATTCTTGCTATTAGTAATAATTACATATTCTTGCTAGTATTAATAATTACATATACTTGCTAATTAATATTCTTGTATTAGTAATAATTACATAGTAATAATTACATATTCTTGCTAGTAGTAATAATTACATATTCTTGCTAGTATTAATAATTACATATTCTTGCTAGTAGTAATAATTACATATTCTTGCTAGTATTAAAATTACATATTCTTGCTATTAGTAATAATTACACATTCTTGCTAGTAGTAATAATTACGTATTCTTGCTAGTAGTAATAATTACATATTCTGCTATTAGTATAATTACATATTCTTGCTAGTAGTAATAATTACATATTCTTGCTAGTAAATAAATTACATATTCTTGCTAGTAGTAATAATTACATAAGTATATTACATATTCTTTGCTAGTAATAATAATTACATATTCTTGCTAGTAGTAATAATTACATATTCTTGCTAGTAATAATAATTACATATTCTGCTATTAGTAATAATTACATTACATATTCTTGCTTAGTATTAATAATTACATATTCTTGCTATTAGTAATAATTACATATTCCTTGCTAGTATTAATAATTACATATTCTTGCTAGTAGTAATAATTACATATTCTTGCTAGTATTAATAATTACATATTCTTGCTATTAGTAATAATTACATATTCTTGCTAGTATTAATAATTACATATTCTTGCTATTAGTAATAATTACATATTCTTGCTAGTAATTAATTACATATTCTTGCTAGTAGTAATAATTACATATTCATATTCTTGCTAGTATAAATAACATATTCTTGCTATTAGTAATAATTACATATTCTTGTTATTAGTAATAATTACATATTCTTGCTAGTATTAATAATTACATATTCTTGCGAGTAGTAATAATTACATATTCTTGCTATTAGTAATAATTTCATATTCTTGCTAGTAATAATAATTACATATTCTTGCTAGTATTAATAATTCATATTCTTGCTATTAGTAATAATTACATATTCTTGCTATTAGTAATAATTACATATTCTTGCTAGTATTAATAATTACATATTCTTGCTAGTAGTAATAATTACATATTCTTGCTATTAGTAATAATTACATATTCTTGCTAGTATACTAATAATAATTACATATTCCTGCTAGTAGTAATAATTACATATTCTTGCTAGTATTAATAATTACATATTCTTGCTATTAGTAATAATTACATATTCTTGCTAGTATTAATAATTACATATTCTTGCTATTAGTAATAATTACATATTCTTGCTAGTATTAATAATTACATATACTTGCTATTAGTAATAATTACATATTCTTGCTATTAGTAATAATTACATATTCTTGCTTAGTATTAATATTACATTACATATTCTTGCTAGTATTAATAATTACATATTCTTGCTAGTAGTAATAATTACATATTCTTGCTAGTATTAATAATTACATATTCTTGCTATTAGTAATAATTACACATTCTTGCTAGTAGTAATAATTACGTATTCTTTTAGTAGTAATAATACATATTCTTGCTAGTAGTAATAATTACATATTTTAGTAATTAATTACTATTTTGCTAGTAGTAATAATTACGTATTCTTGCTAGTAGTAATAATTACATATTCACATATTCTTGCTAAAAGTAATAATTACATATTCTTGCCAGTAGTAATAATTACATATTCTTGCTAGTCATAATAATTACATATTCTTGCTAGTAGTAATAATTACATATTCTTGCTATTAGTAATAATTACATACTCATGCTAATAGTAATAATTACATACTCATGCTAATAGTAATAATTACATACTCTTGCTAATAGTAATAATTACATACTCTTGATATTAGTAATAATTACATATTCTTGCCAATAGTTATAATTACCTATTATTGCTAATAGTAATAATTACATACTATTGCGAGTAGTAATAATTTCATATTCTTGTTATTAGTAATAATTACATATACTTGCTAATAGTAATAATTACATATACTTGCTAGTAGTAATACTTACGTATTCTTGCTATTAGTAATAATTACATATACTTGTTAATAGTAATAATTACATATTCTTGCTAAAAGTAATAATTACATATTCTTGCCAGTAGTAATAATTACACATTCTTGCTAGTAGTAATAATTACATATTCTTGCTATTAGTAATAATTACATATTATTGCTAATAGTAATAATTACATCTTCTTGTAAATAGTAATAATTACATATTTTTGCTAGTATTAATTATTTGATATTGAAAGAAATACTGTTCTCGATCCGCGGTTTCTTATTGGGGTTAAAGGTCCCATTTTGGGCCCTCAGTGACCACCTTGAAATACAGCCTGCAATTTCGGATTTCAACTAACGACGCTAGAGCACCTTTCGAAAATACAGACCACCCCGGTACTTTGACATTTATAGTCACGTGCTTATAAAGACACATGACCATGCCTGGTGCTCTGACCCCACTAGATGACATCAATATCAGCTAGAGTGCAATCAATTCGCCCACAAATCTTACGAAATGTCCTCGTAAGTAAACAGTCGTACCGAAATGGAGACAACTGGTCGGGGGGGCGGGTTCTCGATGGCGAAAAACGTCTAATAAAGACGCTGTAACCTTGCCTTGTACACGTATCAATCAAGTCCTTTATCTTTGATTTTATTTTAGCTGTTCGCTTCCCGAGAATATTGAATCACGCCGGGGATATCGAGAGTCGGGTGCCTGCGCCACGGAATGACGGAAGCGTAGGGAGGTAAAAGGGGAGATTGCTCATTTGCTTTCGCGCGAAAAGGCGTTGTTTACCGAGTCAGCTCTCTCCTGACCTGAGAGCTCCATTCAAAGAGTCCATCTGTCTTTATGTCCGGATTTAATGGAAAAGCGACCGTGTATTACAGTCAGAGGTCACGTTAATACATTCTTAACGACCGGACAATAATCCCAGAATTTTATTCCATGATGGGAATGTTTAAATATTGACAATAGAAAGAAAATCACGGTTATTCATATCGGCGAGGAACAATTTAGAGGTATTAAATATTAAAACAATCAAACCAGAAGTCTGATCAAGAAACCAGCTGGGTTGATTGGTTTTGACGGCATGTCAAACCACCTGGGACATTTTATACATATGGGTAAGGGAATCACGTTCCTTGTACATAAGTATCATCATCATAATCATCATCATCATCATGTCGCGCTATTTGCACCGATATCCATGTCAATCTCTCTCCAACCGTCCCTATAACTCATTGTTCTCGGGAGGTCCTCTGTACAGCATCCAGTATCCGCACCGAGCTGGGCAATGTACGTCTTTGCTAGCCGGCCCACACTGGCGTGCCCAGGAGGACATCATTTATGATGTCGTCCTTGCTTCTCCGGCAGTGTCCTGTGTGTCTCGTTGGTCCTACTCGGATGGTTTGGGTGATATTGGGCAGGTGGCCGTACAGCTGTTTTCTCGTGGGGTGTTGTTTCAATGTTTTGTTTAGGATTGAACGCAGTATTCTTGTGCAGCTTCCATCTAGTTTATTCCCTAGGCGCTTCGTTGGGGTCCAAGTGGTGCAGCCGTACAGCAGCACTGACACGACAACTGAGGGTAGAAAAGGCCGGGAATGCATTTGATATCGAAGCATTAGGCCATTTGTCAATTTCTGATAGTTTAAGGACAGAGCAGTGAAGAGAATGGGAGAAAGAGAGAAGGGTGAAAGATCCCACCACATAAACTTATAGACTCTGCGAGGGCGCGTGGATTAAAGCCAGCCAATCAACAGCTCGAATACGTGGTTAGTTAAGTATTTAATTGCCGATCTTGAAAACCATTCATTTGCACGTATTCGACACGGACGAACGGATCTGCAAACAAGGACTCTGCTCAACCAAAGAATTCTGCCTTACACCGAGGAACAGCCAAGGATTCTACATTAAGGAACACCCCAAGGATTCTGCCTAATCCCGAGAAACAACCAAGGATTCTTCACTAAGGAACACCCCAAGGATACTACATAACCCCGAGGAACAGCCAAAGATTCTTCACTAAGGAACACCCCAAGGATTCTGCCTAACCCCGAGGAACAACCAAAGATTCTTCACTTAGAAACAGCCAAAAGAATTCTACCTAACACTAAGGAAAACAAGTGATCTCCACCGTAAAGTGCTCTCTAGAGTGCTTTCTAAAAATGGTCACAAGAATCGTAACATTTGTCTCAACGGCTCGTCTTTTTCAGATAATATTGTTAACACCTAGGTCAGCAGAAGTTACCATAGAGCAAACATCAAGCTATCAAAACTAAAAAGATATGAAATTGATATAAGAACAGAAATAAACAAAGAGGTTCAAATATATATTATGTAAATAGATAAGAATATGCTATTTAGTTTATTTCTTAAACAAAACACAATCTCATACGAAAATCAAATATAACCATAATGTTTTATTCTTTTTACAAGTAAATGAAAATGTTATTTGGTAATTTATGAGGAAGTACGTCCCGGTCTCCTGCCTCAAAAATTGCTACCCGGTAACTATTAAAATAATGACCCAGCTCAGTCTATTCAAAGCTATCAATCTTCATATCTATCTATCTATCTATCTATCTATCTCAATTTGTTCATATTTATCTATATTACTTTAAATACTAAGACTTTTTTATTCATGTTTGTTTAATGTCTTGTTTTTAGTTTAGATAAACAAGAATTACGACAAAAAAAGATGGGTACCCCCCCCCAAATACATTTACTTGTCGAAAATATCTATCCATCTCCATTTGTTCGTATCTATCTATATTATTTTGTTTGTTTATCTATTTATCTATCTATCTATCTATCTATCTTAGTCTATTCCAAACTATATATCCATCTTCATATCTAAACAAGAATTACGACAAATTACGATAAATAAACACGAATTACGACGAGCTGGGGTTGTTATTTTGATAGTCACCGGGTAGCAATTTTTGAGGCAGGAGACCGGGACGCACTTCCTCATAAATTATCTTTTTTTTTTGTTCAGCCCTATTTTTTGAAAATATCAGAAACAATACTTATTTCTGCAGTTACCATATTTGAGGGCTTATAAGACAAATTCAATTCGGGCAAGCATTTCATCGTCATCAGGTCATGCCAACAGTATGAATCTCCCTGACTCTTTCTTGCCACCCGTCCCTATTGGCCATTGCTTCTGGAAGTACACTGCACAAAACCAGTATCTGTGTAGATCTGAACAATGTAAGTTTTTTGCTGGTCGACTCACACTGGTGTAGATATCCACAAGAGAACGTCACTTATGAGTTCGTCATTGATTCTCCAGCAGTCTCCACAATGTCTTGCTCATCTTACGCAGGTGGTTTATGTGATCGGAGGCAAGTGGCTGTACTGCTGCTGTTTGTTGGGGTGTTGCTTCCAAGATTTGTTCAGGACAGTAGGCAACACGTGTTGTTAAAATAAAGCCTTTTCATTTGTAAGTTGTGATTCGAGTTAACATCTATTAATAATGGAGATTCGCTTCCGGTTTTTGTCTGTAACAAAAATTACGCCACTGCTTACGTCACATTACCCAAAATCGTCATAACATAAGGAATAAATACGCTGAAAATTTGAACATGCAACATTAGACAGTCTTCATTGTTTTTTAAAACAAGTTTTGATAAATACATGACTGGTATTATATATCTATATATAGTTTGTTTTATTTTAATACATATTTAAAGTTTACATTTCAAATTGTTTTATTTTTTAATCCTTTAATGAATTTGATGATTTTACTTACTTAGGGTACAAACTCGCTGACATTGCATTTTTTACTCCCACCCCTTAGGCAATATGTTTCAAAAATATTTTTTTACATCGCCCGGAGGGTGTTTTTTATATTGTACTAGTTTCAATAATCATACCCAGTAACATTTTTAGCGAGTTATGAATAATTATAAAAATGATTAATTAAATTCAATCAGTAATGCTTAAATACCTTTTTTTCGGATAACTTTATCTAATAAATAGATCACTGACTATGAATAAATTCATTTTTCAAGAAAAAAAAAGTAAAGAGTAAATTTTTATTGTAATTGAATAGGTTTCTTAATTCCTTGTCTACTTTAAACCGCTCACGGCGGCTTTCCAGCCACTGCAATCCTACCGCAAACAAAGTACAAAAACCGATGGTTAATTCAGTATAATTGAGCAGAAGGACTCAAATCTTATTATAATGGAGATTGTAGGTTTGTCTGTCTGTAACCGAAACTATATTACTATACAAGTCACAATTCCCTTTGATATTTACATCACATTCTCCATGATTTTATTTTTATTTAAACCTCAATTATTAATAAAATTGTTTTACATTATTAATACTGTTGACCATATCTACATACTAATAATATGCAATTGTATTTATATATACAACAAAATAGCGGTTTACAGTGTGAACAGGAGGGATAATTTGCATATTGATATTAAAAATGTTATTTTAATAAATATATGCTTAGTATTATTGATTTCTAATTGTTTGGTTTTATTTTAATGAATATAAGCAAAAATCTCTTCAATGAATCTTAAAGGAAATCCATTAACAAGAAAAAATAACTGTCATTTTATTCTTTACTTCCTCTTTTAACTAAATACTTAAATTAGAAAAAATAACAATGAAAGACGAGAGTGATGGAAGAGGAAGTTTCAGTTGTTCTATTTTTTATTATACTCCCTGTGTTTCAAATCTTAAATTATACTCCCTCTGTTTCAAATCTTTTTATCTGTATTCTTATTTAGTTTCATTAGCCTTTCTAATTTAATACAATATTTTATTACATTAAAACTTAAATACTTGCACCCGGAGGGTGCATATATTTGCTAGGTACAATAATAAGAGGACTTTATTTGAATAGAATGAGTTCTGAGGTGCACTGATTGTGAGCATTGATATATCCCTTTATACGGGTAAATAAATACGAAGAAAATTTGTTAAAAGCGTAGATTGGGAAAGAGTTGAAATATTAATTAAAGTTCTCTCCCTAAATGCTTTTTTAGGTGGCTCCACTATTAAGGGTGTGCCTGAAGCTAAGAAACAAAAAACCAGGTTGTGTATATTTATTGGACGTCATAAGCGATTTTGATATATTGCTACGACGTATCAAAAATGGTAAAATGTTCGTATTTTCCATTTGTTTTATTCATGTAGACTTTTAATGTTTCAATAAAAAATCTTATGGAAATGATTGATAAAAAAAAAGGAAGAACTGGGGCCACATCATCAGATGCGGTATTTTGTCTTCCCTCTCTACAGGAAATACCGTTATTCTATGCTCCACCAAAAATGACATGGTATAAGAGAGTACTAGCAGAGCTAGCCAGCGTTGCCAGGGATCTTTAAAATGCGCACACACTACGAACATAGGTAGAACTATTTATGCATAAATTAAAAAATATTCTGAATATGTTTTTTCATATTTTTCATACCATCGTATTCATTTCCATTTTCTTTATATACATATATAGGAGGATTGTGTTTGTGTGTGTGTTTGTGTGTGTGTGTTTGTGTGTGTGTGTGTGAGTGAGTGTTTGTGTGTGGGGGTGTATTTGTGTGTTTGTGTGTTTGTGTGTGTGTTTGTGTGTGATTTTGTTTGTGTTTCAGTGTTTCTGTGTATTTGTGTATGTGTGTGTTTGTGTGTTTGTGATTTTGTTTGTGTGTGTGGGGGGTGTTTGTGTGTGTGTTTGTGTATGTGTGTTTGTATGTGTGTGTGTGTGTTTGTGTGTGTGTTGTTTGTGTGTGTGTTTGTGTTTGTGTATGTGCGTGTGTGTGTGTACCTATAGTGCCTAATAACTATGTTTGTCCTCAGGCCCTGGGGGATTGTGTTTGTCTGTTTGTGTGTTTGTGCGAGTGTTTGTGTGTGTGTTTGCGTGTGTGTGTGTATTTGTGTGTTTATTTGTATGTGTGTGTGTGTGCACGTTTCTGTGTTTCTGTGTGTGTGTGTTTGTGTGTGTGTTTTTTTGTGTTTATGTGTGTTTGTGTATGTGTGTGTGTTTGTGATTTTGTTTGTGTGTGTGTGTTTGTGTGTGTTTGTGTGTTTGTTTTTGTGTATGTGTGTTTGTATGTGTGTGTGTTTAAGTTTGTATGTGTGAGTGTGTGTGTGTGTGTATGTGTATGTGTGTGTGTGTGTGTGTGTGTATACCTACAGTGCCTAATAACTATGTTTGCCCTCAGGCCCTGTTTATTTTCAGATTGTCCCTGGGAACTTCCCAGATGTTGAACTGATGAACTAGATATAGTTTTTCTCCTGAACCTAAATCAGAAACCCTCGAACTTGCTGTAAAGTAGGGTCTAATTACCCAACTGTAATGTGTGATATTTAAAACCCTTGAGAAAAAAATCAAAAACTAAGAAAAATAATCCAAATCCAGTAAAAGAGCCCTTAAACAGATAATTATTGAGCAGCATTTCAACATTAGTAGCTCAATAGCATGGAACAAAATATAAGTAACTACCATCCCCAAATCTTGGTAACTAGTTGGCTCGGCGTTAGGTCATACGTATATATATATGCTTAATTAATGCCTAAAGAAGATGTGAGAAGATCTGAAACACGTGTCGCCAATGTAAAATAATAATATATTCCTTTCATAAACATAATCCACTTTGCGGACTTTCTTTTTTATAAAATATTTGATTTTTCTCCCGTTACCATGACAAGACTTTATATATATAATATATATATATATATATATATTATATATGTGTGTGTGTGTGTGTGTGTGTGTGTCTGTGTCTGTGTCTGTGTCTGTGTGTCTGTGTGTCTGTGTGCATGTTGAATTAAACAAAAGACACATCTCCTGTTTAATAATTTTATTTGTGATCTTTTCGAGTTTTCTGGCCAACTTTTAACCCTTAAGAAAAAAAATCAAAAAATAAGCCACCCTGTTGGTGGGGCGTTAGAATGCACCGACTGCACCTCTGCAGAGGGGTAAGACTCCCCCAATGGGGCCGTGGGTGGCGACCCGTGATGCTTAAGGATAGAAGCCAGGTGGCTGAGCAGTCCATGACTTGCGGTCGGAGAGGCCCCTCCGGTCAATCGGCTGGCCACGTCAAGCCCTAGCACCTATAGGATTGCCCCAACCCTATTGCCCTTATGGAAACCCCAATCCTTTTTATCATATGGATGCTAGAAGGCGGTGAGTGAGGGTAACATGTCCTGGGAATGACATTAAACTCTATCTGATGGTGAGGTTCCAGTTTTGGAGGTTTGGGGAATGGGGAGCATTCCTTCATCACCATTGCTCCCTGGTCCACTCTGACCCGGAGTGGTAGTACATCTTAGGGTCCCATCTATAGGTTGAATAGAAAAACATGAGTTTATAAACAAAATTGTATTATGCATTAAGAATGAATTTATTTCACAACTTTGTCGGCATTAAATGACCCACCGAGGTTGATATGCCGTAAAACAAACCAAACCAAAAACTAAGAAAAATAATATAAAACCAATAAAAGAGCCCCTAATGTCTTAAGCTAAACAAGAATCAACAATGTAAGAAAATGTTTCCTGAACTTCAAAGAGATTTTTCTTAATATAAATTCTTCGAATCAGGACAAAATAAAATCCCCTGATTGGTTGGTCGGGTTTTACAACATGTCAACCCATCGGGTCAATTTAATGTCGAATACTTTATTTATTAATTCTTTATGGGTACTGAACGTGTTTAAACATATTTGTTTCTATCTAACCCATAGACAAGACCTCAACTTATTGGTTGGTTGGATTTAACGGCATGTCAACTTTTGGGTTATTTTATACCGAAGACGTTTTTCTTTGTTTTGTTTTTTTTTGTTTTTTGTTGACTATTAAATATTTCAACTCATTTTTAAACACATTTTTAAACTCACTTTTCGATCTATTTAACCCATAGATGGGACCGTAACATGTTCTACCACTCCGGGTCAGAGTGCAAGTGGGAGAAAAGAGGATGAAGAGTGCTCCACATTCTCCAGACCTCCAGAACTGGAACCTCACCATCAGATAGAGTTTAACGTCATACCCAGGACATGAAGATCCTCAGCCACTGCCTTCTAGCACATAATTGATAAAAAGTGATGGGGTTTTCCATGAGGGCAATAGGATTGAGACAATCATATAGGAGCTAGGGCTTGACGTGACCATCCGATTGGTCGGAGGGGGCCTCTTCGATTGCCCGTCTAACCTAAGTAAGGCCAAAGTAGAATTGCATTTTATAGATTGCTCAACTACCAGGGTTCCATCTTTAAGCATCAGGGGTTGCCGCCCACGGCCAATAGGTGGCTCCATTGGGGAGGGTCTTACTTCTCTGCAGAGGTGCAGTCGGTGTATTCTAAATCCCCAACCGACGGGACTTTAACATCCCTGGCAACGCGGTGTAGCTCTGCTAGTACTCAATAATACCATCTCCTTTTCGGTGGGGATTAGACTACGCTGACTGTATTTCCTCTAAAGAGCTAGAATGAAAAATTGCATCTGGTGATGTGGCTCAAGATCTGAATTTTCTTCTTTTTTTTTACCAATTATTTCTATAAGATCTTTATTGTTCTGCTACACACGCAAAAACGTCACAAGAAACGTTAAAAATTGTGGTGTGTTTCATGGGGAAACTATAGATAAATGACGAGAAAAATCTAAATCTGAAATTAGTATCATCAAATTAAGATAGGAGATGGTTAGGGTGAAAGTTGGAACATTATGTTGTTTGAAATGTCTAATTAGTTTCATGTTGTATTACTATTAGGGTTTACATTATTTATACTCTCTCTCTCTCTCCCCTCTCTCCCCTCTCTCTCTCTCTCCTCTTTCCCCCCCCTCTCTCTCTCTCTCTCTCTCGCTCTCTCTCTCCATATATATATATATTTTATATATAAGGTGTTGTTGAATCCGGACTACCTATGGGCAACCCCCTCAGTGGTGTCCAGGCCTGCCTATTCGTAGAATTTTTAGAATCAGGCCCCTTCAAATACAGAATACCCAACAACTGCACATATTTTAGAAACATAGATGACATATTGATCCTCCTCCCAACATATACATATATATATATATATATATATATATATATATATATATATATATATAAGTAGTAAGTCGACGGGGCGGCCTAGAGTCGGTATCAGCCAGTCAGCGAGGGAGTCTATCCCCTTTTCAATAGTGCTAGACCAAAGAGATTGTTTTAGCATCTGAGGTGGAGCGCCACACCTACCATCAGCTCCTTACTTTACCGCACAGATCCCTGTGCTACTCATACGCTGAGTTGGCGAGGACTGGAATCGAACTAGGAACCTTGTGGTTTCTAGCCGAATGCTCTACCGACTGAGCTAAATATACATATAAAGAGATAGATAGATAGATAGATAGATAGATAGATAGATAGATAAAAGGGTATGAAAACACACAATGCCGTTAAAAGGAAAATATTTTATATCATATTCATAGCTAATATTGAACAATATTTCGATTTAAAAAATATCATTATCAGAACTTGTTTTTAATCCGGACTCATTAAGAGAGAAGCAGAAAATATTTTAAATTCAAAACGAAAGCATTGATGTTCCAAAAAGCGTGCAAGTCATGCGATCGTTTTGTCATTAGCACATCCGCTACGCGTTTCTCCGCCAACTTCCCAATAATCCTATCACTGATAAGATAAAAAGAAACCTAAAAAGGATAGGTATTAAAACAGTTACTCATTCCACGAAAATAATCAAAAACATTCTATATATATATATATATATATATATATATATATATCGTTCATGAGTTTCTAAAAGAAAGGAAAACATCTCCACACTCAACGGCAAGCCTCTTAAGCCAGTAG
>CM042165.1:69446675-69449175 GCA_023376005.1 Doryteuthis pealeii
ATATATATATATATATTATATATATATATATATATATATATATATAATATATAATATATATATTATATATATATTGTGTGTGTGGTGTGTATATATAGTTAAGAAAAAAATATATTATATATATATATGTATATATATATATATATATATATATCTTATTATAATGGAGATTGTTTGTTTGTCTGTCTGAAGCCGAAACTAAATCACTACTCAAGTCACAATTCCCTTAGTTATTGACGTCACATTCACCATGAATTTATTTTTATTTAAACCTCAATTATTGATATAATTGTTATACCTTATTAATACTTTTGACTTTATCTATATTCTAATAACATGCAATTGTATTTATATATGCAACAAATAGCGGGTTACAGTGTGAACAGGAAAGCTAATTTGCATATTGATATTAAAAGTTTAATTTTATTAAATATGCGCTTGGTATTATTGATTTCTAATTGTTTGTTTTTTTGTTAATGAATATGAGCAAAAAACTCGGGGATAAATCTTAAAAGAAATCCTTTAATATAAAGAAATAACAGTAATTTTATTCTTTACTTCCTAATTTAACTAAATAGTTAAATTAGGAAAATTCAGCAATAAAAGGAGGGAGTGATGAAAAATGATGGAAGACTTAGTTTCAAAGTTGTTCTATTCTTCGATTATACCCCCTCTGTTTCAAATCATTTTATTTAGTTTCAAAAGTATTTCAAATTTAACATATTTCATTACATTAAAATTCAAATACTTGCACCCGGAGGGTGCATATATTTGCTAGTATATATATATTAATCTTTGGGCCATATATATATATATATCTATATATCTATATATATATATATATATATACTCAGGCACATATGATAGATAGCAGTCGTACAATTAAGGAATACAAGTATTAATATAATATATATATATATATATATATATATATTAGCGAGACAACTAATAACGTGCCGATACTTTGCAGTGGATTGTTGTCGATGACAGTTAAATGAATTTTGAAGAATTTATATTTACCAATGACAAAGACGAGATAAGGACAAGTGCAGCGCGAAAAGGAAAAGACATTATTTCCTGTCATAACGGAATCAATCAGTTGATAATTACCCGCCATTTTGCCGCCATTGCTGGTCGTCAGCGAGGCGTAATGAGCAACGAAAGCAAAAGAAATTAACGACGCTAATCATGTCGTCTGAAAAAGTGACTCTTCCTCTGTCACACACATATTAATACGACTCTCTTCTTCGATGGATTATTTATGGGACACTCGGAACCATAACCCGTATATAATGATTATTTCTTTCGGTTTATCACCTTCTTTGATCTGCTTCTTATTTTTCATCGTTGAATGTCTCTCTGTCTGTCTGTCCGTCGCTGTTGATCGAATAGAGTGTTTTTTCTTATGCAATCTCTGTCAGGGGTGATGTGTTCCAGTTTTTTTTTATCATATTAATGTGGAGGCTGGAAGGAGAAGAATTGATGAGAAATGTGCTATAGGCATTTTAAAAGGTGTGTACTGCATTGGAAATTAATTTTGTTTTAAGGATGGTTTGTATTGTTTTATGTATAAAGCTTCTAGTATTTGGAGTTTTTTTTTAGTTTTTCTTTGTGTAGAATGTTGTTATATATTGTATCAATTGACAGCGCTGGTGTGTAGTACACGGAATCAAAAACCAACGCAGGTATACAAGAGAAAGCTGGACTTTATTTTCTTCCTCGTTTGGCGTGGATGAAAGGAGGTGTGCGCCGGCTTGGGTGAGTGGTGAAATGAACAGTAGTTCTTAGAAGTCTTTTCTTCGGAGAGTCGACGGGAGTCTGAAGCTCGTTGCCACCAAAGCTCAACTGACTGATTTTTCGTCTAACCGTCACCTTTTCAATTTTACCCAGCATGCCCTGGTGTATTCAAATTCCGCCGGAACTATACTGCGTGACCTGCAATTCTAGCTTTGTCATCAGTCAACAGGAAGCTTTTTGTCATCCTGCTATTGTTGTTTTTTGTGGACCGTTCGTTTGACACGGTCAACAGTAAGCTTCTGATCCCAATCACTCTTCCTCTTTGTTCGATCCAGACTTCTGTCTGGAACATCCTTTGTTTCTCAACTCCTTTGTCTATTTGAATTTATTTCCGCGCCAAAAGAATTGGAACAATAGTAATCTGCAACAATGTGTGTATTTTCGGTTAGAATATCTCGGTAATTAGAGTGGGGGCATGAATGTAATTTTAGGTGTTGGGAAATGGAGCTATTATCTGTTAAATGGATAGTTAGACGACGTGACAATGTGGTTGAGGTGAAACTGATGTAGATATTTTCATTTTCTGGGAGACTGAAATCTCCTAAGGGGCATTTAAATCATTATACTACATTGGTATCATTAAGCCGACTTGTCTGGGGAGAGGAATTGTTGCGGACAACGAGGTTAGTTGTTTTGAATTTTGTATAATAAATAATCAATTTTACCTTATTATCAGGCGTGGTTGCAGTAACATTACTCCGAA
>CM042165.1:69454175-69459175 GCA_023376005.1 Doryteuthis pealeii
GTCATCTTCGTTGTTGATTTGTCGAACAGGCAATATATTAAAGGCTAGGCTGTATAATACAACTGCATCTGTGAAGAGAGGGAAATCTACCCAGTCGGTCCACCTGTTGGCCGTGGTGGTGCGGTGAGAAGATGGCGTCTTGGGACAGACGACCATATCACGTCTAGTTCCTTTGACTAACGACTAAAATCTAACTAACTCCCAGTCAGTCCCCTTCTCACGCTCGCCTTCAGCCAATCAGTAACCAGTAATCAGCGTCTTGGTCAGAGAAAGGTGAACTGATTGTGAATCACTTCCGGGTTAATTGTAACGTTCTATTTACTCTATTATTTGAATCTTACAATTATAATTTGTAGGCAACACAATAATGTATCACCTGGCCTGCATAGTTTAGAAAATAAGAGACTCCAAGAGTAGTTGAGTCTGTATTGTTTCACTTACACAACAGGTGTATTAGTGAAACATGTCCGGTGGCTTTTCACAGCTGAAGGTATAAATATTACTGCTGAACCTTGGAGTTCAGACCATATATACTAGCAAGAATATGCACCCTTCCGGTGAAAGTTCAAGATTTAATGTAATGAAATATCTTTAATTAAAAAGACTAACGAATTTGAATAAGAACGCATATAAAAAGACTTCACTTATTCAAATTATATTCTAATTGGTTTCTATATAAAATCATTCATAGGAGTGATGGTGGAGAATAAAACAAAAATATTACAGAAATTGATTTTTTCATACTTCTAAAGGCAAAATCAATAGCAATTCATTTTTGTAACTAAAACCATTTTTCAAATTTAATTATTACTATATAAGTCTATAGTTATAATAATCTTTTTTATTAAACCCGGTTTTGTTAAAACCAGTATGTAAATGTTGTGGGGTTTTAAGTGGTCAAATAAGAACAAAACGACGGGTAACAAATGTAGGAAAATGTATTAACAAAAGAGTGGACAATTTCAGTATGGGACATGTGCATGCCGTCCTTCCACCTTCTGCCATCGTCCAAGGTGGGGGGCACACATGTGTATGCTTTTTTATGAATATATGTGGTGAATGTTGGGAAACTTTTGGGTTGTATTGGAAGCATGGAAAAGTCCCAGTATCCCCCACCTTTTATCAGTTCTACAGAAACTTTAATAAAAGGCGGAGGGCGACCTGGAATTTTAGGGTTAATATACAGACAGGTGTGTCTGAAAAGTAATGAGACTGTTGTCACAAACAATTCATTTAAAATTCAAACCACAAACTAAATGCTTTCTCCTCCAAAGTAGTCATCTCTCGAGTCTAATGCTCTTCCCCGTTCTTCTCTGAAACGCTTCTATGCCCTGCTGGAAGGATTCTTCCGGGGTGTCTCTCATCTCTGCTGTTATGATATTTGCTCATCTTTTGCTACAGGGTCAGACAATCAATCAGCAAGTCTACAAGGATAC
Organism: Doryteuthis pealeii; assembly: GCA_023376005.1. Taxonomy (NCBI): domain Eukaryota; kingdom Metazoa; phylum Mollusca; class Cephalopoda; order Myopsida; family Loliginidae; genus Doryteuthis; species Doryteuthis pealeii. Next base: position 69,455,612 of record CM042165.1, read on the forward strand.
CCTGCGGCGTACGCTTCACCCAGTGCGCGAGAAGGGACGAGAGTTATGGCAGGACAAATCGTGATTTTTTTCTTTTTCCCAAGCTGAAAGGGCTCATCAAGAGGACCCGTTTTGAATGCGTAAAGGTCACCTAGAGGTTCGTGACAACGGATTTGGGGGACATCCTGGAAGAATCCTTCCAGTAGGGCATAGAAGCATGTCTTTTTCGTGATAACAGTCTTATTACATTTCAGACACACCTTGTATAAGATTAAAAATAAAATTACTTTCAATTTTGGTTATTATTCCTTATCTTATATTTTTCGATGTAATGAACGATTTTTAAGGCCAACTTTTTACCTTAAAAACAAGGGGTCATTCATTACAAGAGATATAGTTTTTCATTTCCATGAAATAAACGATGTTTTAAGGCCAACTTTCTACCTAAAAAAACAAGGCTTCGTTCTTTACAAGAGATATGTTTTTTTTTTTTTTCTATGTAATAAAAACAAGAGGTCGTTCTTTGCATGAGATATGATTTTTGAACACGTCGAACTTTACAGTCCTTCGTTACATGGATGATAACCCAATCGGCTGGGGCTTTAGAATACACCGACTGCACCTCGGCAGAGGGTTAAGACCACCCCCGAATTGAGCCACGTTTTGACCGTAGGTGGCGACCCGTGATGCCTAATCCTGGAATCCTGGTGGTTGAGCAGTCCATGACAAGTAACACTGCACTTAAGCTCTTACTTAGGCTAGACGGGCAGTCGGGGAGACCCCTTCCAATCGATCGGCTGGTTACGTCAATCCCTAGCACCTATACGATTGTCCCGACCCTATTGCCCTTATGGCAAACCCCCAAACTTTTTTTTATCATATATGTGCTAGAAGGCAGTGGTATTCATGTCCTGGGAATGAGGTTAAACTTTATCTGATGGTGATGTTCCTGGTCTGGAGAATGTGGAGCACCCTTCATCCCCATTGCTCCCACGTCATTCCCAGGACAATGCATAATACAATTTTGTTTATAAACTCATGTTTTTCTATTCAACCCATAGATGGGACCCTAACAGGTACTACCACTCAGATTGGACCAGGGAGCAATGGTGATGAAGGAGTGCTCCACATTCCCCCAAATCTCCAGAACGGGAGTCTCACAATCAGATAGAGTTTAACACCATTCCCAGGAGATGTAGACCCTCAGCCACCAATTTCTAGCACCCCTAAGAAGGATTGGGGGTTGCCATAAGGGCAATAGGGTTGGGGCAATCATGTAGGTGCTAGGGCTTGACGTAGCCAGCCGATTGATCGGAGGGGGCCTCTCCGACAGCCCGTCTAGCCCAAGAAAAGCCTAAAGTGGAATATTGCAAGTCATGGACTGCTCAGCCACCTGGGTTCTATCCTTAAGCATCACGACACCCACGGCCAACAGGTGGGTCCATTAGGGTAGTCTTACCCCTCTGCAGAGGTCCAGTCGGTACATTGTAACGCCCCAGCCGACAGGGCGGACGCAAGATATGATAAGGGTTCAGTCATGTACGAAACGTCAACTCGTAATTCCGTGTCAGACTCCTGGGAGTATTGATCCAGCTTTGCACATGCTTTTAAAGACTGATCCCATAATACATATGCAATCATTATTGAATGGATTATGGATTTGATTAATTTGAAAAGAAAAATACACCCCCATCATATATAAAACCACATAAAGTATATTTACAGCGAGATAAGATGCGGAAAACAATTTGATGGAGTGCTTATATATTCATCATTTCTTATTTTTTACATAATTATAAAAACAAAACAAAACAAAAAAAGACATGCAGCCATTAGATTTAGCCTATTCTTAAGGGGACAGAGAAATACTACAATGAATTCCATTTCAAGCTATCTTGAAGACTCTAAAATTGAGGTATATTTACTTTTACCTTACTAGTAGGTGCCCATAGTATAATGGTTATCTTTGTAGGAAATGGACACGGCAACACGAGTTCAAATCCTGAACAAGCATTTCACGTAGTGCTAATACCCTTGGGAAAGGTATGCATCCAACTAATATATAATAAACACTACCTCAAATTGATTTTCACATCTTATTTTTCCTCGATTCAGCAGAATATCTTATTTACATATATTCATTCACAAAGTCTATCATCTCTGATCAGATAAGGTCATAATTCTTCTAAGTATATTTACAAAAAGATAAGACGTGGAAAGCAATTTGATCGAGTGCTTATATATTTGTTATTCGTTATAATTTATTATTATTATTATCTTTATATTTATATCAATTTATTATTTATTATATCTTTATATCTATGGGAGGTGCGTGGTGTAATGGTTAGAGTCGTAGGAAATGGACTCGTCGACCCGAGTTCAAATCCTCGACGGAGCTGTCTGCATTTCACATAGTACTAATACCCTTGGGAAACATAGGAATCCATATATTCTCCCTCCAGCTATGGGTAAATAGTAGGACAGACTGGACTCTTTAACTTTGGATACGTAACCAGTTTAGGAGAAGGAAAATTCTGAATTCAAACCTGTTAAACTCCGCTTAAGAAATTGACCTTGTGTCGCATTCTGCTTGTGCGGAGGGTTTGGTAAATATATATATTTTGTTAGGAGGTTGATTTAGAAGGCTATCACAATGCAGGTGTAAAGAAATAATAAAATAAAATTGCTGCACAAAATAATGCTATAAGGACAAACTACATCAAAGCGAAAATTGATAAGACCCAACAAAATAGTAAGTGTAGACTTTGCGGTAATAGAGATGAGACTGTTAACCATATACTCTGCGAATGTAGCAAACTAGCACAACGAGAATACAAAGCTAGACACGACTGGGTTGGGAAGGTGATCCACTGGGAATTATGCAAAAAATTAAATTTTGACCACACAACAAAATGGTATATGCATAAACCAGAATCTGTTCTTGAGAACAAAACGCACAAAATTCTCTGGGACTTTGAGATAAAAACGGATCACCTTATCCCAGCAAGAAGCCCAGACCTAGTATTGATAAACAAAAAAGAAAGAACTTGTTAACTGGTGGATTTTGCAGTGCCAGCAGATCACAGGGTGGAGCTGAAGGAAAATGAAAAAATAGGCAAATATCTGGACCTTGCCAGAGAACTGAAAAAGTTATGGAATATGAAAGTGAAAGTGATACCAATTGTGGTTGGTGCACTTGGAACAGTCCCAAAAGGATTGGAAAAGGGTTTGGAAAGTTTGGAAATCAGAGGAAGGATTGAAACCATTCAGAACACTGCACTGCTGCAATCTGCCAGAATACTCAGAAGAGTCCTGGAGACCTGAGGAGACTTGCTGTCACTCAGACTCCAGTGAAAGACCATCAGCTAACACTGATGTGAAAACTCAAAAGGAGTAATAATAATAATACTACTAATAATAATAATAATAATAATAATACGGTAACAATGGTGTTGTGTGTTAACCTGTTTATTCTTGAATTTTCGAGATAATATCTCTTTTTCAAAATATCACTGGAACTGAAGCAGTCTAGTTATGGCATTTATTTTTGAATTATTTTTTTTTTTAAATGATGGTATTTTTTAT
>CM042165.1:69466675-69471675 GCA_023376005.1 Doryteuthis pealeii
GTCCGAATAACGCAGATAATACGAATATTCAATTGTTAATCATATCTAATGCTTATCAAATGCAAACTGATTGTGTCAATTTCCTACGGTTCTATGTTCAGCGTTTATTCTGTAAGAAAGGAGTATAAGCTTGCCATTCCATATAACGATTCGAGTTGACATTTCTGGCATGTAGTTGAATGCTGTTTCACAATGGGGATTCTTTGTGGCATAAGGTTTTATCTTTTCCTGAAGTAGAAAGATGTAGTATCAGTTTTAACCCTTGTCAGTTGATCTGTCCTCAAATTAGAAAGATATATCAGATACAATCGTTATCAGTTGATCCTGTTGGTCTTTACTTGAAGCAGACCTTCCAGCAAGCAATTTTATGACAATTTATCAACGCCTTTAAATAGTAAATTAAATACATGTTTGGGCTTTTTTAAAATTGATTAATTCAGCTACTGCTGTTCTGAAACAGTTTATAGATATAAGTTGTGATTTTCGCACACCTTATACCCAGAACATTCCAACAACCCTCTCTCTGCCAATGGCAAAAAAAGCCCTCTCTTAATACAACACTTCAAGGGGCAATTAAAAATAACCCCTTGTGCCATTGTGTCTCATTTTGTAACAATGGGTAACTATTTAGAAACCGCAGGGTAACCATTTAAGTAACCTGAAACCATATTTGATTAAATAACAAAAATGAAATTAAATTAAAATTAGAATTAAAACATTAATTTTAAAAATTATTGAAATAGATCACTAATTAGGACTGAGCTTATTGTAGTAGAGAGCACCTCAAATGGAGTTTAGCATGTTTGAATTCAGAGTCTTCATTATACTAGACTGGTTGCCTGACCACGGTTAAAGAACCCAGTCTGTCCTACTATTTACCCATAGTTGGAGAGAGAGGAGAGAGAGTATTAGCGCTATGTGAACTGTATCTTCATCCAGGATTTGAAACCGGGTCGACGAGTCAATTTCCCACGACTTTAACCATTACACCAAGCACCTCCAAAAACAATGCATGACTCTAGAATTATTGAATGAATTAGCTTCTTCTCTGATCGAAATAAAAAAAAAACAGAAAAGAAAAGAAGCACTAATGAACATCATATCAAAGGGATGATGTGCATGCTATTAGAACGAAAATAAAAATAAATAATTTTAGAACGACAGAAGAAATATCACAATTGTTTTATCTGGTGAGTATCGGTAAACGGCTCTGTAACGTCGAGAGAATATCGCTTTCGTATGCAGATATAAAGCAGGATGAGTGGAAGGAAGAGGAATAACGTCTATTTTTATAAAAGGATTTGGAATGGACAGAAGGAATATTTCTATCGCCAAAGATGAATATTTCCAAAGAACATAAAATAGAAAGGGTGGGTGTGCTCGTGGCGTAGTGGTTAACGGGCTCAGCTGCAACATCGCACTATGCATACATAATTGAAAAATGATTATGAATATGACTGATTGATTTTAACGGCATGTCAACGCATACAGGTTTATTTTATACCAATCGGTAGGTTGTGAGAGATGGTCAAATTTATTATGTCTTTTTCACGGATTTTTTATTTATTTTGACAGTAGTTTGTTTGTAGTTAGGGCCGGGTTAGCACAGTCGGTAGAGCGGTCGGCTAGAAACCTCAAGGTTCCTAGTCGATACCGGCCCTCGCCAACTCAGCGTATGAGTAGCACATGGATCTGTGCGGTAAAGTAAGGAGCTGATGGTAGGTGTGGTGCTCCACCTTCAGTCGCTAAAATAATCTCCTTGGTCTAGCGCTAGTGAAAAGGGGATATACTCCCTCGCTGTCTGGCTAATACCGACATTAGGCCACCCCGACGACTTACTTGTTTGTAGTTGTTTGTTTGCTGGGTATATTGGAAATCAGTTTAAGGGATAAGTTTATAGGGTAAAGTTCAAGTTTGTTATAAGCGATAGTTTGGTAGAAACTTTCTAAACACAATTTTTATAAACAATCTTTTTCTATTTAACCAAGAGATGGGACCCTAAAAGATACTATCACTCCGGGTCAGAATAAATCTGGCAGTTCATTCCCCAGACCTCCAGAACTGGAAGCTCGTCATCAGATAGAGTTTAACGTCATTCCTAGATGAAAACCCGTAGTCATTGCCTCAAACAAATATATGATAAAAAGAGTTCGGGGTTTTCATGAGGGCAATAGGGTCGGTACAATCATATAGTTGCTAGAGCTTGATACGTTCAGCCGATTGATTGAGGGGGGTCCTCTCCGAGCGCCTGTCTAGTCTAAGTAAGGGCCAAAGTAGAGTGTTGCATGTCACGGACTGCTCATCTACCAGGATTCCGTCCTTAATGATGTCACAGTCCAGCATTACGCCATTTCGGATTGGTAGATATATCCAACTCTTAGACCGTTTTCACTTCGGTTTATCGTTAATTTTAAAGCTACACTAATCTAAAAAAATGATAAGCTTCTACCCATACATTTTGCAACACTAGTACCCTATTAATAGTGCTAGACAGACAGATAGATAGATAAATCGATAGATTGATTGATTGATTGATTGATTGATAGAGAGATAGAGAGATAGAAGATAGAAGTAACATATTTGGATGTGTATGAGATATATAGGCAGATAATAATAAACTAAGATAGATAGATAGAAAGTAACATACTATGATATTTATGAACAGAGATAGATAGGCAGATAGGAATAAACTAAGATATATATATATATATATATATATATATATATAGAGAGAGAGAGAGAGAGAGAGAGAGAGAGAAAGTAATATAGGATATATATGAACAGACTAAAATAGATAGGCAGGTAAGAATAAATTTAGATAGATAGATAGATAGATTGATTGATTGATAGATAGATATGAACATATTGAGAATAGAAATTATCTGGGATTTATAGATAGATAGATGAAGAATAAAAGAAAAAACAATAGTATAAATTATAAATAAAGACAATCTAATTCAGAAAGTGTGCGCATGTGGGACTTCGCGTGTCAGCCGTTAATTTTCCTTTCATCATTCATCTAACTGTGCTCTAATGAAGACGATGGTTTAATCAATATCTTCTACTATTGTTTTCTTTTTTCTTTAATAATTTCCTTTGGATTAAATTGTATAAACATCATAAAGTTGAAACAGGTGCTTGTCAGCACAATTTATACTATTGTTATTCTTTATTTATTCTTTTATTCTTTAATTCAAACTGTCGGATTGAATTACATTCACAGATAGATAGATATAAACAGACATAGATCGATCGATCGATCTATATAGATAGATAGATAGATAGATAGATAGTAACATATTAAGATATGTAGGAACGGATTGAGATATATAGGGAGATAGGGAATAAACTAAAATGGATAGATAGAGATAGATAAATGGATGGATCGATCGAAATATGGTTGATAGATAATAGATAGATAGATAGATAGAAAGATAGATAGAAAGTAACATATAAGATATATATGAAAAGACTGAGATAAATAGACAGATAGAAATAAATTGAGATAGATAGATAGATAGATATAAACAGATTAGATAGATATGGACAATCTCAGATATATAGAAGATAGATAGATAGATAGATAGATGGATAGAAATAACATAGAAATAATTTGAGATAGTTAGATAGATATAAACAGATTGAGATAGATATGAACAAACTCAGATAGATAGATAGATATAGATAGATAGATAGATAAATGGATGGATATGAAAATACTGAGATAGATAGACAGAAATAAATTGATGATAGATAGATAATATAAACAGATTGAGATAGATATGAACAGACTCAGATAGATAGATAGATGGATAGATAGAATATAGAGAGATAGAGAGAGATAGAAAGTAACATATAAGATATATAAGAAAGGACTGAGATAAATAGACAGATAGAAATAAATTTAGATAGATAGATAGATAGATAGATAGATAGATAGATATAAACAGATTGAGATAGATATGGACAATCTCAGATATATAGAAGATATATGTATATAGATAGAAGTAACATAGAAATAATTGAGATAGATAGATAGATAGATATAAACAGATTGAGATAATATGAACAAACTCAGATAGATAGATAGATAGATAGATAGATAGATAGATAGAAAGTAACATATAACATATATATGAAAAGACTGAGATAAATAGACAGATGGAAATAAATTGAGATAGATAGATAGATAGATTGATAGATAGATAATAATATAAAACAGATTGAGATAGAGATGAACAACTCAATGATAGATAATAGATAGATATATAGATAGATAGATTAGATAAATGGATGGATATGAAAATACTGTAGATAGAAGATAAANATATAATATTATATATATATATTATGTACTCTCTTGTCGATTTTCGACGGCATGAGGATTCATACATACAATGACACCCACCAGTGATTTGTTTATAGTGGTGAAGGCTTGTGTTGGACCATCCAAACTTTTTGGCACAGTCGATTAGGAAAGAATGGTGCATCAAGGGTTGCCACAAACCCAATCAACGACTGACCTCAGAATTTTGAATTCAGAGTTATCCTCTTCACTAGACTGGTTACTACCCAAGGCTAAGGGCCCAAGTCTTCTCTCTCTCTCTCTCTTAATATTATATATATATATATTATATATATATATATATATAGTTGTGTGTGTGTGTGTTGTGTGTGTGTGTGGTGAAAGAGAGAGTAACTGATAGGTTTATCATCAATTCCGAACAGTTAGAGTAGATAATATATTTGATTCAAATTAAAACGGTTTGAAAATAGTATGTGAATTCAATCAGAACTCTTGGAGATTTGATTGACAAGTCGTAACCTTAGTTGCGACCCTCCGCATGCGATTGCAATTGAGAGTGTCAGAATATATTTTTCAGTCTGGGCGAATTCCCGAGAGAGAAAAACGCATGACAAGCAGCTGGCTGGACTCGCACGCCCATGGTTTATGGATCAAATCTTAAGAATTAAATAATGTGTGATTCACAAAAATAGAT
>CM042165.1:69476675-69489175 GCA_023376005.1 Doryteuthis pealeii
TGCCATACAAGTGAATGAGCATGCGTGTGAGCATGCGTGCGTCCATGAGTGTGTGTGCGAGTGCGTCTTTGTATGCGTGTATGTGTGTGTATGAGTGTGCTCGTGTGTGTGTTTGTGTGTGTCTTCGTGTATGTGTGTATGAGTGTGTGTGTGGGTATCATTGTGTGAATGTGTGTATGTGTGTATGTGTATATGTTTATCTCTGTGTGTATGCATATGTGTGTATGTGTATATATTTGTCTCTGTGTGTATGTGTATGTGTATGTGTGCGTGCGTGTGTGTTAAGACTCGTTATATAAGTGGACTGTCTAAACCCTCACGAAAACGTCCATCCCTTTTTGCTTCCGACTTTCAATCAAAAAACGTGACATTTTCAGGACATAGCTCCATTCGAGAAATCATTTCGTGTGCAAGAAAGGACACGAAAGTGCTATTTGTTTGACTGCCATCACTCCACTCAAATAGGATTGTCCGCCTCTTACCAGATCACATCACATTTGGCAAAACAAAACGCACACGTAGAAAGCTTCACCGTAAACGATTTTTTCCTTTTTTTATTTTACAGTTAAATTAAACAAATAAAAATTGCTGCCTTATCGACTGGAGCTGCTCAATAATAATGAACTAACCATCGGTTTTTGTACAGTGGTTGGAGAGTCTCTGAGACCGACTTAAAGTAGACAACTGAAGAATAATTAATGTTCCAATTACCGTCGAACTGGGAAGACAAGGCAACAAATGGTTGCAACTTAAACACAAACCCGAATGTCACAATGTCTTCTGCAGAATGACAGGATATATACAAGACTCCAGAATGTCATTCAAATCAAGCAGTCAAGCAGCCAATCAGAACTCAAGGAATGGAATGACCCAAATCACCCAAATTCATGAATGGGTCATTCTGGATTTCTATATATACCAACTGTCTTGGACACTGCTTAAGTTGTACTTAGTTAGCTGCTGTTATTCAAACCAACAGTAGACTTACTGACTCGAAATGGGTTGTTATGCTGTAAAACAAAACAAAAAAACAACCAACCACGGGGACTCCCCACCATTTATTTTTTTAATCAATTAACCTATTACCCACACGGTTCCGGGTTCAACACCGGACTTCGCCAACTCAGCGTATGAAAAGCACAACTTGGATCTGAGCGATAACGCGGCGAGCTAATGGTAGGTGTAGCGTTCCACCTGAAACACAAAAACAATATCCCTTGTCAAGCGCTAGTGAAAAGGGTATAGATTCCTCGCTGTCCGATTCCCATTTATACCGACAATATACCACTCCGCCTACTTTACATTTTTTTACTAAACCTATTTGACCAATAGAAGTTACTCTCTACAGGCACTAACACTCTGGGGTAAAGTGGACTTGGGAGTAATGGAAAGGAAATCTAGAGCCTCATCATCAATTGCAGTTTATTGTCCAAACCAGGATATCCATTTTGATGAGAGGGTAATTTCATATCAAATCATCCAGAAAAAAGTAAAATTGTCACCCACCCACTTCAATTTTTTTTGAAATTTTTACCACTTATGGGATATGTTAAAGTGAGACAATCCTCAAAATTCCAGCTTTCAATTCCCAAAACTGGCTGAGTTATGTCGATTTTTAACTCTCCAAATTTAGGTAGGTGCGCGAAACATGGCGACTTTTTGTAATCTATTTTGTCTGTAAAATCAGTTCTAGAACTTCCTACTCCTAGAAATTGGTTTATAAAGCTTTTTGATTTAAGAAATCCAAAAGTTCTATCAAAAACGTTTTAAAATCAACCAATTGTAAGTTATTAATGATTTCTGATCAATAGGCTGGAAAATCCCAATGTGGACCTGCATCAATGACAAAAATTTGATTATTTCCTATAAATCTAACATAAACAAAGGGGAACCACTCTTGACTGATAAATCATTTATTTATTTTCCCATTAAACTAACCCTAACCCTAAACCCTAACCCTAACCTAGACCCTAACCCCGACCCTAACCGCATCTTTTTTCTTAGTAGATCAATAAATAGATAAATAATTTATCAGTCAAGAGTGGTTCCCCTTTGTTTATATTAAACTCATAGGAAATAACCCAAAATTGTATTATTATTATTTTACATATATTGAACACTATTTGTACTAAAAAGATTGTTTAGTTTGTTCTCAGAACTGAAGCGTCAGTTAAAATATTTGCCCTTTTATGTTGTAAGTGTTTCCGTTCAGCCATTGAATAAAGCTATATGAAGCAACATAACTGGAATTATCCGGGAGTCTTACCCCCACTACATAGCATACAGCCAGTGTCTTCTAACCCCCCCCTCTGTGGACAGAGTGGAAAATTGGGTTAAAGATGGTGGGGGTTAATAAAAGTACATTCCACTGTGGCGTTTATTCGCGCTCAACAGCAGCAATTTTATCTCGTCCAATCAGCCAGTGTGAAATTTCCCGCGAATCCGACGTCACACTTGCCGCCAAAAACGTAATAAAAAGTTGTTTAAAGAAGACTTGTGTCTCCTTTCCTTTTACCGCCTCGAGCCGGTCAAGCATCACCTCAAGTAATGACGTGACAATGTCTGCAACGACTAATGAAGACATTCTCTCGTCTGCCTTGTGTCGTCGGGGGAAGGATTAATGAGGACTGTCTTTTATCAGTTTGCCAATCCTTTCTTCGTTTCTTTTCGAGCAATTCTTTTAACTCTATAAGGTAGGTCGATTTTTCACTTAAAAAAAAAATCAAATTGTCCATCTATGCGAAAGTTTGGTGTTAGCATACTAAATACTGATACCGAAAAATTGGATATTTTACTTACACTATTGTTAGAGGAAATAGCATCAAAGATCGTTTGCTAAAACTTACAAAAAATCGTTGTTTTACAATATTTGGCATAGAAATTGGTGTTGGTGCTGATGGGGGGACAAATTTTAAATTTGAATTCTATTTATAATATTTAATTCGTTTCATTTTAATAGAATAAACACATTTTCGGATATAAATATTGAAAACGGTAAATTTTTGACCAATTCCTAGGCCAAATGTTGTAAAATCAATGATTTTTGTGAATTTTAGTAGACGATATTTGATGCTATTTCCTTAAACAATGGTACAAGTTAACGATCTAATTTTTGGTATCAGTATTCAGTATACTAACACACAACTTTTGCATAGATGGACAATTTGATATTTTTAAAAAGAGAAAATCCTGTAAAATAGCACAAAAAGCGTATAATACTGGGCACGACTGTGTGGGAAAGGTGATCCACAGGGAATTGGGCAAGAAATGCAATCTTTGTCATACTAAATGGTATATGCAGAAACCGGTATCTGTCTTAGAAAATGATTAGTATAATATTCTACAAATTGAGCATGTCCAATACAATGATCTTAGGTTGCTTTGGCATTACCCCTTCCAGTTGAGAAAATTTGGCTCAAGACCGCCCTCGTAGTGGCAGACTCTCTGTAGCGGGCTGTTCATATCTGAAACCACCCTGGCGCAACACCATGAAGCAAGGAGTTCCAGAAAAAAGCAGCGGCAACAAAGCAGCAGCAACAAAACACCAACACATCAACATCTTTAGGGACAGCCTTCACATGCAACATCTGTGATCGAGAATTTTTTCGAACATTGGACTTCACAGTCCCAGGAGGCGCTGTAACTTCAGGGGCACAAGAATTATATTATAGTTATTCGAGACTGCAATGCGAATGAATGAATCTTAAATTTCAAACTATGAAGATTCAGCGTAATGTACTAATAATTTTTTAGAAATTACGTTCCTTTTTTTTTTTTTTAAAAAGTAATTTTAAACATGTGCTGCGTTACCGGCTTTTGAATCAGAATGCTACTATGAAAAAAGTTTATGAGTGTTTAGAATTCGAATTTATGAATTTCGAAAAAAAAATATAAAAATGTAAAAATACTAATGTCCTGCTTCCTGGCTATGTGACCAACAGTAATAAATTGCATGACCTCACGTTTGGAAAGCAAGATTGTTTGGTTGGTTGGTTGGTTGGATTTTATGTCATGTCAACTTTGGTTTTTTTTTTTTTTTTGCTGAAGACGATTTGTTTTATTTATTCTTGTTTTGTGTTCAGTTTTTTTAAACTCATTTTTAACACATTTATAAATTCATTTTTGATCTATTTAACCCACACCTTAACAGGTACTACCACTCCGGCTCAGAGTGTACCCGGTAGAAGGGGCAATAAAGGCACATCTCACTCTCAAAAGCTCTAGAATGTGAACCTCCCCACTAGAAGAAGTTTAACATCACACACGGCAATAAGACACTCAGACAAACGCCTTCAAGTACACATATGATTAAAACGGTTGTGGTTTGCCTTAAGAGCAACAGGGTCGCGAGAATTATATAGGTGTTACATCCTGATGTTACCAGCCGATTGATTGGAGGGGCCTCTTTGACCGGTCATCTTGCCCAAGCAAGGGACAAAATGGAGTGGTGCATGTCATAGACTTCTCAGCTACCAGGATTTCGCCTTTATGAATCGTGGGTTGCTACCCACGGCCAACAGGTGGGTCTAACTGGGAGAGGGGCTTACCTTTCTGCACTTAGTCGGTGTATTCAATAGTTCTAGGTGAAAGGGTTGAAGGCGGAAGGTGATCAGACTCAAGATTCTAAAGATCAGAACAAATTAAAAGGATCATTTGGATTATTCGGACTATTGTCCTCATCTTTATTGTTATCTGTACAACGTTTCGGCCGATGTGCACTCCGTCCTTCTGGTATTTCTTGTCGGACTCTGGAGCCTTCTCGAACTCGGAACCTTTTCTTGTCTTGTAATTGGGAACCATCACGGAACTTTGAACTCAACCCTTTATTCAATCCACGGGGGGATCCTGTTCTCATTCCGCTAACCATAGCTGGGGCACAGGTGCTAAGCTATTTTAATTATTATTCTATGTTACAGTCGCCCTTGACCAGAATTGAACCTGCAGCCTAGATAATTGTCAATTAAAATAAACGCCTTTATCCACTACGCTATGTGTCCAATTGGACGTCGATTGAATAAAGGGTTGGGTAAAAATGGATGGTAACAATAACAATAAAGATGAGGACAATAGTCTGAATAATCCAAATAATACTAATTATCAAACTATCATCTAAAAAATCCAGAGAAAAAGTAAATGTACTCCAAGTATTTTGATACCAGTTGCACGGGGATAGCGACAAAATTAAACATGAGTGGTGTTTTTTGTAACCACGTGTCTGTCATTTCTTTTTCCTGATACTGAAAAGTCCCTTCATCTCTTCGCCTCCTCAACTTTCCCTGAGAACGTTTTCTTGGGTAACTTTCGAGATGCCCACAATACAAGAAAATACTTATTCAATAAAACAGAGGTAGCCATCAACGGCGCACTTGACGTGGCCAAGGAAGCATCCGCGGTGTCCAGTTGGTTCTCAGCCTTGAGCACAAAGGACCTGACCACTTCAAGAAGCTGGCTATCTCCTAATCACTGTGGTTTGCGGCTTGTGAGATATTGCTTGTGAAATTGCTGTGTTATTGGTGTAAATACGACTGAAATGGGAATGTCAACTTCTGGTTCATGCCGTGTAAAAGTTCGAAAGTATATAAGCTACTATTTGCAGAAGTGCGATCCGGTATCCTGCCTTAAAACCGCTAGGCGGTGATAGCTGAAAAAACAACCCCACCTACAAATGAAGACCCCCCCCCCCCATCTGATGCATTGCTTGCTAAAAAAAGAACAAGGAGCGCTTAAGGCGTTTTTCCCGAAAAGTTAATGCGAAATATACCCCCTCCAGTCGTTTTTGACAAGTAAATTTAAATATTTTAACCCCCCTCCTCTATAAAATATTTTAAGTGGTGGGGATAAATATTTATATTTACTTGTTGATAAAAATATGGCTTACTTTTAACGTCTTCAAACCACAAAAAAAAAATTGTCGATATATCTTCAATCCGCTAAAAAAAAATTTTTTCCGTATTTTCATTTTATTTATTCATTTTTTTTCGACAATCAATGACAAATAAAAATTCAAAACATTTTTTCAGTATTTTTATTTTATTTTAATACATTTATTTCCAACAATTAATTGCAAATAAAAAAGTAAAAATATTTAGATTTTTAAAAAACTAAAAACAAGACATTAAACAAACATAAATTTAAAAAATCTGAAGATCTAGATATTCTTTTGTATTTTAATAAAAAAAAATGTCAGGTCATTTTTATTTAAAAACAAAAATCTTTTATTTTATGGTATCGCAATTGTACAAATGTACGATCAAAATACGCCATGTTATCAGTTTAGGCCATATTGAAGCAAGAAACGTAAATAGTTTTTAACTTTATATTTTTAAATCTCGCAAAAAAGAAATAACGAACATTAAGAGCTGTTACAAAGAAAAACAATTAATTCAAATATCAAATTATCCGAGTGGAGAAAAATTTCTCACCGTTGTCTTGAAAAATAAGTAAAACAGTGTGTGTTTTTTGTTTTTTTAACAACTGGGTCAGTTTCTTTATTGATATTTTTTAGCAGAATTCTGTATTCATGGTTCTTTAACTAAAAAAACAACTTCTGTATAGAAACTTATAAAAATCTTCTGATATAATTATTCAGACACTTATCTTTATAGAAAAAAAAATCGGTTTCCCCAACGTCACAGGAAAACATCTCATTTTTATGCCTACTGGAGAGGAGGGTTTTTTTTTGGGGGGGGGGCGCGTCCACTACTGGTCCACGGTAGTTGCGCCACTACCCGCTCACCCCTATTTTAAAATTAATCTTAACATAGTTAAATGTCTCTAACACAATAACTCTCCGTTCTTACTCTCACGCTTACTCATATAGAGAGATTAACATTATATAGGGAGGAAGTAATCAAATATGCATAGAGAGGGTGAAAGTAATATGCAGAATGACAGTGAGGGACGGGTCAGTTTTTGACTTAATTGCTAATTACGACTAATTAGAACCAATTAAAATGTGTTTTTTTTTTCAAACATAACGTAATCCTAAAAGCAATGTATATTTTAGTATGAATTTTGTGTCATTAAAGTAAACAGGAAACAAGCCTGTAGGAAATAAAAGGTGATTATCTCGGCTTTAGTATAATAATAATAATAATAATAATAATAATAATAATAATAATAATAATAATAATTGTTGTGGTGTTAATCCAACAGTAAAAAAGAAGTCAAGTCGAGGTAGGGTAAAATAAGACAAGTGTATTTACAATAATAGTACAGGAACGGCTAGCTTGCTATTAAACGATAACAGTACAACCTTTTCACTCAGTGTCTTACTATTTATAGTGAGAACCGGTGTATATTCTCCACTGTAGGAACGGCCGGTACAACAACAATAATAATAATAATAGATAGATAGATAGATAGATAGATATGGGCGTAGTTGCCTATTGTTGGTATCAGCTGAACAGCGAAGTTTCAGTCGCAGCAAGCCCAAATCAGGCCAATTTCAATTTAAATTTGGTCAAACGTTCCCTTTCTTAAAAATCTTACGAAATGATGTTGATAATGTTTTTTTTCATTAGCGAACTTTCCATAGTCTCCACGAACTTTCCACGGTATCTGCTAGGTGGTTAAATATGCCAACATTATATCTCTCTTAGGTAAAAAGTTAATACGTAAAAAAGATGACTTCTTCATTATTTGTCCAACCGAAAATTTGTGTCAAGTCCACAAATCAAATGATTTTCGCGCCGTTTTCTTACACGCAGTTCTAATGTCACAGTTTTATTAATATGACGTTTTTGTAGCAACGCAAAACTAGGAATTTAGATTCATCGAGGGGATGACTCCTCCATGCGCATACGACAATCCATTTTCTCTGCGCGTTGATTTTATCAGAGATACGAAGGAGTAAATTGAGCAGAAAAAGCCCCAAATCACTAGATAATGGCGCTTGTTGTTAAGATCAAAAGTATCAGAGAAACGTATGCGCATGCGCGGATCACTGTAATTTGAATTGTGTATTTATTGTTTTTTTTGTTGTTTTTTTATCATGGTGCTTTTTATTCTCCAACGAACTGAAAGTATATCATGACCTCGTTTATCTCTGAAATATTAACCCACTCTCACCAGTAGCAACCATCTAATCTACAGCGTAAAGAGCGTCAGATAAATTTGAACAACGACATTAACTATAGAAGATATGGAGGCGTGCTATGTAATGGTTATCGTTGTAAGAAAATGGACTCGTTGACCTGAGTTCAATTCCTAGACGAGGCTGGTTGAATTTCACATGGTGCTAATACCCTTGGGAAGTGTGTGCATCTAACTATTCTCCATCCAGCTTTGGGTAAATACTAAGGCAGACTTGGGTCTTTAACCTTGCTTAGGAAACCAGTCAATTCAGAATCAGAAACTACGACAAAATTATTATTATTATTATTAGTAGTAGTAGTAGTAGTAGTAGTAGTAGTAGTTGTAGAAGTAGTTTTTCACACCAGCATTAACTGATGGTATTTCCCTGGAGTCTGAGTGACAACAAGTCTCCTCAGGTCTCCAGGACTCTTCTGAGTATTCTGGCAAATTGCAGCAGTGCAGTATTCTGGATGGTCTTAATTCTCCTCTGTTGTACAACACGTTGTGTTTGTGAGATCTGAAAGCCTATAGATTTTATTTTACAATAATAAAGGTTAAATGGTTTGGTTTGTTTTGTTTTACGGCATATCGACCTCAGTGGGACATTTAATGCCGATAAAGTTTTGAAATAAATCAATTCTTAATGGATAATACAATTTTTTTATAAATACATTTTTCTATTTAACCCATAGATGGGAAAGGTTAAATGAATGTTATTTGAGTTACAATAAAATAAAGAATATTCATTGTGCTGTATATATATATATATATATATATATATATATATATATATATATATATATATCACTTCTTATAGGATTATGTAGCTGGTTGTCTTATTTATTGAGTTCTGTTCGAAATAAATTCATTGTAGCTATATGACGGTTTTTAAGTTTTTATTTCTTATTGAAAGTGTAAACAATTCTCTGTATATAATCAATTTATTAATTATCATACATTGAGCTCCCTTAGGGATTTGTAAAAATCCTTGTATGAATCTATAAGTTTGCATCAGCATGAGCATGCATTGTGGGTGTACAATAAATATTGATGATCCCAAATAGAATCATCCCCAAGATACCAGTAAATTGGTTACTTTTACTTATACATGTATATATATATATATATATATATATATATATATATATATATATATATATATATATATATATATATATACTATATATATATATATATATATATATATATATTTATATATATAAACGCAACGCTCTCTTATATACGGGATAGAGCACTCTATGGTGGGGTTTACATACATAGAGATGTGTGTATTAAAACAGTTAAAATCCCCTTCGCATTCTGTGGGTGACTATATAGCCTAGCGGTTAAGGTATCTGACTGACATTGAATCGATCGGATTTTAATCCCGGTTTTAAGTAGCTTACAAATGTCTAACCACACTGAAGAGACTTGATAAGTCAAAACACGTGTCTGCGTATGACTATATATATATATATATATATATATAATATTATTATTACTGCTCTGTGTTTTTAATATACTGAGCACTTTTGGATTTTTTTTACCGATGCCACTACAACGGAAACGTTAAAGCGGCAATATATATATATATATATATATATATATATATATATATATATATATATATTTAAAAAGATTAATATTGCTGGCATAGAAACCCTACTAGCCAAGATTCAACTTAGGTGGACTGGTCACGTTGTCCGAATGAACGAGAACAGGCTTCCAAAGAAGATATTTTACGGGCAACTACCAAATGCTAAGCGTTCAATTGGACGTCCTCTCTTACGCTACAAGGACAAATTGAAGGACAATTTGAAACGCCTCGATATTGACCTGAGTGCTTGGGAAGATCTAGCATCAGATCGGAAGGAATGGCGTAAGACGTGTTTCGCTAAACTAAAGAGCTTTGAACAAAATAGACTGAAGCATAGAGATCGGCTCCGACTAACTTTAAAAGAAAAACATTTAACTCCTGCCTTGGATCATTTCGTTTGTCAGTGTGGTTTCATGGCTAGCAGCAGGGCTGAGCTGCTGTCACACTCGAGGAAACATAAAATGTCTTCTTGAAAGCATGCACAACATGGGAGGGATCATATCACTCACTGCTGACCATCATCTATCGTTCTTGATAGGAGAGTCCACCATATATATACATATATTTATATATATAGTGCTGGGGATGATATGGGGTAAGTTAAAACTAAACTGCCGATAATGAGGGGCACTTTAATAGTTTTTTTTTTCAGGAATATGAATTCACTAATGTATTAGACGCCATTAAAATATCTCGAATCAATACAAGTTTTTATTTTTTTATCTATTTATTTTTTTGGCGGGATTTTGTTATTGGTATCTCATTAAACCATTGACGCTATTTGATGGTTGTCAAAAGTGCAGCGAGTAATTTTCAGTGATTCAAACCATTTATTGATCAATTACATCTGCCTCTAGAAATTACATCCGGGCATTTCTAGTTCATTCGCTTCCTTGTTGATATAAGACAGAAAACTAAATGAAATGCAAATATTATTCAGCGTAATTGATATTTGGCGGGGGGTGGGTGGGGGTGGAATGAGGCGCAGTAGGTAATTTGATGGATAAGGCTGAAAGATTACTATTAATTTATTACTAGTTTTGTTTATCATCTCTTCTAGATATTTTTTTGCTTATACCTGCTTTTTTTTCTCTTTTTTTTCTTTTTTTCTTTCTTTTTAATCTCAACACATTGGACCGATCTAATATAAACAGCTCCATGATCGGAACTAAAGAAAATCATCCAAAAAAAGACGTGAAATTGTATCCACATCTCGAGACTCTTTCATATATTTTGCTTTTATCACTTATCCTCGAGAAATATTAACCCTTTGATACTGCAAACCGGATGTTTCGGTCTAAGCGTTATTTTACTATAAACCGTCGGGCTTGGAAATATCCATCGGGTATTAATAAATAATAATTATCATTATCATCATGTCGCACTAATAGAACGGATATGGATGACACTCTCTTGCTAACCGTACCTATCATTCAATGCCCTTGGGAGATCCTCTGAGCAGCATCCGTATCCGTACATATTTGGTCTACGCTGAACGGCCTACTCTGGCGTGCACATGAGAGGGCTTCCACAGAAGAACGTCACTTATGAGTTCGCCCGTTGCTTCTCCACCAGTGCCCAGAATGTCTTGTTCGTCTCACATGGAGGGTTTGTGTGACATGGGGCAGGTGACTGTACAGCTGTTTTCTCGCGGGATGTAGTTTCCACGGCTTGTTTAAGATTGCCCCAGCATTCTTGTTCAGCTCCCACCCAGCTTATTCTCCAGGCGATTCGTTAGGGTCCAAGTAAGCAGCTGTATAGTTGCACTAAATAAAAACGAATTAATATGAGTTAGTTTCTATTAATGGAACTAGTACGAATATGCCCACTAACGAAATTAAATAAGAACACATATAAAAAGATTACACTTGTTTTAATTAGCTTTTAATTGGTTTCTATATAATATCATTCATAGGGTTGAATCGAACTTAACGGACCTAAATTCCACCATTGTATGTCACCCCGCAGAAAAAAAAAAAATACCAAAAATCAGGGAATTAACCGAATTTAATAAAATGTTCAGTGTTGATATATTAATGAATAAAATATATAATGCACCAGTTATTTATTTTAAAACTTTACATTTTTCCATGTCATTTAACTTTGAACCACGTATCTTTAATAATCTGTGTTACGCCTCAAAGATACGGGTTCAAAGTTAACTGACCTGAATAAAAGATATAATGTACCAGTTATTTTATTTAAATCTTTTATTCATTAATATACCAACACTGAAAATTTCCTTAAATTCGGTTAATTCCCGGATTTTTGGTATTTTCTTTTTCTTTCGGTGACATACGAAGTTCGATTCAACTATTCATAGTATTGATTTTAATACGTTGGGGGAATAAAACAATAAAATTACAGATCAATAACGCCAAGAAATTATTTATCAAATTTAGTTTTCTTAAATCCAGGATGCAAATTAACGACGCCGTATGTTTCCCAGTGATATAAAAGACACATTGCAGAATTTTAAACGCATTAATAACATGGGATGTTTTGAGGCAAATATACCGCAGATTTTCATAGACGACTCATTAATATATAAAGTTTATTCGATGTATTAATGATTTTGACCATAAATTAAATATTCATTGATAACCTTAAACAATTCCTGAGAGTATTGTCACGTAAGCAATTACGTAGTTTTCGTGTAATGGGTAATTCAAAAATTTAAAAAAAAACTTCACCATAATTTGACTTTCTCCCCTTTTTGCCAACGTCTTAAAATTTCCCTCCTTATCCCTACTTCTCCCTTTCATCTAACCACTTTCTCCAATCCCCTACAACTAACCAAACTTCCTCTTCTGACCCCTATTCCCTC
>CM042165.1:69494175-69499175 GCA_023376005.1 Doryteuthis pealeii
ATCAGGTCGTAGTTTTGTACTCAATACACTGTTCGCACAATAACGCACTGCGTAATAATTTCCCGGTCTGAAATGATCCCATGTGATTATAATTAATTGCTTGTTGATTTTTTTAATCTGTGACAGGGGTTTGGTAAAAACCACACCATACCCTTTCATGAAAAAATGTCCAATATAAAATATATACACCGTGGGACACAGACTTCAGATCTGTGTGTCATGATCGGCAGGTGCCGACATGGGGATACGTCGGGCATCCTGCGAATGTTGGCTCTACTTTCCCTTTCAGTTATACAACACAAGATGAAAACCCCCGGAAAGAAGGATTAACAATCAATATTTCATTTGTAGTAGACAACTATCTATCAATGTTGACTGCTGTTGCTCACGTTTTTCTTTCAGATATACAAGTGCTAATAATGGCCCAGCCGAGAGCCAACACAGCAACGGCCCTGGTGAGAGACAGCACAGCGATGGCCCAGTCAAGAAACAGCGTAGCCGAACGACAAAGAAAAGTGACGACTAGAGAAAATAACATTAAAGTATTCCAACGTTACAAAGAGTTTATAGGAAAAGAATGATTAGATTTGGAATGACATTAATAATTTCAATACAACCAGCCAGAGATTGGCAGACCAAGCAAGAATGGTCTTGAATAGGAATATTTTCTTTGATCTCGAGATAATAGAAATATGTGGAAAGGAAAATCAAGGAATACAAGTACGCGAGGAAACACATAAACAAGACAAAGCACAAAACACTTGCACAAAAAAAACATCTTACAACCGAGCATTACAACACCAGAACTAACACAATAACAAAGAAAGGATACAGAGCTGTTGAGACACAAATATGACTGATAAAAAAGGTACTTTATCATCCTTAAGAAACATAAATGGAAAACAGTTAAGATAGAAATTATATCAAAAAAAATTGATAAGAAACCACAAAACAGTAAATGTAGACTGTACGGTGATAGAGATGAGACTATAAACCATGTATTAAACGAATGTAGCAAACGGTTAATTATAAGACTACGCAAATGAAGCAAATTACAACAAATGGTGTACGAGACTAGCACGACTGGGCTGGAAAAAATTCATCCACTGTTTTAGTTAAAACATGTTTACAAATGGGCTATATACTGGTTTGCTACTACGAGTCAGATTTGAGAAAAATAAGAAAGGAATAAAAGAAAAACAAGAAAGAAAGAAAGGAAGAGAGAAAGAGAGAAAGAGAGAAAGAAAGAAAAAAAACATGTGAGAAAAAGCTAAGAAAGAAGAAATGACCAAACATAAGGAATATCAAAGAAAGAAAAAAAAGAAAGAAAGAAAGAAAAGAGAAGAAGGGAAGGAAGGAAGAAAGAAAGAAATGAAGGAAAAAAGAAAGAAAGAATGAAGGAAAAAGAAAAAGAAAAGAAGAAAGAAAGAAAAAAGAAAGAAGGGAAGGAAGGAAGAAAGAAAGAAATGAAGGAAAAAGAAAGGAGAAAGAAAGAAAGAAAAAATGAAAGAATGGAAGAAGGAAGAAAGAAAGAAATGAAGGAAAAAAAAGGAAAGCAGGGAGAAAGAAAGAAAGAAAAAGAAACAATTGAAGGAAGGAAGAAAGAAAGAAAGAAATGAAGGAAAAAAGAAAAAAGAAGGGAGAAAGAAGAAAAGAAGGGAGGAAGGAAGAAAGAAAGAATTGAAGGAAAAAAAGAAAAAAGAAAGGGAGAAAGAAAGAAAGAAAAAACGAAAGAAAGAAAGAAAGAAAGAAAGAACGAAAGGACCAAGAAAGAAAAAAGAAAGAAAGAAAAAGGAAAGAAAAAAAGAAAGAAAAAAAAAGAAAGAAAGAAAGACCATCAAGGAAAACAAGGAAGAAAGAGTTAAAGAAGAAAACATGACAAAAAGGAAAGAAAAGCAAAGAAAGAAAGAAAGAAAGAAAGAAAGAAAGACAGTAAGAACGAAAGGCCAAGAAAGAAAAAGAAAGATAGAAAGAAAAAAGAAAAAAGAAAGAAAAAAAGAAAGAAAGAAAGACAGTCAAGGAAACAAGGAAAGAAGAGTTAAAGAAGAAAACATGACAAAAAGTAAAGAAAGCAAAGAAAGAAAGAAAGAAAGAAAGAAAGAAAGACAGTAAGAACGAAAGGGCCAAAGAAGAAAAGAAAGATAGAAAGAAAAAAGAAAAAGAAAGAAAAAAAAGAAAGAAAGAAGACAGTCAAGGAAACAAGGGAAAAAGAGTTAAAGAAGAAACATGACAAAAGTAAAAGAAAAGAAAGAAAGAAAGAAAGACAGACAGACAGACAGACAGAAAGGACAAAGAGAGAAAAATAAATACATAAAGAAATAAATAAAGAAAAAAGATACAAATACATCTTTCTGTCTTTCTTCCTTTCTTTCTTTCTTTCTTTCTTTCTTTCTTTCTTTCTTTCTTTCTTTCTGTTTGTCTTTCTTCCTTTCTTTCTTTCTTCTTTACTTTTTTTTTCTTGGAAAGAAAACACAGAAGAAATGGATAGGAAAAAAATAAAGGAAATAAAGAGAAGCAAAGAAAAATAATGAAAGAGTTTTGTAATGTTATATATATATATATATATATATATATATATATATACCAACCCCTCCACACGAGCAGGATGTGACACAAGGTCAATTTCTTAAGCGGAGTTCAACAGGTTTGAATTCAGAGTCTTCCTTCTCTTATACCGGTTGCCTAATCAAGGGTAAAGAGACCAGTCTGCCCTACTATTTACCCATAGCTGTAAGAAGAGTAGAATCCATACCTTTTCCAAGTGTATTAGCGCTAAGTGAAATGCAATTGCCATGTCCAGGATTTGAACTCGGGACGACAAGTCCATTTCTCATGACATTAACCATTACACCACGCGCTTGTAATGTTGTAATGCTATATATTTCGATATATGAACGCATGTGAATTTCTTTGAAATGATTTCTTTTCGCGCCCATTTTTCATTGGTGTTGATGTTTCGGTGTTTTTTAATTAAAGCTTAATGATTAAAGGAACCGCACCCCAGAAATCGCAGAAAATTGCAATTAGTCGTGCACTGATTGGCTAATCAGGAAGCTTCTCAGCCAATCACGTGATCTGGTCATCATTCTCATTTACTTCTCAGCCGTGAGAAACGCCGACAGCAAACGGATATTGCTGATCGTTCGACAATAGCCCCATCCCCCCATCCCGATCGCTACGCTGAGATTAGGATTTCCCAGATAATTGATTCGTTAACACCTCCCCCCCCCACTGACCCGTCCGCAAACTCATATATGTCTCCTACTTTCCTTTATTATTATTACTAGCAAATATATGCACCCTCCGGGTGCAAGTATTTAACTTTTAATATAATAAAATATCATATTAAATTAGAAAGGCTAATAAAACTGAATGAAAATGCAGATAAAACGATTTGGAACAGAGGGGGTATGATTGAAAAATAAAACAACTTTGAAACTAACTCTTCCATCGTTTTCCATTACTCCCGTCTTTCAGTGGTAAATTTTCCTAATTTAACTATTTAGTTAAAATAGGAAGTAAAGAATGAATTGACAGTTATTTCTTCTCGTTAATGGATTTCTTTTAAGATTTATCCCCGAGATTTTTGGTCATATTCATCAAGATAAAACTAAAGAATTAGAAATCAATAATACTAAGCACATACTTATTAAAATCAAATTTTTAATATCAATATGCAAATTAGCCTTCCTGTTCACACTGTAAACCGCTATTTTGTTGTATATATAAGTACAACTGCGTGTTATTAGATTGTAGATATGGTAAACAGTCTTAATGATGTAAAACAATTTTGTTAATAATTGAGGTTTAAATAAAAATAAAATCATGGAGAATGTGATGTAAATAACAAAGGGAATTGTGACTTGTATAGTAATATAGTTTCGGTTACAGACAGACAAACCCACAATCTCCATTATAATAAGATTTCACTCCATTCGAGTTTTTCACAACCGCCTTAGCCGATGGTTCACTGGAGGCTGAGTGACAGCAAGTCTTCTCAGGTCTCCAGGACTCTTCTGAGTATTCCAGCCGATCTCAATAAAGCTGTAGTCTGGATGGTCTCTATTCTTCCTCTGATTTCCAGTTCAAGTAGAATCATTTTAGACCCCTGGAGAACGTTCCTAGGGCGTTAATTACAATTGAAACGATCTTCACTTTCACGTTCGACAGTTTTCTTAGTTCTCTGGCAAGGTCCAAGTATTTGTCTATCTTTTCGCTTTCTTTCACTTACATTTGGTGATCGGCCGGGACGGCAAAATGCACAGATGATGAGTTTTCTTATTATTATTGTTCAACACCAGGTCTGGTCTTCTTCTTCTTCTTCTTCTTCTTCTTCTTCTTCTTCTTCTTCTTCTTCTAATTATTATTGTTATTTGCTCTTTTTGAGTTTCACATCAGCATTAGCTGATGGTCTTTCCCTGGAGTCTGAGTGACAGTAAGTCTCCTCAGGTCTCCAGGACTCTTCTGAGTATTCTGGCAGATTGCAGGAGTGCAGTGTTCTGAATTTTTTCAATCCTTCCTCTGATTTCAAAACTTTCCAGACCCTTTTCCAATCTTTTGGGGACTGTTCCAAGTGCACCAACTACAATTGGTATCACTTTCACTTTCATATTCCATAATTTTTTCAGTTATCTGGCAAGGTCCAGATATTTGTCTATTTTTTCATTTTCCTTTAGCTTCGACCTGTGATCTGCTGGCACTGCAAAATCCACCAGTTGACAAGTTCTTTCTTTTTTGTTTATCAACACTAGGTCTGGTCTTCTTGCTGGAATAAGGTGATCCGTTTTTATTTCAAAGTCCCAGAGAATTTTATGCGTTTCGTTCTCAAGAACAGATTCTGGTTTATGCATATACCATTTTGTTGTGTGGTCAAAATTTAATTTCTTGCATAATTCGCAGTGGATCACCTTCCCAACCCAGTCGTGTCTAGTTTTGTACTCCCGTTATGCTAGTTTGCTACATTCGCATAGTACATGGTTTACAGTCTCATCTCTATTCCC
>CM042165.1:69504175-69511675 GCA_023376005.1 Doryteuthis pealeii
GTCAGAAAACTCACAAACTCACAAGCACACACACTTTGCGCACACACAAACATTTATATATATAATATATATAATATAGATATATAATAACATAATTACTATATATTAAATAATATATATATATATATACATACATACACATACACATATATATATGAAAATATATGATACAACATGCTAACTGGACAAGCTCTCTTTCACATATCACACATATTAAACACACAAACGCACACACACACACACATAACACACACACACACACACACACATATATATAATATATTAATATATATATACTAATATTATATATATATATAACAAGAGGAATGGCTTAATGCGCGAAGAAAAAATCCAGTAGACCCTATTTGACTGTCGGAACAGTAAAACCAGAATAGATGAAATAATGGTTTACTGCCAGTCAGGTAGAGTGCTCGGCTGACAACCTTACGATCCGCGTTCGATCACTGGCCCTCCCAATATTCAGGGTATGAGTAGCACATGTGATCTGAATGAGCTGCTAAAAAAAGCCAAGTGAAAAGCCCATCTAACTGAACCACGTCTGGTCTGATACCGATTTTAGCCACCCCGACGACTTTACTTATATGGAAGTAATGCAAGCCGACACTCCCAGAGCTCAGACATGGAATTCCACTCCAGCTACTTGTAGTTTAAACGCCATACCCAAGGATAGAGGACCTCAGCTTTATAAAGTTATAGAAATGAGCGATATAGATATAAAAAAAGCAATAGGCCACCCACCTTGTATACATTGTCATTCGGGTAATTTTCACCTTATTTGTCAAAATTCCTAGCAATAAAGGAATTAGATACACCCCCTCTGACTTTCACTGTGAAACAAGCCGGTAGCTATTTTGAAAGTCTCCATGGGCGAAAAAAACAAATCTTAGAAACTTTGAATCAATACAACTGCATGCGGTTTTAACACAAAAATATCATAAATGGTTTTATGTTATTAAATAACAATTAGTTCATTTAGATAATTTATGCTACGGACTTTAGCCAACTGACTTTCACTTTGAAACAAGCGGTAGCTTTTTGAAAGTCTCTGTGCAAATAAACAAATCTTAGAAACTTTTTCGAAAACAATACAAACTGCATGCTTACACACAAAAAAATCATAAAAGTGTCCTTAATAACAATTAGTATTTTTTTCAGATAATGCGCACGCACAATTTATCTAGAAAATTTTAACAACTAAAGGTGAAAAATAACCTTGTATTCCATTTATTTATTTAAATATCAAAATAAAATAAAATACTAATAGAAAAAAAGTTTTAAAATTTTGATATTTTTGATGACCGCTTTGTATATTAATAATTTTTATAATTTTTATTTTGTTATTATTATATTTGTATTTAAAATGACAATAAATAGAATTCAATAACCAAGGAAAACTCTTTATTCCAAGTACGATTACTTATATACCGATATTTATACCTAATATGATCGAATTGATACATTCGTACTTAAATCCTTATTGATATGTTCCTTTTTTGCGAGAAATAAAAATATAAAAAAAATATGAATGGATATGAAATACGGAACGCACCTTAAAGGCAAAATAGATTATTAAGCTGTAAGTCACAACTCTAACAATTCTGTCTTTTACAGAAAAATTACCACCAAAATATCCCTACAAAGTCAATATATAATATATATATATTATATAATATATATATATAGTGATTTAACTTTACCACTGCAAGCAGGCCTATGATACTATATATAATTTATATATATATATAATGTGTAAAAGATAAAAGGAAAGAAAACTACTTGTATAATAATTATATAAAAAATTATAGTACATGAAATATATAAATTATATTAAAACATATTATATATATTGATACGATATAAAATATATTATATAAAAATTATATAAAATGTATACTCTGTACACACATAAAAAATATTTCTGTTTACACTTGTGATAAGTAGTATAATATAAACGATTATACTATTATATATATAATATATATATATATACTATATATATACTATAGGTGTACTATATAAAATATAGTTATAATGTGTGAAAGATAAAAGGATATGATAATATTGTATGGATAAAATATTTATTGGTAATGCCGACGAGGTTCAATCTCTTAAGTATACAAAAAAGCGGCATCATCAGGGCAGAATTTTCATTATTTTTTCTAATAGATATTATTTCTATTTATTTTGTATTTTAATACTCATAATAAATAGACATACAATCTATACAAGAAGTTCGTTGGTCGAAACACGTTTGGCATTGCCAATAAGTAATTATCCATGCAACATCTTGCCTTTTTTCTTTCAACATAATTGGCCCGCGTGGTTCACTTCCATTTTTTCAACTTACATCTAATTAATAATGGAGATTCGCTTCTGTCTTTTTCTTTGTACAAAACTGCCGTCACTGCTTACCGTCACATTACCCAAAAATTAATCCAACGTCATAACATAGAAAAATATACTCAAAATCGTTGGCATGCCAACGATACGACAATCCTTCAATTATTTCAATAATATAGATGCCCGCGTTATATATTTATAGTAGACTTTTTTTATGTCTAATATAATATTTAAAGTAATCGACCTGTTCCATTTCAAATTGTCTTTCTTTCTTTCTTTCTTTTTACTTCTTTAATAAATTTGAACGAATTTTACATACTTATGGTACACACTCATACATTGAATTTTCAGCTCTCTATCCCCTCAGCAATATCTTTCAAAAAATATTTTTACATCGCGCCGCGAGCGGTTTTTTTTATTTTGCTCAGGTCTTATTATAATGGATTGATGTTGTTTTTCTGTCCTGCTAACCGAAACTAGTCATGATACTTAAATCACAATCCGTTAGCTATACGCTCACATTCTCATATGATCTTATTTTTTATTTTAAAACCTCAATTATGATGAAAATGTCTTACATTATTCAGATACTGTAACCATATCTACATACTGCAACATGCAATTATATCATATGATAACAACAAAATAGCGGTTTACAATGTGAATGGAAGGTAATTGCAATTTGATTATCAAAGATAAATTGATTTTATATTAAATATTGTGATTGGTATTATTACTTTCTAGGTAAACTGTTTGCGTTTTATTTTAATAAATATAAGCAAAAAATCTCTACAACGGAATCTTAAAATGACAATCCTACTTAACAAAAACACTAACTGTCACTTTGATTTCTATTGAACGCGCCTCTCCTTTAATTAAATACTTAAATTAGAAAAAATAAACAATCACAAGATCGAAATGACTGGAAGAGTAAGTTTCAGTTGTTCATTTGTCGATTAACTCCCTCTATCTTTCAAAACTTTATCATGCATTCTTATTTAGTTTAAATACGCTTTCTAATGTAATACAGAATTTTGATTACATTAAAACTTAAATACTTTGACCCGGAGGGTGCATAGTTATTTGCTAGTATATATAATATATGTATATGTGTGTGTACGGCTATATACATAATGTAATGTTCAATCCAATACGTCCGTGTCATAT
The DNA here is from genome assembly GCA_023376005.1 of Doryteuthis pealeii. NCBI lineage: Eukaryota > Metazoa > Mollusca > Cephalopoda > Myopsida > Loliginidae > Doryteuthis > Doryteuthis pealeii. Next base: position 69,507,704 of record CM042165.1, read on the forward strand.
GTACTATAGTATGCTGTCTGTTATTAAATATAGTATCTATTTATACTTGTACGGTTATTTTATATTTATATATTATATTCTGCTTATGTTGTACTAGCACGGGCTACCCGGCGTTGCCTGGGGTTAGAAGGAGATTGTTTTAAGTTAGTGACCGCCAGACTCCTATATTACTGAAACGTGAGTGTAATCTTGTTGAATGCCATTCCATTATAATCCCTAGTAAAAAAGATAGGACCTGCATTGATCCAAGCTACTCTGAAAGAAATGTTAATGTCTACTATCTAAAATAGGAATTGAAAAAAAAATCCAATTTGCTGTTATCATTAACTTTATTTTCTAACGTCTATCTTCACGACATAATAATCAAATCCTATTATTTTGCTCAAAACCAAGCCCAGGGGATATTAATGTGGTATGTATATTTACTTACTGTCGCTTAAATTGTTTATTATCGATAGTTCTGCCGGACATACAGATTCCACACAACTGTCCTTTTATATATGTACTAGAACGCTACCCGGCCGTCGTTTCCACCTGGCTAGAAGGGATGCAAACTATAGAAGGTCTAGTCCCAGCAATCACATTATACTGAAGTGTGAGTTGGATACTTCAGTAGTATGCCCCATTTTAAAATCCCCATGTACAAACACCAGACTGCTGCATTGACTCCAGCCCACTCTGAAAAGAAAAATCAATGTACTATTAAAATATTAAATCCAAAAACAAAATCTTAGTCTGTTCATCCAACTCTAACATACTTTTTTCTACATACTCTTTAGAATATAAACAAATTCTTCATCTATTTTAAAACCAAACCCTGCTTGATACTTAAGTTTATATATCATATTTACTTTGCGTTAATTGTTTATTTTCGAAGTTTCCTCCAGACATACAGATCTCACACAACTACCCTATATATTAATAGATAGTATTATATATATAATATATATATATATATAATATATAGGATTAAAATTATAATTATTGTTGGAGAATTATTAAGAGAATTCAATTTAACTTAGTAAGAGCTTATTTATTCTATTTATTTAAATTAATAATAATATTTAAATTGTATTAATATATATTAAATAAAGTAGAATGGAATAATATATATATATAGGTATAGTATATATAGTATAGTATTAATAGGCGTGATAGTGAGCGGTACTGATATAATTGTTAGGGAGTTGTTTAGAAGGCTATCACGTGGCAGGTGGTAAGAGAAAGAAGGAAAGTAATCAAACAGAGTAACAATGTGTTGTCTGTTAACCTGTATTTAATTCTTGAATTGTGCGAAGAGAGAGTATGCGTGCTTGTCAGCAAAAGATCACTGGACTGAAGCAGTCTCCTTATTCCTATGCATCTCTTTTTTAAAGCATGAATTTTTTTTTTTTGAAAAAGAACGTATTATCTCGAAATTCAAGAACTTAAATACAATTATCACACAACACCATTGTACCTATTATTCTTTTTTTCATTTACACCGTGCGTGGGTAGCGTTTCATAATAGACAGACCTGGCCTCAACCAATAGAGTTACAGCAGGATGCTGTCAAGCGAGGAAGTAGTAAAGAGACGTCTAGCTGGGTGAGGGTGGGAGGTGAGTGATATATATATATATATAGTAGTGAAGAGATGTGAGTAGGTAGAGTGAGAGGGGAGAGAGTGAGCGTCTCGCCGTGCGATTTTCGACGGGCGGTGGATGTAGGGTTCACACCACACACTGAACTTCCCACACAGGATTTGTTTATATGTGGATGTTTGTATATGCGACATCCACACTTTTGACACGGCGTCGGGATAGAGAGAGGATTCGGTGCATCAAGGGTTGCCACAAACCCTAATCAAGACCCGACCTCAGGAATTTTTGAATTCAGCAGTATTCCCCTCTCTAACTGGTTACCGTACCCAAGGCGAAGGTTCCAGTTCTGCCCTATTATTTAACCCATAGTGGAGGGAGGAATATATGGATTCATATCTTTCCCAAGGTATTAGCGCATGTGAAAATACCAACACTTTCGTTTAGGAATTGACTCGAATCGACCGAGTCCATTTTTCTCATATATATTTATTAATTTGTATACTACATTATAAAAGTTGTATTAAATGAGCCACAGGATTGATATGCCATTAAACCAAACCACACCTTATTGATATCATTGAGAACATAATTTTCCGTTTGTGTTTCAACCAGAAAAGCAGATCATTGGATCTAATCTTTTCATTACTCTCCTTAATGCAATAGTGTTCGAGTATAAACAATCAAAAGCAATACATCTTGTCTAGGGAGACTCATTCCATGATAGAATAGAATAAAATAAAAGGATAAAATAACCAAAGTAACAGTCAGATACCTGAAAATCAGTTTCTGAGACTATTGCAGTGCCGCCAAATTGCAAAGGAAACCTTGGGGATACATCTCAGAACAACGGAATTACAATCTTTCTGACGTACACTTCTAAAGAAATTAGTTCTTATTCCCTTCATAAGGAAGGAGTTGGCAACAGCAGCAGCAGGATTCTTTTGTTTTTTTTTTTCTTTTGCATTGTCTTTATTTGTCTTTTGTCTTTTCTTTTTACAAAGCTCTTATGATGCCTCACGATCTCGTTTCCATAAATTGGAATGGCAGATATAATGGTTGGCCGGAGAGAAGTTTTCAGAAATTTTCTTGTAGTACTTAGCACGAACAGCTCACAGGCGCTAATTGGACAGTGTTATTGTCGGCATGGATTGCTTATCTTAAAGGAAAAATGGACAAAAACATCAGATCTATCATCTAGTTAACTATCTGTCCATCTATATATCCATCTTTATATATATATATATATATATATATATATATATATATATATATCTTCTTATTATAATGGAGATTGTGTGTTTTTCTGTCTGTAACCGAAACTATATTCCTACTCAAGTCACAATTCTCTGAGTTATTGACATCACATTCTCCATGATTTTATTTTACCTCAATTATTAATAAAATTGTCTTACATCATTAAGACTGTTAACTATGTCTACATACTGACAACATGCAATTATATTTATATATACAACAAAATAGCGGTTTACAGTGTAAACGGGAAGGCTAATTTGCATATTAATATTAAAAAATCGAATTTAATAAATATGTACTTAGTATTATTGATTTCTAACTGTTTGGTTTTATTTTAATGAAAATAAGCAAAAATCTCTTCAATGAATCTTAAATGAAATCCATTAACAAGATAAAATAACTGTCATTTTATTCTTTACTTCCTCTTTTAACTAAATACTTAAATTAGAAAAAATAACAATGAAAGACGAGAGTGATGGAAGAGTAAATTTCAGTTGTTCTATTTTTCGATTATATCCCCCTCTATTTCAAATCTTTTTATCTGCATTCTTATTTAGTTTCATTAGCGTTTCTAATTTAATACGATATTTCATTACATTAAAACTTAAATACTTGCACCCGGAGGGTGCATATATTTGCTAGTATATATTATATAAATCTTCTACCAGTAAATATTTTACTATATTTCTGTGTCTCTGTCTGTTTATCTGTCTGGTGCGATGACCCACAGGGATGGATAGCAAGAGAGGGAGAGAGTCTCCTAGGATTCCGTGCTGTCTGCACGACTTGATGATGATAATTAGGTATGAACTTCAATTAAGCACTTATCCTCCAAATATATATATATATATTATATATATATATATATATATATATATATATATATATATACTAGCAAATATATGCACCCTCCGGGTGCAAGTATTTAAGTTTTAATATGATAAAATATCATATTAAATTAGAAAGGCTAATGAAACTGAATAAGATAAAAAGATTTGAAACAGAGGGAGTATAATAAGATTTGAAACAGAGGGAGTATAATAAAAAATCAAACAACTGAAACTTACTCTTCCATCACTCTCGTCTTTCATTGTTATTTTTTCTAATTTAAGTATTTAGTTATAAGAGGAAGTAAAA
>CM042165.1:69516675-69534175 GCA_023376005.1 Doryteuthis pealeii
TGAAAATATTTTCTTCATATATATATATATATATATATATATATATATATATATATATATATATTGCATTTAGTATTTTAAATAGGAGACACTGATTTTTCTTTTCAGAGTGTTTGTGCACTTTTTTTTCTAATGCTCCACTAGGCTGGATTAACGTACTTTTCTTTTTACGTAGGGATTTTAATGGCCATCTTGCGAGGATCCAACTCGTGATTCAGTAATGATGGTTCTGCCAGACTAACTTTTTGCCTTCCCCTCTCTACCCCGGCTGACGCCGGATAGCCGTTTCTAGTATTAATATAAAGCAATAGCATTAGATACCAAATGTTAATGAAACAAACAGCTTTTTTTTTCTTTCTTTTTTTTTTTTTTTTTTTTCCATAATTAAATAAGCGACAGAACTTTATTTCCGTTCTGCTATCAAAAATATTTTAATAATTTTATTAATAAGACATTCTTTTATTTCTTATCCTTTTTTTTATCTTTCTTTCTTTCTTTCTTTCTTTCTTCTTCTTCTTCTTCTTCTTCTTCTTCTTCTTCTTCTTCTTCTTCTTCTTCTTCTTCTTCCATAACATCGTTAGTTTTTAAGCGGAGTGGTCCACCGAATTTATAACATCTTTAATTATAATTACTCAAATTAAAGTATTAATAGAAAAATGATTTTTTTTATACAGTAAGTCCCACTCCAAACGAGACGCATTTGAGAAATTAAATGTAATTATCTAATTTTTCTCCAGTTTAATTCTTTTTCCTTTTTCCATGTCTTGATTTATTTATTTTATTGTTTAAGTCAACAGAGAAAGACGAAAGTAAACAGCATCTTCAAAAAAATAAGGAACATTGCAATCATTGGTTTTTGTAAACGTACGATTTAAAGTGCAAATTTTACCCAGGGCTCCGAGAAATTGTTAACGCCACTGAAATAAATGAGGTTACTATTTATATCAGTTTGTGCTATAGGAATGTTTGGCATGAGGTCTTTTTAAGCGAAGTACCTCACAGAAATTAAGTTTTTGATTTTGATCGTTTTTAATAAACGAACACAAGACTTTGTTGTTTTTCCTTAGAGCTCTTTTTGTTTTTGTTTCTTTAACGAAGTAATATTCGTTACTCAATGCTTATTAAGATTTTAATTCTGTTCTTTTTTATGTTTATTTTACCAAGCTTAATAAAGTATATCTAATATTTAAAAAAGTATATCTAATAATATTTAATAAAGTATATCTAATATTTAAAAAAGTATATCTAATTATATTTAATAAAGTATATCTAATATTTAAATAAGTATATCTAATAATATTTAATAAAGTATATCTAATATTTAAAAAACTATATCTAATAATATTTAATAAAGTATATCTAATATTTAAAAAACTATATCTAATAATATTTAATAAAGTATATCTAATATTTAAAAAAGTATATCTAAAGTATATCTAATATTAAAAAAAAAACATTTAATGTTTTTGATATATCATTGATTTTATATATATATTTATATTCAGCTTTGAAATTTTCATGATAATATCATTATCTGAGAATTTAGAATATTAAATTCCGACATATATTATATAGGTGGCAACTGACTGCAGGATGATGAGTGTGATTAGTTAGGGTTATCTAATAGCACATTAACCCCCACCCCCAGATTTTACAGACGTATTTTACAAAATAAATTTAACGCCCCTGATTGAAAGATCTAAATGTCAAAAGACTGAAGGTGTGAATAGAAGAAAAATACTTTTTTTATAGGAGTGCCTCTGGTAGAAAAAACGTAATGAAAATGTGAAAATTAAATATTAAAAAAAAATTTAATTAATAGATTATACATCAATATTAGTTCTGTCTAAAAGGGTAGGGGGGCAACTTTTCAATTGAGTTTTCTGCAAAAATCATTAGATAACAATTCTAAAGTAGGCCTGTTTATTCAATTCAGATCAGAGATCGTCCCTTGCTGCGTGTTCATGTTCACAATGCAACCATATCTATGTCAGGTGGAGTGGCTATCCGTGACTCCCATTGCCCGGAGAGATAGCCTGCAGCAACTTAAATATTTTCTCCGACCTTCACTGTCAGAGGGTTTACATCGACATTTTGATCGACTTAAAAACGATCATGTGTATGTGTGTATTCTTCTTATGGGGGCGCGTGGTCTAATGGTTAGAGTCGTAGGAAATGGACTTGTCGACTCGAGTTCAATTCCTGAACGAAGCAGTTTCACATAGCGCTAATACCCTTGGGAAAGGTATGAATTTAATTCTCCCTCCAGCTATGGGTAGAATAGCAGGGCAGACTGGGCTCTTTAACCATGGCTATGAGAAGGTAACCTGAATTCAAACCTGTTAAACTCCGCATTAAAATGACCTTGTGTCACATCCTGCTCGTGTGGAAGGGTTGGTTAATATATATATATATATTCCTTCCAGCTATGGGTAAAATAGTAGGGTTGACTAGGCACATTAACCATGGATAGATAACCAGTCTAGGAGAATGAATAATTCTGACTTTGAAAATATAGATGGGGGGGGGGAAATATATGGAGCGAAATAGGCCTTCGAATCAACAAGCTCCCGCCGTGGGGGAACCAAAAACAAACGAGTTCTCCGTCTTCTCACAATCCAGACTCTCTGTTGGTCAACACATTCTTCGTCTAGCAGCTGGAAAATCCGTCGTCGTAGTCGAAATAATCTTTAGCAGTTCAAAATCACATTTCCTATTTAGTTTTGTTTCTGTTCGACTGAAATCCATTTCTTTACTGAAAAGCGCTTCGTCGTCGACTACTTCTGCTGCTGCTTACCGCCCAGCGCTCGACTCACTTTTATTTTATGGGCATATTAGCCAAACATTCGGGCACATCAGTCGAACCTCGCGTCCGTCCAGTGCCCAAAACGCATTTGTTTTTGCATGCGGGAGGACGCGAGTTCGATCCCGGCAGGCAAGACAATGTCTTGCTCTTTTTCCTTTCTCGTTCTCCGTCACAGAAAAACCTGAGGTCAGTCGTTGATTGGGTTTGTGGCATTCCTTGGGTACCAATTAATTCCTATAGTCTCTGCGAAAAAGTGCGGATGGTCCAACACAAGCCTTCACCACTATAAACAACATCACTGTGTAGGTTGTTCATTGGATGAAACCTCATACGTCGAAATCGACGAGAGAGTCCATTCTTCTTATCGTTACAGGTTGGCACTGTGGAAACGTGCAATGTAGTGGTTAGCGTTGTAGGAAATGGACACAGCGAGACATGTTCAAATCATCGACGCGGCTGCTTGGATTTCACAGAGCGCTAATAGCCGAGGAAAAGTAAAACCCAAAAATCCTCCTTTCACATTTTTATAGAGCGTGTATATCTAATGGTAGCAAAGACATAAACTCAACGGTGCATAGTAGCTAACAGTTTCTCGCCTGGGGGATTTTCAAACCAAGTGTCTTGAAAACTGCATAGGTGAGAAATTACCAGTTCCATGCGCCCTGGATTTCATGGCGTCGCTACTTTAACTTACACACACGCACACACGCACACACACACACATGCACACACACATGCACACACACACACATGCACACACACACACACACACACACACATATATATTATATTAATATTTATATTTTTGCTTGAAGGCAATTACAATGCGCATATCGCATAAAATTCGATAATTATAGAAGATAATAATGACAAGTGAATTTCGCAAAGAATTACTCGGTGTGTAGAACATCGTACAGACTGATTGTTAAATAATGCAACTATTTTTTGTCTGCAAGTTTTGTCCTTTGTTTTTTCGTATTGCCGGATAATTTTTGTAATATCTGGTGAAAATTGGCTGATGTATTTGCCATATGTCATAGACCAATTACTTTCCTCCCTATCGTGGGCCACCTTCAGGGTATTTTGAAACCGTACAACAATGGCCTATTCCATTTTCTATTTATATAGGTTGTGTTTATTATTGTTGTTGTTATTATTATTAGTGTTATTATTATTATTGTTTTTATTAACATTTTTAATATTGTTATAATTTTATAATTTGTTAATGTAATTATAGGCATTTTAGAACATTGGTGCTATTATCAAAGTTTATCTTGTTTAGTTATGTATTTTTGTGTCTAATAGACAAAAAATAGCTGCATTATTTAACAATATATGCCTACAAGACAAAATGCTGCCTAGATACACACACACACACACACACACACACACACACACACATATATATATATATATATATATATATATATATATATATATATATATTGGAGGCGCGTAGTGTAATGGTTACTGTAGTAGGAAATGGACACGACAACCCGTGTTCAAATCCTGGAAGATGTTGTTTGCATTTCTCGTAGCGCTAATAACCCTGTGAAAGGTATGAATCCAATAATTCTCCCTCCAGCTATGGTTAAATTGTAGAACTGGGTTCTTTAACCTTGGTATGACAACCGGTCTAGGAGAAGGAAAACTTTGAATTTAAACAAAAGGGGCTCTCTTCTCGTTAGTCAAAATTACTTTCAGAGCTTCTCGTCCCCCTCGTAGGATCAAAATAATTCATGATCAACATTCTGTGACATTAAATAGCCCACAAGAGTTGATGTGCCAACCAACCAACCAACCAACCAACCAACCTAGCCATAGCTCCTAAATTTGCCCATTTTCTAAATATTTTTTTCTTAATTGGATATTTCCTTAAACAATAGAAATACACTAATTTCCCCTTCACTTATGGTTAAATAGTAGGTCAGACTGGGCTATTTAACCTTGGTATGGCAACCAATCTAGGAGAAGGAAAACGGAAGAGGCTTTCTTCTCGTTAGACAAAACTTATTTGAGAGCTCCTCTTACCATTCGTGTTATTATTAAAGCAATGATCAAATCAATTTATAATCAACATTCCATGGCATTAAATAGCCCTAAAGTGTTGATATGTCATTAAAAATGGAAATCCAACAATCCCTCTACCTATGATTAAATAGTAGGTCAGACAGGTCCCTTTAAACTTGGTATGGCAACCAGACTAGGAGAAGGAAAACTCTGAATTCAAAATAAAGGGACTCTCTTCTCTTTAGTCCAGGGATCACCAAACTTTTTTCACGGTTGGCGGGATAATTGAAAAAATAACGAGCGCGTGCCATATTATTTTTGTAACAAGTGAAAATTCGGGATCGCGTAAGTAACTAGGGAAATGCTCACACGCACGAAATTGTGTAACCTACCTACAATATTCAAGTCCATGAAGATTTAGTAAGCTTAACATGATATTTAAATTCAAATGGTATCGGAACGTCTCGCGTACCGGACGTTTTATCAAACAAATTCAAGTAACGTCGGTGGGTCGGACAAAATGCATTCGCAGACCGGATCCGGCCGGTGGGCCGTAGTTTAGTGACCCCTACTTTAGTCAAACCATCTTTATGAGCTATCCATCAACCTCCTCATGTCGCTGAGGGTCTTCATGTCCTGGGAATGACATTAAACTCTATCTGATGGTGAGTTTCCAGTTCTGGAGGTCTGGGGAATGTGGAGCACGCCTTCATCACCGTTGATTCTTGGTTCACTCTGACACGGAGTGGTAGTATCTGTTAGGGTTCCACCTATGGGTTAAATAGAAAAATGTGTTTATACAAAAAAATGAGTATCCATTAAGAATGAATTTATCTCAAAACTTTGTCGGCATTAAATGACCCACCAAGGTTGATATGCCGTAAAACAAAACAAGCAAAAAAACAAAAATCAACTGAGGCGCAGCTTGTAACTCGGAGAAATAGTGAGTTGGACCATTTGTAAGTCAAGGTATCACTGTATTTTGAATTTTTTTTGCGTAATATCACTGTATTTTGAACAAGGTATCACTGTATTTTGAATTTTTTTTGCGTAACATCCCTGTATTTTGAACAAGATATCACTGTATTTTGAATTTTTTTTGCGTAATATCACTGTATTTTGAACAAGGTATCACTGTATTTTGAATTTTTTTGCGTAACATCCCTGTATTTTGAACAAGGTGTCACTGTATTTTGAATTTTTTTTGCGTAATATCACTGTATTTTGAACAAGATATCACTGTATTTTGAATTTTTTTTGCGTAATATCACTGTATTTTGAACAAGATATCACTGTATTTTGAATTTTTTTTGCGTAATATCACTGTATTTTGAACAAGGTATCACTGAATTTTGAATTTTTTTTGCGTAATATCACTGTATTTTGAACAAGGTATCACTGTATTTTGAATTTTTTTTGCGTAATATCACTGTATTTTGAACAAGGTATCACTGTATTTTGAATTTTTTTTGCGTAACATCACTGTATTTTGAACAAGGTATCACTGTATTTTGAACAAGGTGTCACTGTATTTTGAATTTTTTTTGGGGGGGTAATAATTTAGGAATTTTAATGTTTTTACTGATACATAAGCGCAACTGAAAAAAAGTGAAACCGGTTTGGTTTGGTTTAGTTTGGTTTTATTCCTCTAAATTTTTATCTACTAGGTTGATATTCACGCATGCGCAGTAGTAGGTAGTCGGCTGCTGTTGAGAATTTCGTCTATCGATGAGTGTCGGTAGCAGTTGTGCTTTATTGAAATTTGATGACCCATTGACCCAGCCAGCATAATGGCTTCGAGGCAGCCAACGTTGTCATTTGAAGTTTAATCAATGAGCATTGATTAAATCTTGTGCTGTGTAAGTGACAAAAGAGACTGATGTAGCACAACCTGGATGGGGAGGGGCACACCTTTTGGTGATAGGAGTGATTCTTATCGTCGTCAATTGAGATATGCGTACGATACGGCTTACACAGCCGAATAAGAGACTCGTCACTACAGGAGGTACACATAATACACAGACACACACGCGCACACACACAGACACAAACATACACACACATATATATATATATATATGTATGTATGTATATATATGTATATATATATATGTATATATATGTATATATATATATATACAAGGTGTGTCAAAAAAGTATCGAGATTTTTGTACTTTTTGATACACCTTGTATTCTGAAAAAAAAAACGTCCCAGTTATTCTTCATTTCTATCTCGGTAAATACAGTTTAAAATTAGTACTTTTTTGACACACCTTGTTTTCTGAAGAAAAATTAATGATTAATTTTCTAAATCTGGTCTACAAACGAATTGAGCACCCTTATATTCTTTATAACCCCTTATCTACACGCACACGCACAGACACAAACACACACACACAAATATATATATATATATATATATATATATATATGTGTGTGTGTGTGTGTGTGTGCGTGTGTGTGTGTGTATATGTATCTACAAGGTGTGTCAAAAAAGTATCGAGATTTTTGTACTTTTTGATACACCTTGTATTTTGAAAAAAAAATAGCGTCCCAGTTATTCTTCGTTTCTATATCGGTAAATACAGTTTAAAATGAGTACTTTTTTGACACACCTTGTATTCTGAAAAAAAATTAATGATTATTTTTCTAAATCTGGTCTACAAACGTATTGAGCACCCTTATATTCTTTATAATCCCTTATATTCGGTTAATTATCTCATCGATGGTTGAATTTGCGACTAACTCGATATTTCATATTCTCCAGTAAGTCACCCACTTTTCATATATATATATAATATATATATATATATATATATATATATATATATATATACAGGATTCATCACCATGGAGATGTTTTCATCAAATTGAACCATTTTTTCATGAGAAGCTCTCATTATATATATAATATATTTGTGTGTGTGTGTGGTGTATTATTTGGATTTTTCGAACGGCTCTCCTCATCTTTATAGTTATTTAGACAATGTTTTGTCTGATGTGTTTTCTGACTTCTTCACTTGTTTCTAGTCAAACTCGGGAAACTTCTTGTCGAGCCTAGCAGCCTTCATATCGTAAACGGGAGCATTCAATAAACTTTAGACGGAATCCGTGAAGAGTAAATTAGACTAAAACTAGGATGAACAGATGATTACATTATATATTCGTGGTAGGGGGTGGTGGACTTTTTCATCAGCTCACACTGACTGTGGTTTCCCTAGTTCGAACTCTTGTGTAGTTTATTTGAAGCAAAATATCAATGCTAGCAGCACGTATCTTACAGGGTGGCGGCTTGAAAATGCAGATTCAAGTTGGGGTTGCTATCGGAGCCAATATGATGTACAAGAACCCGTAATCGGCGATGACACCCCTGTATGCATTCACAAGATGTATTGTACGACTGATCGCAGTTAAATTTAATCCATTAGGTTTGATACTTCTGATGCCGTTAACCAGGATTTTTAATCATTTTTTTTAAATTTTACTAATGTTTATATATATATATATATATATATATATATATATATATATATTATCCATAGTTTGATTACAGGAATTATTTCTTGAGAAAATCCTAAGGGAAATTCATATACTTTTATGTAAGATTAATAATAATTAAATAATAAAAAGGTAGGCCAAACCTGGAATGATAATTAAATATTGTTGGAAAGACACACACATACAACCGCACATAAACACATATGAACACACACACACTCAAGCAGAGAATTTGGAAGATATAAGACACAAAATTAAATGGACAATACCAAGCGCCCCCAGAACATCAGAAATCTGAGGAGGAAAATCTTTATCTCGAAATATTAAGAATAAACCAAAGGTTAACAAGCCATAGCTTATTTTTCTTTACACTTGCATTGTGATAGCCTTGAAAACCAACCACCAATATATATATATATATATATATATATATATATATATAACGGGTGGGGATTGCTATGATTAACGGCGTCGATCCCAGGGGCCCATCACCCAAGCAATATATGCCTCCTTGATTTAAAGGGGCAGGGCTGGGTTTATTGCCCAGTGCCTTAGGCGCCCCCTTGAGGAATTGACGCAATTTTTCCACCTGCCACCTATGAGTCTCGACTTGTGGATGGTCCCACATAAAAACGAGACCTTGTGTCCAACTCATACAAGTGTGGTATGAGGTTAATATATATATATATATATATATACGCGAAGAGGTCGGTACATATATATATATATATATATATATATATATGAAGATAGGATGGATGGGTTTAGAATCCGACAATATGAGGTAGATAAAAGGATAAGTGAGCAAGAAATGAATAACTCAAAACAAATCAAGGGTTGAAATGATTTGGTCCGTGTTACTCGGACATCGTCAGTCGGAAATGATTTTATTAAAGCAAAATTTACGTGCGTACATATGATTTTGGTGATGGGTAGATGTGAGGGTAGATTGGAAGAAGAAGAGTAGATTATAGGGGAGTGCATCGGTAGGTCAGCAGGGGTGTNATAGAGTATAAACAGACTGAAGATAGATGGATAATGGATATAAACAGACTGAAGATAGTTTTATAAACAAAGTAGGATAGAAGATATGATAAATAGATAGAAAGATAGTTAGAATAACTATAATTTAATTCTTATTCCAATAACTCTTATAGTTATAATATACACATATACATCACTGAGTACATACCTAATACATACGCACCACACACCACTACACACATACAAGGTAAACATACGACACATATTACGTAGACACACACATACACACAGGCCCAAAAAGTATCAATTAGTAGTAAAATACTAGAAATATCTTCGGAACAAAGAACAAAAAACAAATTACAAAACACACACACACTTATATTCAATGAACATTTGAATGAACTTATAAGACAAACGCCAATTAGAAAAGTAATAACAAAATAGAAAGTTAAAGGCTATAAAATTCAGCTATGACTTATTGCTGCAGCTCACCCAAAAATGGGAGGAACACTGCTTTTGAGGGGATCTATGTAAAGATTGAAATGTCCAGTTCACCCCCAAAAAAAAAAAAAAAAAAAAAAAAAAAAAAAAGGGAAGAGAGGGTGAATGTGCCAATGTGTATGGTAATATATATACATCGCATCATTGTAAGAATTCATTTTCATATTATCACCTAAAGCCTGAAGAAGATACAGAAGTCTAAACACGTTTCATCATGTAAAAACAAAAAGAATTAAAAAATTTTTTTTCTGGAACAAATACATTTTGCGCGGACTTTCCTCTTTTTTTAAATATTGATTTTTCTCTCCGTTGGAACCTAGAAACAACACTTTTAATATATATAGCTATATAGTATTTTATGTTGTAATGTTATGTATATTATGCATAGCATTTATATATATATTTTCATATAATATATATATATATATATATATATATATATATATCATGCATTTAGAGACATATCATCATTTTTTCCTGATCAATCAAGACTTATTTTCCCAAATATATATATATATTATAATTATATATATATATATATAGTATATATGATATAATATATAAAAATTTTTGTTTTTGTTTTTAATAGTGTGTTAGAAGCATTAATTATATAAATGTATTAAGGATATTTTTGGGGAAGGGCAAAATAATGCAAATTTATTTTGAAAACATATTAATTTATTTCTTTTTTTTCTCTTAATATAGACTTGAAAAGTTTCCTATCTGTGGTTTTTTTAAAATCACGGACTTAATGGAACTTTGACAATCTCTGCCAAAGCTTTTAATCGTCCATCAAAATTCACGAGAATTAGAACCACAGTTGATTAACAAACACAGAGGGAAATTTTTCAAACTCTATATAGAACTCTCTGAGATGGATTTTTTAAGCTCCGAATATATTAAGAGAAGAAAAAAGTAAAAAAAAGAAATTTAAATAAATATGTTTTTCAACATAAGATTTGCATTATTTGCCTTTCAAAATATCTTAATTATAGAATAAATATCATCATTATATATATATATATTATATATATATATTATATATTATAGAGTAAAAAGGTGGCGTTACAGTTAATAATGGTGGCAGCGATTCGTTGAGGTGCACAAATTCCAGGGTTAAGTCCGCGATACAAACAAATAACAAAGTGCTCAATACAAATAGAGCAAAATTCATTAAAGAAATGGAATACAAATGAATACCTACTTCGAGTTCACCATTAGGATCTTCAGGGTAATATGCCACTGGCATCCATTTCTTAATAATAATATTATATATATATTAATATAAACATATATATATATAATATATATAATATAAATATGCATATACTCATCTGATATACAAACAAAGTAAGCATACAGAACACATAATATATAGTATATATAAATATAAAATATATATATATAATATACATATGACTCATTCAAAATGTAGAACATTTGAAAACAATTTTTATATCATTTACACCGTGACCCTAATTATTTGCCCAATTATTCTAAAAGAAAATAAATAATTCTTCTGGACCGCATGCATTAATCATTTATTTATTCTATTTTTATTTATTATTTTTTAAACAAAATTATACAACTAGCGTTACCATATTCCCGCATGAACATTCTTACATTATATAAACGCTGACACCACACATTTTTTAAAATCTTAACATTTGACAGTCTCATCTGATTATTGCAATAACGAATACTTAGTAACGATATTGATCATAATATATAAATTGATTGGTAAACTGCTCTGCTATTTTAGCAATTGTAGCAACCTATATATCAATCTTCTCAGATCATTTTTCTACATTCTAATTATATAATATAATATAATATATATTAAATATAATTATATATTATACTTTTTATTTATACTGTCTCAAAAAATGTAGGATTACGTAAAAACAAATGAAAATTGGGTAAAACAGCTAGTGTAATGTTAGATCCCACCTATCTATTGCCAGTGTCTGTTCAGCTAATCTATATATTCTTATATTTCCATTCAATGATATTCTATCTATGCTATCTACTATCTATCTATCTGTTTTTAGTAAGTTGATATCTATCTATCTATCTATCTATCTATCTGTTTTAGTAAGTTGATATCTATCTATCTATCTATCTATCTATCTATCTGTATATATATATATATATATATATATATATATATATATATATATATATATATATATATATACATACATACATACATTTTTTTTTTTTTTTTTTTTAAATGATATAGCAATCTATCTATCTATTTATTTCAGTGTGTTTATGTCTATCTATCTATCTATCTATCTATCTATCTATTTATCTATCTCAGTCTGTTCATATTTATCAATCTATTTAACTATATATCCCTCTGTGTTTGTTCGTATCTATCTATATATGGATCTATGAATCTATCTATCTATTTCGATGTGTTTATATCTATCTATCTCTGTTTTTTCATATTTGTCTATATATATATCTATCTATCTATCTTATTCTGTACATATCTATCTATCTTATTCTTTTCATTTTTATCTATCTATCTATCTACCCAGTCAGTTCCTATGTATGTAATATATGTATGTATGTATGTATCTTGGTCTGTTCTATATTTAATATCATATAATTTGTATATTTTGTTTTGTGGTTTACATGTTTGTGTAGTGAAGTTGTTTTTATTGTTGTGTATATGTATTTGCTTGGTTAGGTTCAGTTTGTGTGTTTTGGGTGCTTATTTGTGTTCCTACATATGTGTTTTACACATATACATAGGTTGTGGATTCTATTTAGTAGATCATATTTGCTTATGGAGTAGTGTTATTGTGTGTGTGTGGGTTAAATTCGATTTAATTCGGGTTTGTATTTATCTATGAAATGTTTTTCTTTAATTAGAAGTAGAGTATAGTCATCAGTTTGATATATTGGTAGCACTCTAAATTGTCCCTGACTACATTCGTGGATATGTTTCGATACGTATAGGTTTCTATTGTTAGCTAATCTAATGTTGCTTTTGTGTAGTGAGATTCTTTTGTTTAGTGATGATGTGCATCCAATGTATATTTTCTCGCAGTTTGTGCATTCTATTATGTAAACTACATTTTTTGAGGTACAGTCAAGATTTCTATTTATTTTGAAAGTTGTGTAGGGGTTTTTGAAGGTGTAGGTTGTTCCTTCTATTATTATGTTGCATACCCCACATTGATTATAAATCTGCTCTGCTTTATTAGCATTGAGCACCTTTTCAATACTTTTCTCATTTTTTCATTCACTATTCATTATATATATATATATATATATATATATTTGTGTGTGTGTGTGTGCATGTACGTGTGCGGGCGTATGTGTGTTTTACTACATTAAAACATTTATATATATATTTCTATATTCAACACACACAAACTTACTCACACGCACACCACACACACACGCGCACAAATATATATATATATATATATATATATATATATATATATATATATTTAAGTTTCAAAGAAAGAAAAACTTAACCGTCAATTGGCTATAATAAATTTATTTCTACCAGCGATTCAATATAAGTCTAGTCTCATCACATATCTTTTAAAAAAGACTGAAAAAACCCGAATAGAGAAAATATTTTTGGTTTTCCTTTTCTTTATTTATAAGACCAATAAAAGTCTCTCTTCTCGTACGCCCACATAAAAATAACTTATATATATATATATATATATATATATATCAATTATATATATATATATATAATATATATATATATATAATATATATAATCAATGGTAATATTATGGTTTTACACTCATAACTTGAAGTTTCATGGTAATCCAATCATCAGATGAGATCAGTGGTTGAGATGTTAAAAACCAGTCGTGAAAATACATGTTCACGACTGTTTTTTAACATCTCAACCATTGAACTCATCTGATTATTGGATTACCATGAAACTTCAAGTTATGAGTGTAAAACCATAATATTACCATTGATTATAAATCTGCTCTGCTTTATTAGCATTGAGCACCTTTTCAATACTTTTCTCATTTTTTCATTCACTATTCATTATATATATATATAGAGAGAGAGAGACAGATATATATATATATATATATATTATATATATATATATATAGAGAGAGAGAGAGAGAGAGAGAGAGAGAGAGAGATATATATATATATATATATATATATATATATATATATATATATATAAAAGGGTACGAAAAACACATTTTGTTGTTAAAATGAATATATTTTTATATCCTTTTTCATTGCTGATATTGACAATATTTCGATTTATTAAAAATCATCATCAGGGCATAATGCTAATTAGGTCCGTTTTAAGATGTACATTTTTTTTAATCCGGGTTCATCAAGAGAGAAACAGAAAATAATTTGAATTCAAACTGGAAGTATTATTTTCCCCAAAATGTCTGTATCCCGTGTGCTCGCCTCGTCTCGCCCACTCGCCTCATCTCGCCCACTCGCTGCGTCTCGCTCTTTAGCTACGTCACGTTCTTTTGTGTTCCTTCGGTGTAACAGTTTTTAAAAACAAAAAGAAATACTTCAAATTCAAAAATAAAAAGTTCACTTTTTCAAAAATGAGTTTTAACCCGTATCATGGTCGATTAGTAACGGATTTTTTCAGAAAAGAAATGTTTTTATTTAATTATTTTAAGAAATTACTTTTTATGTAAAATATGAATGGTGTAAGAGTATATTGGAATAATGTGAAATTAAAATCTGTTAGGAAATGTATGTCTAAAATGTTTATGTGAAAGGGATTTTATGATTTTTGAGTACACGTGTCGCAAAGTATGGAGATATATTAAAAAAGCCTTGTCTGTGGGAGATGATTTGATGTGTGAGAATAACGCAAGTTTTCATAATTCTACGTAGTGTTCTATTGTGTATGTGAGTTAATATTTTGGCACCTTTAAAATCAAAGGTATGGTTTATGTCTATAATATGTTTAGCTAGGGCGTTGTTTAGAAAACCTCGTTTAATATGATATCTATGTTCTGAGACCCGTTTGGTCAAAGATCTAGAAGTCTCTCCTGTATATTTTTGTAGCAACTTAAGATATTGAATATAAGTAGGAATAGAGTAACATCATCACGTCAGAAAACAATGGTGAGTGATCTTATCAAGATCTTTCGTCTGTATCGATATTGGCGACATAAATCTTGACCTTAGACAGTCAATCGATTTTAGGGGGACTACTGAAAGCGATGTTAATACACAAATAGGAAAGGCATGGTCGGCTATAAACAGATTATCAGTCATATGGAAATCCGATCTCACTGACAAGTTAAAACGACAAGTCTTCCAAGCTGTGTTTGTATCAGCTCTGCGGTATGGCTGCACCACTTGGACCCTAATGAGGCGCCTTGAGAATAAGATGGTTGGGAGCTGCACAAGAATCCTGCGTGCGGTCTTGAACAATTTGTGCAAACAGCACCCCACAAGGAAGCAGATGTACGGACACCTGCCCCTTATCTCACAGACCATCCAAGTGAGATGGACAAGACATGCTGGACACTGCTGGAGGAGCAAAGAGGAACGCATAAGCGATGTTCTCCTGTGAAGCCAGCACATAGACATGCTAACGTGGGCCGCCCAGCAAGGATCTACATTGACAAACTCTGCACGTATACTGGATGCTGCGCAGAAGACCTCCCTGGCACAATGAAATTTCTTTGTGTCTGAATTTCTTTCTTTTACGAAATTAATATTTCTTTTTATTCCCAGCCAATAAATAGTAGGGCAGATCGGGCTCTTTAGCCTTGGTAATGCAGCTGGTCTATGAGGAAAACATTCAAGTTATTTTCACTGTGAAATTTTAATAATAAAGTTCAATAGTAAATGTTACTAGTAAATTTTACAAGTAATTAAAATTTTCACACATTTCATTTCTTTTTCGATTTAGAATTTGAACGGGCACAAATTCGACAGGCATATTCTATTTTAAAGTCAATTTCACTGTGAAATTTTAATAGTAAAAGTACTTATTGTCTTTGCTTCAGTTACACAATATATATATATATATATATATATATATATATATATATATATATATAATCTTAACGGAAGCTTACGATCTCTTCCAAATTTCAAATCTCCATCAAGCTCAACGTCATTAGAACCAAGTTGACTTTAAAAAACACAGATGGAACATTTTCAACTCTATAATAAACTCTCTGAAGATGGATTTTATCCGAAAATTAAGATCACAGGAATAAATATGTTTTTCAACATGAATCTGCATTATTTTGCCTTCAAAAAAAAAAAAATCGTATATATATATATATATATATATATATATATATATATATATATATATATATTGTGGAGTTATTCTGAAACTACCACAAAAAAATCTTTCAAAAATCGTTGAAAACTAATAATCGGTTATTGAATGTGCACAAGAAAACAATTGTCAAATACAGCCATCCATACAATTTAAATGTACAATTGTCAAAGAGAGATACTATTTAAATTTATAGTCCCGGTTTCCACATAAAAATAACCCTTTCGCATGTAAAACGAACTATTTTTAAAACAATTTTTATTAACGGTGAGTAATTTTATCCAATCGGATAATTTGATCTTTGAATTAACTGTTTTTCTTTGTAACAACCCTGTATGATCGTTATTTTTTTTACGAGATTTTTTATAAAAAAAAGTTCGGAAATATTTATTTCCGTTTTATTTAAGATGGCCTAAACTGATCACGTGATCAAGTGCAGTGTTGCGGTTATGACCCTATATCCTCAAGCTTTGTCGGTTGGGGTTGTAGAATACACCGACTGCACCTCTGCAGAAAGGTAATGCCCTGCCCCCAATGAGGCCACCTGTTGGCTGTGGGTGGCGACCCGTGATGCTTAAGGATGGAATCTTGGTGGCTGAACAGTCCATGACCTGTGACACTCCACTTTGGCCTTCAATTAGTCTAGACATAATAAAAATACACACATTTTGATCAATCGGTTTGTCATGTCAAGCCATAGCACCTATATGATTGTCTCGATTGTATTCCTTTATTTCAGTGCTAGTTCAATATGATCCGCAAAAATCCTTCAAAAAGCTCATCGTTGGCCAATTATTTTTTAACAAACTTTGCTTTATATATCTAATCAGCTCCCTGAGTTTATTTTAGGTGTTTGTTTAATTGGAAATCTGCATAAACATTGTTTTTATATACAATAAAGATGAGGACAGCAGTCTAACATATTATAATTATTTATATTAAGCCTCATCTTATAAATACACATAAAAATATTAATTATTATATATATATATAATATATATATATATATATATATATATATATATATATATATGAGGGAAAATGAGTAAAGAAAAGAAATGTAGATGGATAAAAATGAATTTAATCGATATCACTTTTAATCGATATCACTTACACATGTGTTTCGGTCCGTTTATCAAAATGTAGACGGATTACGCTATTATTATTATTAAAATAATCAGATGAAATTGAAATAATGATAATAATAATAATAATAGGAAAAATGCAAAAATATTCCGTACACAGAGAGATTTTTTTACGACCTTCATCAGAGTGAATTTTTTTATTTTTTGTGTAAAGAAAAATCCATTGGAGACAAAACAGAATTTTAAAAATGTTCGAAAAAAGAATATTTTTTGAATCATTCCGTTAAAAATGTGAAAGTTTTGGTGGATGGATACAGTTTGTATTGCAAA
>CM042165.1:69536675-69549175 GCA_023376005.1 Doryteuthis pealeii
ACAGTTTCAACCCCAATACACGTATTCCTACATATATATATATATATATATATATATATATATATATATATATATATATATATATATATATATATATATATATATATCCCTCCTTATAACAGACGTTTTTATTAATATCTTATCAGAAATGTAAATGTCTACGCAAATACTTTTTTTATTGTCAATCAACAAACAAATGTTTAAGCAAAAATGAAACTTACAAAACAATTTATTCAGAAGAAGAATTAAAAAAAACGGATTGTGTTAAAAACTTTTGGAATCTCTACAACATTTTCAAAGATTAACAATGAACAATTTATCATTTTGACTTAGAATCTTTGAATATGCATCGCTTGAGTTGTAGATGAAAATTGTTGGCACAAAACTCGATGATATTTTTAACGTTGATTCTTGTAAATGTTTCAAATTAGTTGGCACTCTGCAGTTACGCATTTCTTTAGTTTCCAACACAGGTTTTTCTTTTATGATTTAAGCCATTTATTTGAGTCATTCATCGATTATTATCATTACTAACAAGAACTAACAAGCATACCGCACCGGGTGTAAGTATTTAAGTTTAATGTAATATATTAAATCAGAAAGACAAAAGAAATAAAATAAGAACGCAAATAAAAAGATTACACTTATTTTAATTACATTTTTATTGTTTCTATCTGAAATCATTTATATAATTTAAGCCATTTATTTTAATCGGCCATCGATTAATTATTATTATTATTATTATTATTATTATCATTATTATTATTATTATTTGCAAAATGAGAAAAACACCCTCTGGGCGACGTAAAATAAATATTGCTTGAGGGGATGGGAGTTGAAAATGTAATATCAGAGAGTTTGTATCATAAGTAAAGTAAAATCATCAAATTTATTAAAGGAGTAAAAAAATAAAATAAATTTATTAAAAGAGTAACAAAAAAAATCAAAATGGAGACTTAGTTCTGATAACTTTAAATATATATTAAAATTTAAAAACAACTGTATATAGATAGATAATACCAGGTATGTATTTATTAAAATTATTTAAAAAAAACAATGAGGACTGTCTAACATTGCATGCTCGAATTTTGAGTGTATTTATTCTATGTTATGACGATTTTAGGTAGTGTGACATAAGCAGTGACGTAGTTTTTGTTACAGACGAAAAACAGGAAGTGAATCTCCATTATTAATAGATTATTATTTCGCTACTGAGAGTTTTTCTTTCTTTCCTTTCATGATGTTCGAATGAAATTGATTAGCGTTATCACTACCGCGCGCTCAGCAGCTCTCTATATCTTTTCCCCACTTACTTTCCTATAATATTTTTCTGTGTAGCATGTCTTCTTACTTCCCTTTGTTTCTTTGTAATAAAAATTGGATGGTCCAATATTTAGCTGAGGTGACGACACTCATAAGAAATGAGATTCGGCGCATAAGATTTTCTGTAATATCTATGTATTAATACGCCGTTTTCTTAATCTCCTAACAGTTATCTCCCCTATGCAAGGGACAGAGAGTTGCCATGTACAGTTAATATTATGTCTTCGCGCACCGAACTCATATATATATTTATATATACAGAGAGAGAGAGAGAGAGAGAGAGAGAGAGAGAGAGAGAGAGAGAGAGAGAGAGAGAGAGAGAGAGGGAGGGGGTATGAAAAGAAACAATGTTGTTAAAATGAAAATATTTTATATAATTTACATTTTAACAATACTGTGTGTTTTCATACCCTTCTATCTATACATATACCGTCGGATTCATTTCTTTACTCTTAACTCATATATATATATATATATATATATATATATATATATATATGGTAGGTGTGGCGCCCCACCTCAGACGCCAAAACGATCTCCTTGGTCTAGCGCTATTGAAAAGGGGATATACTCCCTCGCTGATTGGCTGATACCGACTTTAGGCCGCCCGACGACTTTTTTTTACTTTACTTATATATATATATATATATATATATATATATTATATATATATATATATATGAGTATGAAAGGTGGAATGAAAACATCACTACTCATATTGTCGGATTCATTTCCTTTCTTTTAACTTATATATATATATATATATATACATATATATATATATATGTGTGGGTGTGTGTGTGTACGTGTGTGTACGTGTGTGTGTATGTGTCTATTAATATGTGTACGTGAGTGTTCGTGATATATATATTATGACAGAAACCATGTAAGTAAACGTTTATTAAAAACAATCAAGATATCTGCGACATTTACCTATTACTTTTTCCTCGACCTGTATATATATATATATATTATATATATATATATGTGTGTGTGTGTGTGTGTGTGTGTGTTCCTATGAATCTGTGTGTATGCGTATTGTATCGTATAATTTGCAGTCTTTTACTTGTTTCTCCATCTATCCGGTAGTTGGCGCATGCGCTGTTAACTAGCCGTTATGAGAGCGGATTGTCCAGCGGAATCCCGTTGTGATGATTGGCTGGCAACAACGCAAGATACGTGAATATCCCGAGATTTACCCAAGCATATAATTTAATCCTAAGGGAACAATTAGATGTATGTCATGGTTACAGTCCCGCCAATCATTTAATTACGCAAATGCACGCTTCAAACTGCGGCAAGCCAATCAGTGGATATATGTTTACGATAACTGCGTATTATTATTTACTCCTTTTGAGTTTTCACATCAGCATTAGCTGATGGTCTTTCACTGGAGTCTGAGTGACAGCAAGTCTCCTCAGGTCTCCAGGACTCTTCTGAGTAATTATTATTATTATTATTATTATTATTATTATTATTATTGTGGTTGTTCTTATTTTCACTCGTTTTGAGTTTTTCACATCAGAGTTAGCTGATGGCCTTTCTCTGGAGTCTGAGTGACAACAAGTATCCTCAGGTCTCCAGGACTCTTCTGAGTATTCTGGCAGATTGTATCAGTGCAGTATTCTGAATGGTCTCGATTCTCCCTCTGATTTCCAGATTTTCCAAAGTTTTTCCAATCTTTTTGGGACTGTTCTAAGTGCACCAACTACAATTGGTATCACTTTGACTTTCATATCCCATAACTTTTTCAGTTCTCTGGCAAGGTCCAGGTATTAGTCCATCTTTTCATTTTCCTTCAGCTTCACCCTCTGATCTGCTGGAACTGCAAAATCCACCAGTTGACAAGTTCTTTCTTTTTGGTTAATCAACACTAGGTCTGGTCTTCTTGCTGGGATAAGGTGATCCGTTTTTATCTCAAAGTCTATTCTCACTCCTTTTGAGTTTTTCACATCAGTGTTATTTTGAATTAGCTGGATGTATTTCTTCTCGGATATAAAGTCTATCTATCTATCAATACATATATAAAGAACCGTAGTGTGTATGTGCATGTCCGATAATGTAAGGTCTATTTTTTTATGTTGTGATGTTAGTTCAACAGTAAAAAAGAAGTCAAGTCGAGGTAGGGTAAAAAGAGACAAGTGTATTTACAATAAGGTACAAGAACGGCTAGCTTGCCGCTAAACAGTAACAGTACGGTAACAGTACGGTAACAGTACAACCTTTTCACTCGGTGTCTCACTATTTATAGTGAGAACCGGTGCATATTCTCCACTGTAGGAACGGCCGGTACAACATTTTATATAGAGATTTAAATGGGCCATCCCACGAGGATTTAACTCACGATTCAGTAATAATTGATCTGCGGGACTAACTTTAAAAAATCCCTCTCTACCCAGGCAACGCCAAGTAGCCGTTGCTAGTGTTCTTATAAAGGATCTGTGACAACTTCCTTTCCGTCTCCACGGTTGTTTTTTTTTTCTTACCTTGCAGTAGACACCGTTTTCAATTAGGTCTGACAATTTGTTGGAGTATTCAGCCTTAACCATCACCACAGGAGCATTGTCTTTGTCTGTTGATTGCAGCATGTTAATCCCATTACGTTGTAGTTATTTGAAGGCCGAATAATACAAATAATACAAATTATCAAGCCTCATCAAAAAAATTCAGAGAAGTATTAAATTTCTTGCACAATTCCCGGTAGATCGCATTTACTTCTCTGCTGTAACTAGTATTGCACTCCCATTGTTCTGTTCTGCTACATTCTCTTATCATAAGATTAAAAGATTTAATTTTTTGGAGAACTAAAAAAATCAAGAAAATATTTCAAACTAAAAGGACATTTTTAAAAATACGATTTTAAATGTAAACAAAAAAATGAAAAAATTGTAATACAAAAAAATTAACAATTTTAATTCTTCGCTTCTTTTTATTGTTACATGTATAATTTTGTGAAATTATCTGAAATTTTTTTTTTACTGGTTAACAAAAATAGCAATAATCTGCATTTACAAATGTTTTGTAAAATACTGTAATTTTAGAAATAATTAATTTTTCATTAACTGTAAGACAGATAAAAAAATATAAGGGATCAGTTAACTTAAAAATGCCAGCACATTTCCCCTCCCCTAATTGTGTTATATTCTGTTATTTCCTTTTGTCAAAATTTATGTTTTCTTTCGTTTGGGGGAAGACACTATTCTGCTTTATTACTCAACTTACTAATTTCAATTAAAAGATTTCTTTTTTGCTTTATTATTCAACTTACTAATTTCAATTAAAAAGATTTCTTTTTGCTTTATTACTCAACTTATTAATTTCAATTAAAAATATTTCTTTTTTGCTTTATTACTCAACTTATTAATTTCAATTAAAAAGATTTCTTTATTAACTTATTAATTTCAATTAAAAAGATTTCTTTATTACTCAACTTATTGTTTTCAATTAAAAATATTTCTTTTTTGCTTTATTACTCAACTTATTGATTTCAATTAAAAATATTTCTTTTTTGCTTTATTACTCAACTTATATAAGAGAAAAGAAATTAAAGGAATACATTTTTTATCACTTTAACTCAACAAGCAATTAAGAAATGAATCTAATTTTTTTTCATATGTACAAAAAAGTTTTTCGAAAAATTAGGTTGCTACAAAACACTCATCAGTTTAGGGCTACATTAAAAATTTAAAAAAAAATATGAACCAAAAAAATTAGAAAAAACAATTCCTATAATAAACGATCATTGTAATGCATGAATTTTTTAAAATTACTTTTTAAATTTAAAAAGGAATTTACTAAATTATTTTCCTATTACTTCTTTCTCTCTCACTCCTTGGTATTCCTAATATTTATCTCTACACATCCTACATTTGCGATTCCGTTGCGTCTTCTCTATTTTCGCTTCAGTATAGTTTGTTTTTGGCATTGTCTTGTGCTGCAATAACGAGAGATTCCATTTCTGTCTTTGTTACATAATTGTTAGTACCCTAACAATTATGTACAGTTAGTGTATAAACCAAATTGGCTGTTAGAAATTATGGCCAGCAGCCTTTGCGTATGATGTCATGGTGGATTAAGTGACACGTCTTGATCTCATTTTGATCTCTTTTCGGGTGGATTCCGTGAGAATCGGTGGAAGAATGAGAAAGAAGTTCTTTCGGTTTAGATTAAAAAGAGTTAGTTTAGTTAGTATTGGCCAAGCCACGGAGGGAGCAAGTCGCGTTAAGCGCTGCCGTACTCAATCTGCGCAGTAAGTCTGGATGGGGATTTCGGAATAAAATATGATATAAAGAAAATCGAAGTCTTATTTATCCAAAAACTACCAATGACCCAGGTCTTCTGATAAAGAGAAATCCCCAGTAGGAGACCAGACATGAAATCCCCAAATGGAAAGTTACAGATGCTACAAGAAGAACATCTTGAAGAACATAAGATACCAAAGACGATCATAAGAATAAGAATAAGAGAGTATATTGTTAAGTATCTGGTCGGCATCCTTAGTCCCAGATGTAATAAGTAAGTAAGCAAGCCAATAAGAATTCAGTGTTAACGTATTCCTTGTAAGTCCTTCGTCCAAGATAATCCAAGTATCAATGACATAAGCTCAGAATGGGGTCTATTAATACAGCATAAGCAGCAGCAGCAGCAGTGTCAGTGATTGGACAATAGAAATGCCTTCGGTGGTCACGTGGTAGTCAACGAGTCTATATTTAGGAGTGACCATTTACCTCATGCCTTATATCAACAAACATTCAACATATATAACATCTGGCAAGGTGAACTATTCATGGTTGGACTTGGCTTTTCGAATGGACTAGCAAGGCAAGAAATTGAGTGAACTGGTAAGGCGAGATATTTGTGATCAGACTTGGCTTTTTACTAAGTTTACCAAAGCAGTGATGTGGAAGGATTGAAACGACAGAACTTCGAATTTCTCTCCCTGGAAATGTCAAGGTAGCAATATCTCATCAACAGAAAGTAATGTCAATATACCCAAAGGAAAGACATGGATTGCTATAGACAGATTATCAATCATTGGAAATCAGATCTTTCTGGTATGATGTAGCAGGAATTCTTCTAAGCTGTAGCCATATCAGTGTTACTCTATGGCTGCACCACATGGAACTGAATGAAAATGCTTATGTCTAAGCGTTATAGTGTGCAATGTCTCCAGTTTACCGGCTGAAGTAAATTTCTTCCCATTTCTGTTTTCTATGTTGTGCTGTTTTTTCTATTTGTCCATATGTTGCTATTGCTGTTACTTTATGCTCCAATTAATCTTTATTTACCCCTTTTTGGCTTATAATTCGAGTCCTCAAATTGTTGCGTTATTATTATTATTTTCTCTCCTTTTGAGTTTTTTTACATCAGCGTTAGCTAATGGTATTTTATTGGAGATCGAGTGACAAAATGTCTCTTCAGGTCACCAGGACTCGTCCTTCAGCTTCACCCTGTAATCTGATGGAACCGCAAAGTCCACCAGTTGACACGTTCTCTTTTTTTTACTTGCAGACAGTATATGCTAACAATATATGCCTACAAGAAAAAATGCTGCCTAAATACACACACACACACACACACACACACACACACACACCTACACACACACACACACACACACACACATATATATATATATATATATATCATCATCATCATCATGTCGCGCTTTCAGCGCGGATATATCCATGACAATCTCTCTCCATCCGTCCCTATCGCTCATCATTCTCGGGAGGTCCTCTATGCAGCATCCCGCATCCGCACAGAGTTGATCAACGTACGTTTTTGCTGGTCGGCCCACACTAGCTTGTCCATGTGCTGGCTTCCACAGGAGGACTTCGCTTATGAGTTCGTCCTTGCTTCTCCAGCAGTGTCCCGCGTGTCTTGTCCGTCTTACTCGGATGGTTTGGGTGATATGTGGCAGATGGCCGTACAGCTGTTTTCTCGTAGGGTGCTGTTTCCACGTCTTGTTCATGATCACCCGCAGCATTCTTGAGCAGCTCCCATCTAGTTTATTCTCTAGTCGCTTAGTTAGGGTCCAGGTAGTGCAGCCATACAGCAGTACTGACACGACAACGGCCTGGAAGAACTGTCTCTTTAGCTTGTCTGTGAGATTGGACCTCCATATGATAGATAATCTATTTATAGCAGCCCATTCCTTTCCTATGCGTGCATCAACGTCGTTGTCTGTGGAGGAGATGTTACTGCTTAAGTATCTAAATTGTTCTACAGAGTTTAGGAGTTTGCCATCGATGGTTGAGATGTCGCTTTTGTTTTTGAAAGACATCCCTCCTTATAACAGACGTTTGTATTGATAGTTTTTTCAGGAATTTAAATGTCGACGCAAATATTTTTTTTATTGTCAATCAACAAACAAATGTTTAACCAAAAATAAAACTTACAAAACAATTTATTCAGAAGAAGAAAATAAACGGACTGTGTTAAAAACTTCTGGAATCTCTACAAAATTCTCAAAGATTAACAATGAACAATTTATCATTTTGACTTAGAATCTTTGAATATGCATCGCTTGAGTTGTAGATGAAAATTGTTGGCACAAAACTCGATGATATTTTTAACGTTGATTCTTGTAAATGTTTCAAATTAGTTGGCACTCTGCAGTTACGCATTTCTTTAGTTTCCAACACAGGTTTTTCTTTTATGATTTAAGCCATTTATTTGAGTCATTCATCGATTATTATCATTACTAACAAGAATATGCATCCCCCGCCGGGTGTAAGTATTTAAGTTTAATGTAATAAATTATTAAGAAGAAAAACTAAAGAATTTAAATAAGAACGCTTATAAAAAGATTACACGTATTTTAGTTATATTTTAATTGGTTTCTATATGAAATCATTCATAGGATTGATTAAAACACGTTGTAGAATAAAACAATTATACTAGAGATCAATAACACCAAGTAATTATTTATTAAACCCAGTTTTGTTAAAACCAGTAGGCAAAAACCACACCATATATTATGTAAATCTTTATTTATTTGTGATATATGACATTGGATGCAGGATTATAAAGTCACTAATAACACGAACTGTATTGAGACAAATCTGACTCAGAATTTCATTGAGATATCGTTGTAAATAAGATTTATTCTATGTATTAATGTTTTTGACTATAAAGGAAATACTCATTGATAAACTTAGGTAATTCCTGGGGATATTGTGACACAAGCAGTGACGTAGTTCCGGTTACAGACATACACCAAATCTCAATTATTATTATTATTATTATTATTATTATTATTATTATTATTATTATTTACTCCTTTTGAGTTTTCACATCAGCGTTAGCTGATGGTATTTCACTGGAGTCTGAGTGACAGCAAGTCTCCTCAGCTCTCCAGGACTCTTCTGAGAATTCTGGCAGATTGCATCAGTGCCGTGTTCTGAATGGTATCAATCCTTCCTCTGATTTTCAAACTTTCCAAACCCTTTTCCAATCCTTTTGGGACTGTTCCAAGTGTACCAACTACAATTGCTATCACTTTGACTTTCATATTCCATAACTTTTTCAGTTCTCTGGCAAGGTCGAGATATTTGTCCATTTTTTCATTTTCCTTTTGCTTTACCCTGAGATCTGCTGGAACTGCAAAATCCACCAGTTGACAAGTTCTTTCTTTTTTGTTACTAAGAACAAACAACAACACCCAGAATCTAAAGAAGGCAGGCAGATCATGAATAAGAAGATAGACAGCCCAAAACCAGTTAGAAGAGCTACTCAGACCAAGCTAAGACAAGCTACAAGATTAAGAATAGTATACAAGGGCATACCCAGAAATATTCGTCGTGTGTAAAAGCCGTGGTATACTAATACTTAGAATACAAAATATTGAGTACGTAACATACAACAGTTTATCTTTGGACGTGTCTGCGTTTAAATTCATATTTTAGACAACAGACTTTTGTTTATCAGAAATGACTTAATCCGCCATAAAATGACTCAAGAAGAATAGAAGTTTCAATAGTAAGTCTTTGATTAGATAGAACAAGCTTTACCACTTGTCTAAGTCTACTTTTAACACACAGTTTACAGTTTAAAATATGGGAGGTATTTCTGCCTTATTCTATATATATATATATATATATATATATATATATATATATATATAAGTTTGTTGAACTGTACAGACAATTCTTGTCGGACAAGTTTTTGGTTGATCCTTTCTAATTTTCGGGCCATCTTTTTGGTGTCGGGGTGTAACTGCTGTAACAGTATAAAAAGTGTAACTTGTATAAAAGAAAAAATGCTGCCAAAATACACTTATTTTAATACACACACACACACACACACACACACACACACACACATATATATATATATATATATATATATATATATAGTTAAAAGAAAGGAAACGGTGAGTATAGATAAAAGGATATGAAAACAACACACAATGCTGTTAAAGTGAAAACATTCTATAACATATTCATAGCTAATATTGAACAATATTTCGATTTTATAAAAATCATCTTCAGAGCTTGTTTATACTCCATACTATCAAGAGCGGAGACGAAAGTCATATGAATTCAAAACGAAAACCTTGATGTTATAAAAAAAGTGATATGAATTCAAAACGAAAACCTTGATGTTGCAAAAAAGTTATGTGGTAGTTTCAAATATGAGCACTTCCACCACACTTATCTCGGTCACCGAATCATGTATCTCTTATTGTAACAGTTTTTGAAAAAAGAAGACAGATTCCAAGTTCGACACTGGACGAATTATCTTATCTCTCTTTCTCTCTCTCTCTCTCTCTCTCTCTCTCTCTATATATATATATTATATATATATATATATAATATATAGACAATATAGATATATAAGGAAATAACAGAGTATAAAATTTGGAAAAATGGGATTAGAGAGAGAGAGAGAGAGAGAGAGAGAGAGAGAGAGAGAGAGAGAGAGAGAGAGAGAGAGAGAGAGAGATTTGAGTGTGCGAAACGTATTTGTATGTTAAGTTTCATAAGCAGCTGGCCAGTAGCTTCAACATCTTGGTTCTTAATAAATTTAAATTACGTCAAACGTTCCCTTTCTTAGAAGAGAGAGAGAGAGAGAGAGAGAGAGAGAGAGAGAGAGAGACAGACAGACAGACAGACAGACAGAGAGAGGAAGTGGTGGAGATATTGAGAAAGAGAGGGGAAGATACAGAGGGAGAGCAAAAGATAGTTTGTATGTCTATGTGTTTATGCGCATGTGTACACACATTTATGCGCATGCGTACACACGCGCATTCATTCTCACGTATGTGTGTGCACGTGCAGTGCAGTTTGTTTCTGCTTCGACTTGGATGCAATAACTTATCAATACTGACCCCGTTTTATACGAATCCCCATTATGGGGGAGGGGTGACTTATTGGTGACCCAATTCTCCAGAAACGTCATTAGAGATAAGCTAATCTGAAGTAATACCGTTTACCCCCCCCCTTCTCCCCTCTCTCTCTCTGTCTGTCTGTCTCTCTCTCTCTCACTGACTCTGTATTTGTCTCATATTCTCCCGCTTTAATCTCACAGGAATTCGCTCTTCGTCAATGATTATACTGGATATCATTATTTATTCAGACATGACCCAATGTCAATATATTTTAATCTCTATATTCAATAACGCGGTCATTTGTCATTGGTTTATCATATATATATATATATATATATATATATATATAAACCATATATATATATATATATGGTTTATCATGTATATATATATATATATATATATAATGTATATAAATGGTTTATCATATATATATGTATATATACATATATGGAGGAGCGTGGGCTAGTGGTAAGAGTCGTGGAAAATGGACTCGATTCGAGTTCAATTCCTAGACGAAACTGTTGGCATTTCACATAGCGCTAATACCTTTGCGAAAGGTATGAATCCATATATTCTCCCTCCAACTATGGGTTAAATAATGGTCAGACTGGGCCCTTCAGCCTTGGGTAGGTAACCAGTCTAGGAGAGGGATAACTCTGAATTCAAAATTCCTGAGGTCGGTCGTTGATTGGGTTCGTGGCAACCCTTGATGCACCAGTTCTTTCCTATCGACTGTGCCAAAAAGTGTGGAATGGTCATACACAAGCCTTCACCACTGTGGATGTTTATTGTATGAACATTCATACGTCGATCGACGGGAGAGTCCATTATTATATATGTTTTTATTATATATATATATATGTATATATACATATGGTGTATCATATTCATATATATATATATATGTATATATATATAAATATATTACGGTTTATCATATATATGTATATATATATGGTTTATCTTATATATATATGGTTCATCATATATATGTATATATATATGGTTTATCATATATATATATATAATATATATTATGATAAACCATATATATATACATATATATGATGAACCATATAATACATAAGATAAACCATATATATATATATATATGATAAACCGTATATATTTATATATATATACATATATATATATATATGAATATGATACACCATATGTATATATACATATATATATATATATAATAAACCATATATAATAATGGACTCTCCCGTCGATATATATATATATATATATATATATATATATTATATATATATATATATATATATACAATTTAATAAAACAAAGTAAAACTCTTAAAAAAAACAGAAAACAAAAAAAAACAACGAGGTATTTAAAGTTATGTTATGAAATGTGACATTACC
Organism: Doryteuthis pealeii; assembly: GCA_023376005.1. Classification (NCBI taxonomy): domain Eukaryota; kingdom Metazoa; phylum Mollusca; class Cephalopoda; order Myopsida; family Loliginidae; genus Doryteuthis; species Doryteuthis pealeii. Next base: position 69,548,724 of record CM042165.1, read on the forward strand.
GAATAACGCAATGATGAGCAGTAAACATAACATTTCCACCTAATTAAATGCATATAATCGCGTATCAATTGATGTGTTTCAACTAGTAAATAAATAAATGAAAATAAATAAATAAATAGATAAATAAATAATAATTGTCACTTCCCTTATATGCTTTAAAAACAATAAATACATAGCTAAAAAAACACGTCCATTCTTCTGACTATTCAGCGTTCATATCATTTATTTAAGTTTCTGTGATTTTATATACTAGCAAAATAAAAAACGCCCTCTGGGCGACGTAAATAATTATTGCCGGAGGGGTTGGTAAATATATACTAAACTGTATTTGATCGTGAGGATGCAGTTCTTGAGCTCTGAAGCATACATTTTCATTACATCATGGTCCACTATGATTGAAAGTAGCTGTTAGGGTCCCATCTCTATGTAAAAAAAAGGATCTGTTTGATAAT
>CM042165.1:69551675-69584175 GCA_023376005.1 Doryteuthis pealeii
TTTTTTGGAAACTGCACGAGAGTATGAGAGTAATATATATATATATATTTATATATATATATATATATCTATATATATATATATATATATATATATATATATAAATTCTACATATCTATATATATTCTCCCTAAGTATATATTATATATACTAGCAAATATATGCACCCTCCGGGTGCAAGTATTTAAGTTTTAATGTAATGAAATATCGTATTAAATTAGAAACGCTAATGAAACTAAATAAGAATGCAGATAAAAAGATTTGAAACAGAGGGGATGTGATTGAAAAATAGAACAACTGAAATTTACTCTTCCATCTCTCTCGTCTTTCATTGTTATTTTTTCTAATTTAATTATTTAGTTAAAAGAGGAAGTAAAGAATAAAATGACAGTTTTTTTTCTTGTTAATGAATTTCATTTAAGATTCATTGAAGAGATTTTTGCTTATATTCATTAGAATAAAACCAAACAGTTAGAAATCAATAATACTAAACACATATTTATTAAAATTACATTTTTAATATCAATATGCAAATTAGCCTTCCCGTTCACACTGTAAACCGCTATTTTGTTGTATATATAAATATAATTGCATGTTATCAGTATGTAGACATAGTTAACAGTATTAATAATGTAAGACAATTTTATTAATAATTGAGGTTTAGATAAAAATTAAATCATGGAGAATGTGATGTTAATAACTAAGAGAATTTTGACTTGAGTAGGAATATAGTTTCGGTTACAGACAGAAAAACACACAATCTCCATTATAATAAGATATGTGCGTTTGCACGCACGCGCGTGTGTGCGTGTGTGTGTGTTTTGTTTAGCAAAACATACAATCAACGTCGCTTAAAATTGCATAAGCGAGAAATTGATTGTCACCAAGCGCCGTTGATATTAAACATTTTGTTTATAAATATTGCAATCTATATTATCAATACTAGCCGATACATGCACCCTGCAGGGGCAAGTATCTAAGTTTTGATGTAATAAAATATCATGATAAATTAGAAAGGCTAATGAACCTAGATAAGAATACAGATAAGAAAATTTGAAACAAAGGTGGGTATAATCGAAAAATGGAACAATTGAAACTTACTCTTGCATCTCTCCCGTTTTTATTGTTAAAGTTTTCTAATTCAACTTTTTACGTAAAAAAAAAAGTAAATAATAAAATTACAGATACATCAATAAGTATGCTCTATTACCGATATTGAGTACTTTATTCATTGGTATAGAAAACTATATTATTAATATAGACTAGCAAAATCAAAAAAACGCCCTCTGGGCGACGTAAAATAAATATTGCCTGAGGGGATGAGAGTTGAAAATTTAATATCAGAGAGTTTGTAACATAAGTAAAGTAAAATTATCAAATTTATTAAAGGAGTAAAAAATAAAATAAATTTATTAACGGAGTAAAAAAAAAAAATTGAAATGGAAACTTAGTTCTGATAACTTTATATATTAAAATAAAACAAACTATTTATAGATATATAATACCAATCATGTATTTATTAAAACTTGTTTAAAAAACCCAATGAGGACTGTCTAAAATTGCATGCTCAAATTTTATCTGTATTTATTCTGTTATGACGATTTTAGGTAATGTGACTTAAGCAGTGACGTAGTTTTTGTTACAGACAAAAACCGGAAGCGAATATCTATTTTTTAATAGATTATTAATAGATGACGATTTTAGGTAATGTGACGTAGGCAGTGACGTAGTTTTTGTTACAGACAAAAACCGGAAGCGAATCTCCATTATTAATAGATATCGTGACAAAAGCAAATAAAAGATGTAACGAGCAAATCTTCCATAATAAAATGTGATATTCTGAAAAAGATGCACGCTTATAATTTGAATTCTGCTTGAGGCTGCCTGCGTTTACTTTGTAATAATGCTCTTAGGAAAGATATAGATACATTTCTTCTGCCAAATAACAATATAGTGTCTGGAAAAAATAATTATATATCTAGAAAATGCCGAAAACTAACTGCTAAACAAAAGAAACAAATTCATATTTAAATGTAGACATGTAAACTAATATCTCCTTTGTCATCTTCCACCTTACCATGACTAAATCCATAATTTATCCTCTCTTTTATTGGCCTCTCTATTTAGACCAGCATGTCTAACCGAGTTGCCCCTGAGGGCTGCATGGATTAACTATATCCGTTATGAGGGCCGCATGACAACAAAGTCTTTAAATCTTTCTTCTACATTAACAGAACAAAGTGATGATTGCTATCATTAATTAATCTATTATCAAATAAAAGCAAATGAATACATATCTTAAAAAAAAATATTAAAAATGAAAGTAAAAAAAAATATTACTGCCGAGTTCAAATAATAAAAAGTACAAGAGTCATTGTCACTTTCAATAGTCATTGAAAGTAGGAGAATGCAAGAGGAAAGACTCGCACCCTTTCATTGACTAAGTTGTGTTGCATACCCTTCTCATTACTTCTTTACTTACTTCTTTCTTACTCTATTATTCTGGCCATCTTTGGAATCTTATAACATCTTGTCTTGGTCTGGAATTTTCTAAGGTCTGGACTTCTCTTGGGGACTTCGGGTATGGTCTTCTATTGGGGATTTCTCTTTATCAGAAGCCCTGTGTCATTGTTAGTTTTTAGATAATAAACACAAGACTTCGATTTACTTGATCTTATTTTATTTTTAAATCCCCAACCAAACAATCTGCGCAGATGAGAACGGCGGCGCGTAATACGCGACTTACAACCTACGAGCTCGGCTCCTACCTTCTAACTGACTGAAACTTACTTACTATCTAAACCGGAAGAGAGGGTCCTCTCTACCGGTTCTCACGGCTATCCCCGGAAGATAGGGTTAGGACTGAGGTCAAGCTTGTCACTCAATCTTCAAGGCCGTCAGCTGCACTTAAAACGCAATCTTGTTTCTACACTATTGCACATAAATATTAGGTATCTAATAATTATGTAACAGTTGGTCGCCTCCTTTCGCAAATCAAGACAATGACAGACAATGTGTTGATAAGAGACTCTTCTCTAATGAAAATAAACAACCGTTTGCACCAAAGAATTTTGCGAAAAAAACTTTTTAAAACCTGGGTTATTGTAAAAGCACCATGTGAGAGCGCAGGGTGTGTGCGGGCCGAATCTATGCTTTCTGAGGGCCGCATGTGGAAAATTAAAATAGAGTTGTCGACCCGAGTTCAAATCCTGAATAAGTCTCTTTGCATTTCACATAGTGCTAATACTCTTGGGAAAGGTATACATCCAACTACTCTCCCTCCAGCTATGTAAATACCAGTGCAGACTGGGCTCTTTAACATTGTTTAGGTAACCGGTCATATATCTGGAAAACTCTGAATTAAAAACTAAGTATACGTTGACATCATTTTTTCCTTTATGCATGTTTAGTTGAACTCGACAGACATTTATTGTCTGACGAGTTTCTTTTCTATACTTTCTATTTGTCTGTCCATCTTTTTCTTTTTATATCAGAGTGGAATTGGTGAATGAATCCACCAAAGGTTTTTTATAGTAAAAAAACAAAAAAAAACAAAAAATGGAAAAATCTCACCACTTCACACCTGATGATGGCAATTAACAGTGCAGAAAGTATTAGTGTAAGGACCTTTGGTGGGTTCATTCAGCAATTCCAGCCTGATATATAAAAGATTGCCAGACAATTGAAAATGATAGAAAAGAAACTTGTCAGAAAAGAAATGTCTGTCAAGTTCAACAAAACATGCATATATATCTATCTATATCTATATCTATCTATCTATATATCTTATATATATATATATATATATATATATAATATATATATATATATAAATATATATATATATATATATATATATATATTATATATATATATATAATGCTTCGAGAAAAGAACGGTAATTATTCCATCTTGCGAGAAATTACAGTTTCTCTTTCTCTTATTAAGGAGATCAATCAATAGATAAATGAAATCTTTTAAAAACAGAAAAAATAAATCTATTTTTTAAGATTTTTTTTTCCATAAATGTAAACTCTGCATTGTTTGGAATTGGTTTATTGAAAAAAAAAACAAAACAATTTTAATCTCGCAAAACCACAACACTAAATTGGATTATTTAACCGTGGAGACAAACAAAAAAATTCCTCAATATATTAAGCGAGACAGAAATCGGAAACCAATTTAAATCTTCTCTGGCTTCCAACCAATTCAATAATTGCTATTTAAAAAAACAACAATAGAATACAAAAGAAAACCCGTATATAATGGGGCATGATAAGTTTTTTAACAGCACTTGATTATATCAATTATGGTTTGGAGGGAAATCTGAGTTGATTCTTGTTGGTGAGCGGTTGAATGTCTTTGGCCTCAAAATACGTCTCAGTTTCCTATATCACTTCTTCATTGAAGCCAAATCTCTTTCCCTGGAGCATTTTTTGAGGTCTGTAAACAGCCAGTAATATTTTGAGGTCTGTAAACAGCCAGTAGTCGCTGGGGCCAGATCTGGAGAATAGGGTGGGCGCAGAAGAAATTCGCAGTGCAATTCATGTAGTTTTGCCATCGACTTGTGACACGGTGCATTGTCTTGGTAAAAGAGCACTTTTTTCTTCCTTTGTGGCCGTTTTTGGCGATTTTGTCCCCTTAAAACGCACCAATAATTCTATATAATATTCACTATTGATGGTTCTTCTTTTCTCAATGTAATATTTTCAAACCAATCTTGTTTTTTTCTTTTTACTTATAGAAATATTCGTTGTCATTTCTTTCAATCATTTAAGGGCGTGAAATCATTTTGAAATCGTTGAATGGTCCAAATCGGTTGAATGGTCCAAATTACTGTCGAATATTAGAGAAAGGACTACTATGACGTAAAACTCTGTCTGATGGTGAAGATCCACTTCTGGGTCTCAGGGAATATGGAGTATACCTTCATCACCATTATTCCCAGGACTACTCTGACTCGGAAGGTAATACCTGTTAGGGTCCGATCTATAGATGACCCAATGATTTGACATGCCGTATAAACTATATCCAATTTCAAAGTCTGTTTACGTAAACCAACTCAACATAAATAATCCATATTTGGAACTAGTATGGAATACAATCACTAAAACTAGCAAATGGGGGCCCTACTGCATACTTGTTCAAAATATTGATCATTTATATTGAGTTGGTATTACGTAATTAAAATTTGAAATTGGATATTATACAGTATGTCAACCCATTGGTTCATCTATAGATCGAATCATAGTGGACATGGGAATAATGGTAATGATGGTGTTTTCCATATTCCCCGATCCCCAGAAGTGGATCATCACCATTAAACAGAGTTTAACGTAGTATTAGTAGTCCTTTCTCTAATATTTGACAGTATTTTGGACAATTCAACCGCTAAGTCAACAAGATTTCCCACTAAACTCAGATTTCCCACCAAAACAAAATGGAGGACCTAATCCTAATTTTCATTTTAATAATCTTTAATAATATTTATTCATGTTCAGTTAGTTTTTACGTAATTAAACTTTAAATGTAGTTTATTTCTCATGGCTAAAACATTTCGTTGGCCACTGTATATAATTGAAAAGTGGAAGCGCGTGGTGTAATGGTTAAAGTCATGGGAAATGGACTCGTCGCACCGAGTTCAATTCCTGGATGTGGTAATTGCATTTCACTTAGTGCTAATGCTCTTGGGAAAGGTATGAATCCTACTCTCCCTCTAGATATGGATAGATAGTAGGACAGACTGGGCTCTTTAACCTTGGTTAGGCAACCGGTCTGAGAGAAGGAAAACTCTGAATTCAAACCTGTTGAACTCCACTTAAAAACTGACGGACAAGACACGTGGGAACTGCTGGAGAAGCAAGGACGAACTCATAAGCGACGTCCTCACGTGGAAGCCACCACATGGACAAGCCAGTGTGGGCCGACCAGCAAAAAAACGTACGTTGATCAGCTCTGTGCAGATGCAGGATGCTGCATAGAGGACCTCCCGAGAATGATGAGCGATAGGGACGGATGGAGAGTGATTGTCATGGATATCCGCGCTGAAAAACGCGACATGATGATGATGATGATGATGATATATAATATATATATATATATAAATTAAAAAAATCAGATCAACTTCAATTTCACACCAACCAAAATGGCCGTAAGCAAGGGTGGCTAAAAACTTATAGTCCAGTGTTATGTTATGTGTATGTGTGTCACTTCTGTTAGTTTAGAAAATACGATGCTTATGATGTGAAGAGGACACTGAAAGTATTTGTTAGTGCCCGATCAATATTAGCGTGCCTATTAAAAACTCAATATCTTAGTTTTGTTTGACAATCAAATCAATTAAGTTTAGCAAGATAGGATAAACAACGACCATAATGTCTTTAAAAGAAAACAAAAAATCATTACTGTCACTCTCTCGATTTTGTCAAAAACTTTGAGCGGGAATCTGTTTACTAACAGACTGTCAGTGGCAAGTCGTCTGCTTACCCACTCCCCCCAAAAAAAGATAGTATTAAAGAATAGTTATCTGAAGCTTATTATTATTATTATTATTTTATTATATTATTATGAGTTTTCACACATCAGCATTAGCTGATGGTCTTTCACTGGAGTCTGAGTGACAGCAAGTCTCTCAAGTCTCCAGGACTCTTCAGAGTATTCTGGCAGATTGCAGCAGTGCAGTATTCTGAATGGTTTCAATCCTTCCTCTGATTCCAAACATTCCCGACCCTTTTCCAATCCTTTTGGGACTGTTCCAAGTGCACCAACTACATGGTATCACTTCACTTTCATATTCCATAACTTTTTCAGTTCTCTGTGCAAGGTCCAGACATTTATCCATTTTTTATTTTCCTTTTAGCTTCACTTGTGATCTGCTGGCCTGCTAATCACACAGTTGACAAGTTATTTTTTTTTTGTTTATCCACGACTAGGTCTGGTCTTCTTGCTGGATAAGTGATCCATTTTATTTCAAAGTCCCAGAAATTTTAGCGTTTCGTTCTCGAGAACAGATTCTGGTTTATGCATATACCATTTGTTGTGGTGGTCAAAATGTAATTTTTTGCATAATTCCAGTGGATCACCTTCCAACCAGTCGTGTCTAGTTTTGTATTTCTCGTTGTGCTAATTTGCTACATTCGCGAGTATATGGTTTACAGTCTATCTCTATTAACGCAAAGTCTACATTTACTATTTTGTTGGGTCTTATCAATTTTCGCATTTATATAGTTTGTCTTATGGCATTATTTTGTGCGGCAATTATTAATGATCTCTGTTTCTCTTTTGAGGTTTCCTTTTCTTAACCATGTCCAAGTCTTTCCATGTGCAACCTCTTTGATTTGTCGTTTGAAGTGTCCATATAATTGCTTTCTTCCCATTATTATTACTAGCAAATATATGCACCCTCCGGGTCAAGTATTTAAGTTTAATCTAATAAAATCATGTTAATTAGAAAGGCTAATGAAACTGAATAAGAATTCAGATTAAAATATATTTGGAACAGAGGGGGTATAATCGGAAAATAGAACAACTTTGAAACTAACTGTTCAGACCATTTTCCCTTACTCCGTCTTTCAGTGGTAAATTTCCCTAATTTAACTATTTAGTTAAAATTGGAAGAAATGAACAAAATACAGTTATTTCTTTATGTTAATAGATTTCTGTTAAGATTTATCCCGGGACTTTTTGCTCATATTTATTAAGATAAAACAAAAAATTAGAAATCAATAATACTAAGAATATATTATTAAAATCAAATTTTTTAAGATCAATATGCAAATTAGCCTTCCCATTCACACTGTAAACCTCTATTTCGTTGAATATATAAATATAATTGCATGTTATTAGTATGTAGATATTGTTAACAGTCTTAATGATGTAAAACAATTTTACTAATAATTGAGATTTAAATAAAAAATAAAATCATGGAGAATGTGATGTAAATAACAAAGGGAATTGTGACTTGTATAGTAATATAGTTTCGGTTACAGACAGACAAACCCACAATCTCCATTATAATAAGATTATTATTATTATTATTAGTTACAGGAAAACATATAATTGCTTGACATATATAAAAATGTATTTTTTGTACAAATTATTATTACTAGCTGTACCTGTGGAAATACCACAGTAAAAGAAAACAAAAAACTACAAAAAACAAATTACACTTATTTTAATGTTATTTTAAGTGATTTCTATATAAAATTATATTCAGGATTGCTTTTGAAACTCAAGTAGGTTATTACTGCGTACCATTATAATATATATATATATATATATATATATATATATATATATATATATATATATATATATCAATGTATATAAAATAAATCAGTGTTGCTTAGATTGGGAATACGAGAGTGAGTCAAAAGGTAATGCCATTTTGTTTAGGGCAGGGATAATTACCATCACAGGAACATGTATTATACATCAAAACGAAGCTGGTCTTATTCGGATGGTTTGTGAGATTGGGGGCAGGTGGCCATACAGCTGCTTCCTTGTGGGATGCTGTTTCCACGACTTGTTTAAGACCGCACGCAGCATTCTTGTGCAGTTTCCAATAAGCTTATTATCAAGGCACTTCTTTAGGGTCCAAGTGGTGCAGCCATACAGCAGTACTGATATGACCACAGCCTGGAAGAATTGTCGCTTTAGCTTGTCAGTGAGATCGGATTTCCATGACTGATAATTGTTTGTGGCCAACCAAGCCTTTCCTATTCGTGTATTAACATCGCTTTCTGTGGATGAGATATTACTACCTAGGTATGAGAATTGATCTACTGGTTTAAGAGGTTTACCGTCAAGTGTTGAGCTGTCTCTTTTCTCTTTTGTTCGTGACATTACAAGACAAATAATTATATCTTTGTCAAATCGTTTCGTTAACTCCAAGTGGTGCAGTTATACACGGCTATAATTTGGAAGGATTCTAGTTTTCCCTTATCCGAGAGATCAGATATCTATTACTTAACTTTAAATTACTTCACTTTAAATATGTTGTTTTTCTTTTCAGCTTCCTCCAAACACTTTTAACGAGATGTGTTAGGCTTCTTCATAAATTTCAAATGGATTTTCTATAATAATAATATAATAATAATAATAATAATAATAATAATGGAGATTCGCTTCCGGTTTTTGTCTTAAAAAAAATTACGTCACTGCTTACGTCACACTCCCTAAAATCGTCATAACATAGAATACACTCAAAATTTGAGCATGCAATGTTAGACAGTCCTCATTGTTTTTTTTAAACAAGTTTTAATAAATACATACCTGGTATTATCTAACTATATATAATTTTTTTATTTTAATATATATTTAAAGAACTAAGTTTCCATTTCAATTTTTTATTTTTTACTCCTTTAATAAATTTATTTTATTTTTTACTCCTTTAATAAATTTGATGATTTTACTTTACTTATGATACAAACTCTCTGATATTAAATTTTCAACTCCCATCCCCTCAGGCAATATTTATTTTACGTCGCCCAGAGGGTGTTTTTTTATTTTGCTAGTAATAATAATAATAATTTCCAGCAGATCACAGTATGAACATGAACGAAAATGAAAAAATGGACAAGTACCTGGAATTTGCCAGAGAATTGAAAAAGCTGAGGAATATGAGGGCCAAAGTGATACCAATTATAGTTGGTGCATTTGGAACGGTCCCACAAAGCTTGGAAAAAGACTGGAGAATGTAGAAATCAGAATTGAGACCATCCATACTACTGCATTAGTGAAATTGGCTAGAATGCTCAGAAGAATCTTGGAGACCTGAGGAGACTTGTTCTCACTCATCTCAGTGAAATACCACCAGCTCACACTGGTGTGAAAAACTCTCAATGATAATTTCCTTTGTGTACATGTCACGTTACAAGACAAATAATTATAACTTTTTTCAATCTTTTCGTTAAAGTCCAAGTTGTGCAGCCATATAGTAGCACTGACACGGCTATAATTTGGAAGTATTCTAGTTTTACCTCATCAGAAAGATCAGATTTCTGTTACTTAACTTTAATTTACTTCACTTTAAATTATATGATTTTTTTTCTTTTCAAATTCTTCCAAACTCTTTTAACGAAATGTGTTAGGCTTCTTGATGAATTGCAAACAGATTTTCAATCTCTAATAATAATAATATAATAATAATAATAATAATAATAATAATAATAATAATAATAATAATTTCCTTTGTGTACATGTCACGTAAAAAGACAAATAATTATAACTTTTTTTAATCGTTTCGTTAAAGTCCAAGTTATTAAGCCATACAGTAGCACTGACACGGCTATTATTTGGGAGGATTCTAGTTTTACCTCATCAGAAAGATAAGATTTCTGTTACTTACCTTTAAGTTACTTAACTTTAAATGATATGATTTCTTTTTTCAAATTCAACCGAATTCTTTTAACGAAATGTGTTAGGCTTCTTGATAAATTGCAAATATATTTTCTATCCCTTTCTCCTAATAATAATAATAATAATAATAATATAATAATAATAATAATAAAATACTTACCATAAGTAGAACATGATCTTTTATTTCTCTTAGCTTCGGGCATAGCATTAAAAACACATCTTCCGAACCATTAATGATTAAAATGAACAAGATGGCTGTCAATGCCATAGTCACGTGACGAGCCTGCCGGGTAAAACCGCAAATAGTTTTTCGTGTTAAAATCCACGAAAGACAACAAAAAAAAAAAAAAAGAAAGAAGAAAAGAAAAAAAAAAGAATGTGCCAATTTTGAGAATGCTCAAGATTTGTGCTTACATTAATTATAATAAATAAGTAAATAAATAAGATGAATAAATGAAATAAAATAAAAATTTAAAAAAAAAAAAAAGAAAGAAAGAAAGAAAGAAAAAAGAAATGATGTCTTTAAAAGAGATTATAGATGAGAAACGAAAAGTAAAAAAGAAAAATCTATGTTTACTTTGCGTCGAGTATTAAGATTTCTTTTCCTCAAGGAAGTTTTTCATTTTCTCAAGAACAAACCTCGTCAAAAAGAACGGTTTTCCTTCTTCTGTTCCACTACAAGATCGATGGAATTCAAAAGACGTTTTAAATTACTGTAATCTCTAAAATGCTGAATTTAGAAGTTGAGAGGCATTTAAATCTATTCTTGTAAAAATAAAAATAAAAAAAAAAAAAACAAAACAAAACAAAAACATCACTAAAATATATACATATCGATATCAATAATTTGAAATTGAATTAGTCTGTCCTCGCCAGCAAAATATTTCGAATTCATATTTATTTGGAAAATATTAGTGTTGGTTTGGTTTCGTTGTTTGAAGGCATATCAACTTCGTGGGTTATTTAATGCCGAAGACATCCTTGTAGAAGAACAGTAGTGGTACTATTTTTACAAGATCGATGGAATTTAAAAGATTAGTATTATCTGCGTTATTCGGACTATTGTCCATCTTCATTGTTATGTGTACAACGTTTCGGCCGATATGCCCTCCGGCCTTCTTCAGGTATTTCTTGTCGGACTCGGAACTCGGGAACCTTCTTTTCGAACTCGGGAAATTTCTTGTCATAATCGGGAGCCATCACAGAACTTTGAACCTAACCTTTATTTATTCCACGGGGGTATCCTGTTCTATTCCGCTAACCCTAGCTGGGGTAGGAGTTGTGTTAATTAATTATTTTTCTAACTGCTTTCACTCAGGATTGAACTCGGGTTCCAGAGATAACTGTCACTTAGAACTGTCTTAACCTAACTGCCTTATTCACTCGGCCATGTGTCCAATTGGAGATGTGTTGCATACTGGGGTTTTCACTAACCCAAATCAATATAATGTTATACACCTTTCTTTACTTCTTCTATATCTTGGTCATCTATTCTTCTGGCCGGCTTTGGTTCTATCTTCTAACATCTTGCGTCTGGGGTTGTCGTGGTGTTTCTTGGGGATTTCGGGTCTGGTTTCTATTGGGGATCACTCCTTATCAGAAGCCCTGTGTTATTGTTAGTTTTTAGGTAATAAACACAAGACTTCGATTTACGTTAATGTTACTTTATTCCAAATCCCCAACCCAGACAATCTGCGCAGATGAGACTTACATGTTGCTAACTCGGCTTCTAACTTCTAACTGACTTAAACTTATTATATCCTTAAACCGGAAGAGGTTCCGGTTCTCACGATCATCCCCGCAAGGCAAGGTGAGATTGAGGCCAAGCACCGTCACTCACCCTCAAGGCCATCAGTTGCACTAATCGCCATTATGATTTCTACAATACCTTATAAAAGCATTAGGGATCCAATAATTATGTAACAGATGGAGACAATAGTCCGAATAACGCAGATAATACTAATCTTCAAGCCTAATCTCAAACATTCAGAGAAATTTAAAAGATGTTTTAAATTACTTTAATCTCTAAAATGATGAATTTAGAAGTCATTTAAATCTATTCTTGTAAAAAAAAAAAAAAAAAAAAAAAAAAAGAAATCACTAAAATATACACATCGATATCAATAATTGGAAATTTAATGAAATTTTCAGTGTTGATATATTAATGAATAAAAATATATAATGCACCAGTTATTTATTTAAAAACTTTTACATTTTTCCAGGTCAGTTAACTTTGAACAACGTATCTATGAGTCGTAAGACAGATTCTCAAAGATACGTGGTTTAAAGTTAACTGACCTGAAAAATGTAAAAAATGTTAAATAAAATAACTGGTGCATTATATCTTTTTATTCATTAATATATCAAAACTAAAAATTTCATTAAATTCAATTAATTCCCTGATTTTTGGTGTTTTTGCTTCTTTCGGCGGGGTGACATACGATGGTGGAATTTGGGGCCGTGAAGTTCGATTTAACCAGAAAGGCTAATGAAACTAAATAAGAATGCAAATAAAACGATTTGAAACAGAGGGGGGTATAATCGAAAATAGAACAACTGAAACTTATTCTTTCATCACTCCCGCCTATCATTGCTAAATTGACCTACATAGACAACATACTAGAATGCTGCACAGAGGACCTCCAGAGAGTGATGAATGATAGGAATGATATATCAACAATGAAATTTCATTAAATTCGGTTAATTCCCTGATTTTTGGTATTTTTTCTTCGTTGTAATGGTGGAATTTAAGTACGTTAAGTTCGATTTAACCGAAGAATATATAACATCGGTATTAATAATTGAGAAAAGTTTGTCTGGTCTCTCGAGCAAAACAGTTTAATGTAAACCTGTTGTAATGAAAACAGAAGCCAGAATAAACTTAAAAATAAGCTTTATTCTAATTTGTTGTTACTAGTGGATACACATAGTATGAGAATCCACTTGTTTATATACTAAACCAGTATGGAGGCGCGTGGTCTAATCGTAGGAAATGGACTCGTCGACCCGAGTTCAATTCCTGGACGAAACTGCTTACATTTCACATTGCGATAATACTCTTAGGAAAGGTATGAATCCAATTCTCCTCCACCTATGGGTAAATAGCAGGGCAGACTGAGCTCTTTAACCATGGCTAGGTAACCAGTCTAGGAGAAGGAAAACTCTGAATTCAAACCTGTTAAATCCGCTTAAGAAATTGACCTGCTCGTATGGAGGCGTTGTTGTATATATATATATATATATATATATATATATATATAGTAGAAGGAAGATAAAGGAATTTAAGAAGAAAAATTAATAAAATTATGAGAAAGAAAGAAAGAAAAAAATTCCAGAATTGGAACCTCAACATTAAATGCAGCTTAAGGTTATAACAAGGACACTGATCCAATGGGTTTTACATGCCGTAAAATCCACCCAGCCAACCAATTTTTCTTAGAATTGCTCAGGGCTCTGTTCCAAGTACAAGATCCTATAGGCTCAGGTAAATTTGTCACCAGGTAAGATGCACCCTATGAGAATCACACATATGGTAGCAGCAATATTAGTTATTAGCATTAAAACACACGAACACGCTCCCGGATACGATTTAAAGGGACAGGGCTGAGTTTATTACCCAGCGCCTGAGGCGCCACCCTTGAGGGGGAATGCCGACGAGATCGACGCAGTTTTTTTCCACCTACCACGCATGAGCTTCGGCTTGTGGGTGGGCCGACATAAAATGTCCTTGTGTCACGCCCTCATAAGTGGGTGAGAGGCAAATACCGGATACGTAATTGTAGTTATAATCGTGTTCATCGATATCGATTTACGCCAGAATTTTTGCATACCCGACAAAAAGCAATAAATAAACAATTACACCTCAGCGAATTCCATAAAAAAAAAGTTTTATCGTGTCCAATTTGGAAAAGGAAATTTAGAAAATGGGTGAATTTAGGAGCTATAGTTAGGTTGGTTGGTTGGTTGGTTGGGTATTTTGTTTAATAATATATCAAAGTTTATCGAATGCTGACGTTTTAAAAAACCGTACAAGAATTTAATCACTGCCCGGAGTCATCATTTCTTCTGTTTCTGGCTCTGCCTCTCTCTTTTGGAGGCGCTTGGTGTAATGATTACCGTCATCGGAAATGAACACGGCTGGACGAGTGTAGCAAGATGGGGATTATCCTGAGCGAGAACTACTATATTAGAAAAGAGAGGAAGAAGAAATAAGAGACAGTAAAGGTTTAAAAAAATATTGATGAGCACAAAACCGTTGTCGTGATTTTGACCGGGCGAACCCCCCGAATGGAGAATTGAATGTCAACCGGAAGTTTCGAGTGTTGACCGGAACCAGAAGTTACCTGATGTGGAACGACGAAGAAAAATACCAGCCGTAGGGTACGGACCGACCGGACCCTGGGTCCCTTGTGGATCACAGTAATATAGCAGTGTTCTCTCTCTCTTTCTCTCTGCCTTTCCTCCTCTCCGACACAACCCACGAGACGAGCCTAACCTGGAAATAAAAGCTAAGCAGCTTGTGACGATATATTTCTCGCGTTGTACTTTCTTTATCGACAAGATGACCGCCACGTGCCGAAGACCTTTTTAGTGCCGTGAATTTGGAGGCAGTTTTACAACACCCGCTATACAACGTATATCGATATTAGAATGTTACGTATATCCGTTTGGTACAGTGAATATATCGATACCGCCACGTTACACGAGTTCAAATCTTGGACACGGCTGTTTGAATTCATATAGTCCTAATATCTTTTCAAAAAGAACGAATCCAACTATTCTCCTTCCAACTATGGAAAATAGTAGAAGGAGGATAAAGAAAGTTAAGAAGAAAAATTTAATAAAATTATGAGAAAGAAAGAAAAAATTTCCAGAATTGTAACCTCAACATTAAAGGAAGGGTAAGGTCATACCAAGGACACTGGAGGGGTAAGACTCCCCCAATGGGGCCACCTGTTGGCCGTGGGTGGCGACCCGTGATGCTTAAGGATAGAGGCCAGGTGGATGAGCAGTTCATGACATGCAATACTCCACTTTGGCCCTATCTTGGGCTAGACGGGCGGTCGGAGAGGCCCCCTCCGATCAATGGGCTGGTCCCGTCAAGCCCTAGCACCTATATGATTTTCCCAACCCTATTGCCCTTATGGCAAGCCCCAACCCCTTTTATCATATGGGTGCTAGAAGGCGTGCTGCGGGTCTACATGTCCTGGGAATGACGTTAAACTCTATCTGATGGTGAGGTTCCAGTTTTGGGGTTTGGGAATGGAGCACCCCTTCATCACCATTGCTCCCTGGTCCACTCTGACCCGGAGTGGTAGTACCTGTTAGGGTCCATCTATGGGTTAAATAGAAAAATGAATTTATAAAAAAATGTATTATCCATTAAGAATTGATATATTTCAAAACTTTATCGGCATTAAATGACCACTGAGGTTGATATGCCGTAAAACAAACCAAACCAAATCAAAGACACTGGGTTATATTTCCTTTCTTTTTGTAATGTTTTCAAAACAAGAAAATAGAGTTTTGAATGATGTACATAATAGTTTAGATAATATTGACATGCATAAAAGTATCAACATATTTCACCTTGATGTCAAAAACCTTCAGTGGTGTTTGTATTTCATGTTTTGACAAAGTGACGTTATGTGTGCAGCATGCATATATTTTGTATTGTGGGCGGGGAAAAAAGTAAGGATGATGTCCTTGATGATCGTCCAAGGTCACAGAAGAGGTTTTGACAAAACAGGTTTTTTTTTCAGTTCCACATATGCCAATTGCTGTCAAGTCACGACAGAAGAATATATATATATATATATATATATATATATATATATGTTTAAAACTTAATTCTTTTTTCTTTAAAAAAATGTTTATCTAATGATTCATATATATATATATATATATATATATATATGAATCATTAGATAAACATTTGTTTGAAAAAAGAATTAAGTTTTAAACATCGGGAAATCGATCGATATTTCTAGAGCTGGATTAATAACCCTTGAAGTATATATATATATATATATATATAAAGTAATCTGCAGACGCGCGTTTCGGGGTTTCACCCCTCATCAGTGCAGCTAGACTTATTTTTCAGCAGCTACCTCTGTCGGGATCGAGACCCGAACGAACTTTGCTCGTCAAGTCTCTTACCGATGGGTCCACAAGCAGCTGCCTAGAATAGAAGGCAGAATAATCGCTATTTCCTAAACCGGAAATAAACTCACCGAGGTCTCTAACTTGTAAACAAGTGGGACTAACATTTCGCCGAAGCGGTGAATTTTCGCAATTAGTCCCTTCTACACAGAGTGCTCAACCTGAAAATTGGGAAGCGTATATTATATAATATATATATATATATATATATATATATATATATATATATATATATACATGAAAAATAGATGGAAATTAATCCGACAGTATGAAATTAAACATTTTGAAAAAACATATGATGTTTGTTATGTAATTGCTGACAGTACTGTTTCGACCAAATCGATAAGTTGGTCTTCCCATCTATGTCGCTCTTTGATGAAGACCAACTTATCGATTTGGTCGAAACAGTACTGTCAGCAATTACATAACAAACATCATATGTTTTTTCAAAATGTTTAATTTCATATATATATATATATATATATATATGTGTGTGTGTGTGTGTGTGTGTGTGTAATGTGTATATATAAGGTGTGTCTAAAAAGTATCGATGTTTTTTGTACTTTTTCTCACCCTGTATTCTGAAAATAATTAATGAATGGAACGTTATTTCTTTCACAATACAAGGTGTGTCAAAAAGTATAAAAATCTCGATACTCTTTAGACCCATCTTCTATATATATATGGTGGGGGTTCATTCAATAAATCTTTTTTAAATGAGAAAAAAAAATTCAGATTTTTTCCATGAATGTAAAAACCTTATTGTTTTGAAATTGGTCCATAGTGAGAATTAACTTAATCTCACAAAAATATTTTTTCTGTCTATAAGATATGGTGGAAAATCAAACAGAGTGCACATGAGTCAGTCAACAAATCTTTGGTAGCTTAAAAGTGCAAACAATATGTAATTTACAGTATAATGTCTGATGTGTTCGAAGAAGCGTGTTTTGGTAACAAAAAAAGTTACAAATGTTACAAATGTTACAATCTATTAGATATGGTGGAAAATCAAACAGAGTGCACATGAGTCAGTCAACAAATCTTTGGCGGCTGGGAAGTGCAAACAATATGAAATCTACAGAATAATGTGTGAAGTGAAAAAAATGTTACAAATAAGTTAAACATGGATTTACCACTGAGTCAAAAAGACAGTCTACGTTTCGGGTATTTCGTTCCGTGGTAACCCCTGACCGAGTAACAAAAAACCTGCACTTCTTTTTAAACAGATGTTTATTGTCTTGGTTGTGATAAAAAAAAACCTAGCAGTCGGTGAGAGAGAGAGAGAGAGAGAGAGAGAGAGAGAGAGAGAGAGAGAGAGAGAGAGAGAGAGAGAGAGTCCCAATGACAGAGTCGCTTATATTCGAGGGATTGCTATAATTAACGGCGTCGATCCCGGGGCCATCCCCCTGGCAACACCTACCCCCTCGTTTTAAAGGGACAGGGCTGGGTTTATTGCCCAGTGCCTGAGGCGCCCCCCTTGAGGGGGAATGCCGACGGGATCGACGCAATTTTTAACCCGCCACCCATGAGCTTCGGTTTATGGGTGGTCCCACGTTAATAGGGCCTTGTGCCTAACCTGTACAAGTGGGGTACGAGGTAAATACAATGCTAAGCTTGTCATGTGTCTATCACTGGTGGCTGACAATGACAGATATGAAGAGATGTCGCTCTAATGGCTAATGCTTAGGCTGTGTCGTCGTGCCCTATTCGATGGTCGGTTCGTTCTCCGCTAGTTTAAGTCTTACGCAGAATACCCTGCTTATTTGGATGACCAGTATATTCTAAACCCCACCGACAGGCCAAGATTTTTAAGCAAGACTTAATAAATGACAATGATCATGGATGTTGCTTTGTTCTGTTTTGAATCCCCCTGAGTAGCGAGTGATTTAATCCTTTGACAACAGAACAGCTTAAAATCAGTTCAAAAACTCTGAGAAAAAATCCTTTTTTTTTCAAGTGCAAGTATGATTCCTGCCTTAATTCTTTTCTTTGTTTTTTCTTGCGTGTAATGGGATCAACATTTTTTATTCTTTTCATGTTTGTCCTTGCAATGGAATTTCGAATGAAGAACAAATATTTTCTATATTTTCCCAGGCACAGATCTAAAGAACCAAATAAAAAGATCTGTCAAGCAAAAATGGCAACCACGTTGGAATAGTAGTGCACCGAACGAATTATTATCAATTAAGCCAACAATTGGAGAATGGCAGCCGGGATATGGAAAATCCCGAGAGGAAGTCCGTAATACTGGTTGCGCATTGGCCACAGAAAACTTACGCACTCGACAATTGGATCAACCACAGTGTGAATCATGCCCAAAACCCTGCACTGGGAAACACTTCCTCATAGAATAACTTTTTCAACACAAAAAATATGAAATATCAATTTGAAAATACTAATATGCATGGCATTTGGACTTTCACAAGAGGAATAAAGATATACCGACAATTATGAATCAGATATAAAATACATCCACAAAATACATCCACAAAATACATCCATAAAATACATCCACAAAATACATCCACAAAATACATCCACAAAACTAAACCTATAAAGGAAACTTGAGTACCAAAATTTGTTTCACACTCAAACAATTTGTTTAATACAAAATATTTAGGCCCAAACTCTTCCCTTACAAAAAAAGATATGGCATTAAATATCCCACAGCGATGATATGCCATTGAACGTTCATTTTCTTCAAAATATTTCTTGATGTAAGTCTTATTTACCAAGGAAAAAGCAATGAATAAAATATCTATTTTCTTCAAAAAGTCTCGATACTGAAGCTGTATTTACCAAGACAGAAATGAACAATTATTGAAATGTTATTTTTTTTTCCAAAATACGAGCTGTGTTCAAAAAGTATCGGGAATGAAGTTTTATTTACCAAGGCAAAAACCAACAATGAATGAAACGTTCATTTTCTTCAAAAACGAATACAGACCGGAACAACGAAGGAATAATTTTTTTTTAAATATAAGGCTTGCTAAAAAAAGTTTATTGACTGAAGCTGTATTTACTACGATAGACTTTAACGAAACTGTAAATTTCATCAAAATCTTCAGCTTCAGATTTCACACACGTATTCCAGGGATATTTTTATTGGTCGAAATATATTTGAAACTTTTTCTATTTTTTTTTTATGGTTTGAACTGCCTCGTTGAAGATTATAATGTCTTCCATGTCCACAAATCTTACCCTTGATAGGAATTTTCTGTTTAGGTTGGTTGGTTGGTTGTTTGATTGGATTTTACGGCATGTCAACCCATGTTGGGTCATTTTATGCCGAAGACGTTTTTGTTTTATTCATTCTTGATGGCTTGGTGTGTTTGTTGGTTGGATTTTACGGCATGTCAACCCATTGGGTCATTTTATGCCAAAGACGTTTTTGTTTTATTCATTCTTGATGGGTTGGTTGGTTGGTTGGTTGGGTTTTACGGCATGTCAACCCATTTGGGTCATTTTATGCCAAAGACGTTTTTGTTTTATTCATTCTTGATGGGTTGGTTGGTTGGTTGGTTGGATTTTACGGCATGTCAACCCATTTGGGTCATTTTATGCCAAAGACATTTTTGTTTTATTCATTCTTGATGGGTTGGTTGGTTGGTTGGTTGGTTTTTACGGCATGTCAACCCATGTGGGTCATTTTATGCCGAAGACGTTTTGTTTTATTCATTCTTGATGGGTTGGTTGGTTGGTTGGTTGGGTTTTACGGCATGTCAACCCATTTGGGTCATTTTATGCCGAAGACATTTTGTTTTATTCATTCTTGATGGGTTGGTTGGTTGGGTTTTACGGCATGTCAACCCATTTGGGTCATTTTATGCCGAAGACGTTTTTGTTTTATTCATTCTTGATGGGTTGGTTGGTTGGTTGGTTGGGTTTTACGGCATGTCAACCCATTTGGGTCATTTTATGCCAAAGACGTTTTTGTTTTATTCATTCTTGATGGGTTGGTTGGTTGGTTGGTTGGATTTTACGGCATGTCAACCCATTTGGGTCATTTTATGCCAAAGACGTTTTTGTTTTATTCATTCTTGATGGGTTGGTTGGTTGGTTGGATGGGTTTTACGGCATGTCAACCCATTTGGGTCATTTTATGCCGAAGACATTTTTGTTTTATTCATTCTTGATGGGTTGGTTGGTTGGTTGGTTGGTTGGTTGGATTTTACGGTATGTCAACCCATTGGGTTATTCTATGCCGAAGATGTTTTTGTTTTGTTCATTCCTTATGTGTACTCATATTTTAAAACTCAATTAAAAAAAACAACATATTTGAACCTTTTTTAACTAAACTTTTTAGAATCATTTTTTAAAATTTTATTCAATTTAACCGAAAGATAGGAAAGTAACAGGTACTGCCACTCCGAGTCAGCGTGAACTTGGGAGTGATGGTGGTCAAGAGGTACTTCACATTCCGCACGGCTCAAGAACTCGAATAGCACCATCAGATAGGGTTTAACGTTATACACAGGACACTAAGACCATCAGCTACCGCCTTCAAGCACATATATGATAAAAGACCATACAGTTGGGACAGTCATATAGGTGATAGGGCTTGTCATGACCCGCCGATTGATCGCGGGCGGCCTCTTCGAGAAGAAGGTTTCCGAGGTCAAGAAGGCTCCCGAGTCCGACAAGAAATACCTGAAGAAGGCCGTTGTACTGATAACAATAAAGATGAGGACAATATTTCGAATTATCTAAATAATACTAATTATCAAGCCTCATCTAAAATATTCAGAGAAATCCAAAAGACATTGAAAAAAAGCCAAGCCAAATCAAATCAAATATTTTCTACGATCAAATTGTTTATCTGTATCTCCGTATCGATTAAACGACTAGTTTGTTCATGCTACATGTTTTTTTCAACAAACTATTATTGATTATTGATGATGTGTCGAAATAGATTCGCCTTGTGTTCATGTTAAAAGAGACATGTTTTATTTGGCAATCCTTGAAGCGATCAGATGATTTATTCTTGTTAACGACAAATTTTCTTTCTTTTTTTTTTTTTTATAAAGGAAATAAAATAAAGAAGATTGCTCGTCAAAATTTTGAAGTAAACGCGCCGCTAAAAATAATTGAAATCGAATTTGAAAATTCAAACTTAGTACTTCAAAGCAATTTAGAAATTAAGCCACATCCACACACACACACACACACACACACACACACACACATATATATATTATATATATATATATATATATTATATATACATGTAGAATTAAACAAAAGACACATCTCCTGTTTAACAATTTTATTTTTGATCTTTTCGAGTTTTCTGGCCAACTTTTTAAAGTTTGGGTGGAATTCGTGGATAAGTCCACCAAAGTTCAAGTCCCGAGTACTTTCGGCACTTCGAAGCGCCATCATCAAGAGTGATGTGTTCCAGTTTTGTTAAACAATTATATTAATGTAGAGGCTGGAAGGAGAAGAATTGGTGAGAAAGGTGTTATAAGCATTTTAAAATGTGTGTACTGTATTGGAAATTAATTTTGTTTAAGGATGGTTTGTATTGTTTGATGTATAGAGCTTCTAGTATTTGGAGTTTTTGTTTATTTTTTTCTTTGTGCAGAATGTGTGTATTTTCCGTTAGAATATTTCGGTAATTAGAGTGGGGGCATGAATGTAATTTTAGGTGTTGTGAAATAGAACTATTATCTGTTAAATGGAGTGTTAGAAGACGTGACAATGTGGTTGAGGTGAATCAAATGTATGTATTTTCATTTTCTGGGAGACTGCAATCTCCTAGGGGACATTTAAATCTGTATACTACATTGGTCTCATTAAGCCGACTTGTCTGGGGAGAGAAATTGTTACGAACGACGAGGTTGGTTGTTTTGAATTTTGTATAATAAATAAATTTTACCTTATTATCAGGCGTACTCGGGACTTGAACTTTGGGGACTTATTCATGAATTCCACCCAAACATTAAAACGTTGCCCAGAAAACTCGAAAAAGATAAAAAATAAAATTGTTAAACAGGAGATGTGTCTTTTGTTTAATTCTACATGTATAAATGAAAGAATGCTGCCCAAACACACACACACACACACACACACACACACACACACACACACACACACACACACCAAATATATATATATATATATATGTGTGTGTGTGTGTGTGTGTGTGTGCGTGGTGTGTGTGGTGTAATGGTTAGAGTCGTAGGAAATCGTTGTTGTAGGACTCGTCGACCCGAGTTCAAATCCTGGACGAGGCTGTTTGCATTTCACATAGGGCTAATACCATTGAGAAAGATATGCATCCAACTACTTTCCCTCCAGCTAAATAAATAGTAGAGCGAACTGGGCTCTTTAACCTTGGCTAGGTAACAAGTCTAGCAGAAGAAAAATTCTGAATTCAAACCCGTTAAATTTCGCTTGATAAATTGACCTTATGTTGCATCCTGCTCGTGCGGAGATATAATATATAATATATATATATATATATATATATATATATATATATATATATATATATATATATATATTATATAAACACAAACATGTAAACAACGACTAAAAATCTTAGAATCACTGCATATTACACATAAAAATTCAAAACTAAACAAAATAAACTTTGATAATAGCACCAATGTTCTAAAATGCCTATAATTACATTAACAAATAAAATTATAACAATATAAAAAATGATAATAAAAACAATAATAATAATAACACTAATAATAACAACACCAATAATAAACATAACATATATAAATAGAAAATGGAAAAGCCCATTGTTGTATAGTTTCAAAATACCCTGAAGATGGCTCACGATATGACATGATATTCACTTATGGCAAATACATCAGCCAATTTTCAAATTACAATTTACAAAAATAATTCGGCAATACGAAAAAACAAAAGACAAAACTTGCAGACAAAAAATGGCTGCATTATTTAACAATATATATATATATATATATACATATATGTACCGACCTCTCTGCGTATATATATATTATATATATATATATACATATATATATATATATATATATATATATATATATATATATATATAATTTGGGGGTTGGTTTTCAAGGCTATCACAATGCAAGTGTAAAGAAAAATAAGGTATTGTTTGTTAACCTTTGGTTTATTCTTAATATTTCGAGATAAAGATCTCTCCCGCAAATTTCTGATGTTCTGGGGGCGCTCGGTATTGTACATTTAATTTTGGGTCTTATATCTTCCAAATTCTCTGCTTGTGTGTATGATTCATGTGTGTGTGTTCATGTGCGGTTGTATGTGTGTGTCTGTCCAACAATATCTAATTATCCTTCCAGGTTTGGCCTACCCTTTTATTGTTTAATTATAATTAATCTTACATAAAAGTATATGAATTTCCCTTAGTATTTTCTCAAGAACTAATTCCTGTAATCAAACTATGGATAATATATATATATATAAACATTAGTAAAATTTAAAAATTACGGGTTCTTGTGCATCATATTGTCTCCGCTAGCAACCCCAACTTGAATCCGGCATTTTCAAGCTGCCACCCTGTAAGTTACGTGCTGCTAGCATTTATATTTTGCTTCAAATAAACTACACAAGAATTCGAACTAGGAAAACCACGGTCAGTGTGAGATGATGAAAAAGTCCACCACCCCCTACCACAAATATATAATGGAATCATCTGTTCATCCCGGTTTCAGTCTAATTTACTCTTCACGGATTCCGTCTAAAGTTTATTGAATGCTCCCGTTTACAGTATGAAGGCTGCTAGGCTCGACAAGAAGTTTCCCGAGTTAGATAAGAAACAACTGAAGAAGTCAGAAAACAGACGAAACGTTGTCTAAATAACAATAAAGATGCGGAGAACCGTCCGAAAATTCCAAATAATATATATATATATATATATATATATATATATATATATATAATGAGAGCTTCTCATGAAAAAAATGGTCCAACCCAGTCGATTTTGATGAAACATCTCCATGGTGATGAATCCTGTATATATATATATATATATATATATATATATATATATATATATATATATATATATATATATATATAAGATTTTTGGATGTTTGTTTATTTAGAAACGTTGCTGATAAAGTATATATTAAATTTTTATTTGAAGGCACTTACAACGCATGTATCGCATAAAATTCGATACTTTTTTCTTATAGAAAATAAACTTGACAAGTGTAATCCCAGTAAAGGATGGCTCGATGTGTAGAATACCGTACAGACTGTCGAAACAGTCTGTACGGTATTCTACACATCGAGCCATCCTTTACTGGGATTACACTTGTCAAGTTTATTTTCTATAAGAAAAAAGTATCGAATTTTATGCGATACATGCGTTGTAAGTGCCTTCAAGTAAAAATTTAATATATATATATATATATATATATATATATGAAAAGTGAGTGACTTACTGGAGAATATGGAATATCGAGTTAGTCGCAAATTCAACCGTCGATGAGATAATTAAACGAATATAAGGGATTATAAAGAATATAAGTTTGTAGACCAGATTTAGAAAAATAATCATTAATTTTTTTTCAGAATACAAGGTGTGTCAAAAAAGTACTCATTTTAAACTGTATTTACCGATATAGAAACGAAGAATAACTGGGACCCTTTTTTTTTTTCAAAATACAAGGTGTACAAAAAGTACAAAAATCTCGATACCTTTTTGACACACCTTGTAGATACATACACACACACACACACACACACACACACACACACACATATATATTATATATTTATATATATAATATATATATAATATATATATATATATATATATATTTGTGTGTGTGTTTGTGTCTGTGCGTGTGCGTGTAGATAAGGGTTATAAAGAATATAAGGGTGCTCAATTCGTTTGTAGACCAGATTTAGAAAAATAATCATGGATTTTTTTTCAGAATACAAGGTGTGTCAAAAAAGTACCAATTTTAAACTGTATTTACCGAGATAAAAATGAAGAATAACTGGGACGTTTGTTTTTTTTCAGAATACAAGGTGTATCAAAAAGTACAAAAATCTCGAAACTTTTTTGACACACCTTGTGTATATATATATATATACACACACACACACACACACACACACACACACACATATATATATATATATATATATATATATATATACATATACATAATATATATATATATATATATATATATATATATATTTGAGTGTGTGTTTGTGTCTGTGCCTGCGCGTGTCTGTGTATTATGTGTACCTCCTGTAGTGACGAGTCTCTTATTTGGCTGTGTAAGCCGTATCGTACGCATATCTCAATTGACGACGATAAGAATCACTCATATCACCAAAAGGTGTGCCCCTCCCCATCCAGGTTGTGCTACATCAGTCTCTTTTGTCACTTACACAGCACAAGATTTAATCAATGCTCATTGATTAAACTTCAAATGACAACGTTGGCTGCCTCGAAGCCATTATGCTGGCTGGGTCAATGGGTCATCAAATTTCAATAAAGCACAACTGCTACCGACACTCATCGATAGACGAAATTCTCAACAGCAGCCGACTACCTACTACTGCGCATGCGTGAATATCAACCTAGTAGATAAAAATTTAGAGGAATAAAACCAAATCAAACTAACCCAAACCAAACCGGTTTCACTTTTTTCCAGTTGCGCTTATGTATCAGTAAAAACATTAAAATTCCCAAATTATTACCCCCCCAAAAAATTCAAAATACAGTGACACCTTGTTCAAAATACTGTGATACCTTGTTCTAAATACAGTGATATTACGCAAAAAATTCAAAATACAGTGATACCTTGTTCAAAATACAGTGATATTACGCAAAAAAAATGAAAATACAGTGATATTACGCAAAAAAATCAAAATACAGTGATACCTTGTTCAAAAGACAGTGATATTACGCAAAAAAATTCAAAATACAGTGATACCTTGTTCAAAATACAGTGATATTACGCAAAAAAATTCAAAATACAGTAATATTACGCAAAAAAAAATCGAAATACAGTGATACCTTGTTCAAAATACAGGGATGTTACGCAAAAAAAAATTCAAAATACAGTGATACCTTGTTCAAAATACAGTGATATTACGCAAAAAAAAATTCAAAATAAAATATAGAATATTACGCAAAAAAAATCAAAATACAGTGATACCTTGTTCAAAATACAGTGATATTACGCAAAAAAAATTCAAAATACAGTGATACCTTGTTCAAAATACAGTGATATTACGCAAAAAAATTCAAAATACAGTGATACCTTGTTCAAAATACAGTGATATTACGCAAAAAATTAAAATACAGTGATACCTTGTTTAAAATACAGTGATATTACGCAAAAAAAATTCAAAATACAGTGATACCTTGTTCAAAATACAGTGATATTACGCAAAAAAATTCAAAATACAGTGATACCTTGTTCAAAATACAGTTACGCAAAAAAGTTTCAAAATACAGTGATACCTTGTTCAAAATACAGTGATATTACGCAAAAAAATTCAAAATACAGTGATACCTTGTTCAAAATACAGTGATATTACGCAAAAAAATTCAAAATACAGTGATACCTTGTTCAAAATACAGTGATACTACGCAAAAAAAATTCAAAATACAGTGATACCTTGACTTACAAATGGTCCAACTCACTATTTCTCCGAGTTACAAGCTGCACCTCGATTGATTTTTTTTTTTTTGCTTGTTTTGTTTTACGGCATATCAACCTTGGTGGGTCATTTAATGCCGACAAAGTTTTGAAATAAATTCATTCTTAATGGATACTCATTTTTTTTGTATAAACACATTTTTCTATTTAACCCATAGGTGGAACCCTAACAGATACTACCACTCCGTGTCAGAGTGAACCAAGAATCAACGGTGATGGAGGGGTGCTCCACATTCCCCAGACCTCCAGAACTGGAAACTCAACATCAGATAGAGTTTAACGCCATTCCCAGGACATGAAGACCCTCAGCGACAAGAGGAGCTTGATGGATAGCTCATAAAGATGGTTTGACTAAAGCAGGGGTCACTAAACTACGGCCCACCGGCCGGATCCGGTCTGCGAATGCATTTTGTCCGGCCCACCGACGTTACTTGAATTTGTTTGATAAAACGTTCGGTACGCGAGACGTTCTGATACCATTTGAATTTAAATATCATGTTAAGCTGACTAAATCTTCATGGACTTGAATATTGTAGGTTGGTTACACAATTTCGTGCGTGTGAGCATTTCCCTAGTTACTTACGCGATCCCGAATTTTCACTTGTTACAAAAATAATATGGCACGCGCTCGTTATTTTTTCAATTATCCCGCCCACCGTGAAAAAAGTATGGTGATCCCTGGACTAAAGAGAAGAGAGTCCCTTTATTTTGAATTCAGAGTTTCCCTTCTCCCAGTCTGGTTGCCATACCAAGTTTAAAGGGACCTGTCTGACCTACTATTTAACCATAGGTAGAGGGATTTTTTGATTTCTATTTTTAATGGCATATCAACACCTTAGGGCTATTTAATGCCATGGAATGTTGATTATAAATTGATTTGATCATTGCTTTAATAATAATAACACGAACGATAAGAGGAGCTCTCAAAGAAGTTTTGACTAACGAGAAGAAAGCCTCTTCAGTTTTCCTTCTCCTAGATTGGTTGCCATACCAAAGTTAAATAGCCCAATTTGACGTACTATGTAATTAAGGGATAATTATTGTATTTCTATTGTTTAAGGAAATATCCAATTTAGAAAAAATATATTTAGAAAATGGGCTGGTTGGTAGGCTATTCTGCTTAATGATATATCAACTCTTGTGGGTTATTTAATGTCACCTAATGTTGATTATGAATTATTTTTGTTGGATTTTATCAAGTATTCAGCTCTGTTACAAGTTAAACTCTAAACAAACTCTAGAGTGTTGGCAGGTGGTTTATATAGAGCTTTAGGTTATTCCATTATGATCTCTGGCAAGTTCACTTCCTGGGTTTTGATTGGCTGATGGTATTCAGGGTGAGTAATGATATGGATAAGTACCCACTCTTCAGCCTGAACTGTGCCAGCAGCATGCAAGGACTGTTACAACTTACATGTTGTTCTTGTCTGCTAACTCGACGGTTGCTAGAATCCCACTGCGACGATGAGTATTGTTTTGTTTCTATATCTGGGGGATAAATTCTACAATTTTGATCTTGGTTTTAATAATACGAGGGGCAAGAGACGCCGTTTTGTTTAAATTCAGAGTTTTCCTTCTCCTAGACCGGTTATCATACCAAGGTTAAAGAACCCAGTTCTACAATTTAAGCATAGCTGGAGGGAGAATTGATGGATTCATACCTTTCACATGGTTATTAGCGCTACGAGAAATGCAAACAACATCTTCCAGGATTTGAACTCGTGTTGTCGTGTCCATTTCATACGACAGTAACCATTACACTACCCGCCTCCAATATATATATATATATATATATATATAATATATATATATATATATGTGTGTGTGTGTGTGTGTGTGTGTGTGTATTTAGGCAGCATTTTTTCTTGTATATATTGTTAAATAATGCAGCTATTTTTTTGTCTATTAGACACAAAAATCCAAAACTAAACAAAATAAACTTTGATAATAGCACCAATGTTCTAAAATGCCTATAATTACATTAACAAATTATAAAATTATTATAATATTAAAAATGTTAATAAAAACAATAATAATAATAAGACTAATAATAATAACAACAACAATAGTAAACACAACCTATATAAATAGAAAATGGAATAGCCCATTGTTGTACGGTTTCAAAATACCCTGAAGGTGGCCCACGATAGGTCGAAAAGTACTCGGTCTATGACATATGGTAAATACATCAGCCAATTTTCGCCAGATATTACAAAAATAATCCGGCAATACGAAAAAACAAAGGACAAAACTTGCAGACAAAAAATAGTTGCATTATTTAAACAATATATATATATTATATATATATATATATTATATATTATATATATATATTATATGTGTGTGTTGTGTGTTGTGTGGTGTGTGTGTGCATGTTGTGTGCATGTTTGTGTGTGTGTGTAAGTTAAGGTAGCGACGACATGAAATCCAGGGCGACGACATGAAATCATGGAACTGGTAGTTTCTCACCTATGCAATTGTCAAGCCACTTGGTTTGAAAATCGCCCAGGCGAGAAACTGTTAGCTACCATGCACTGTTGACTTTATGTCTTCGCTACCATTAGGTATACACGCTCTATAAATGTGGAAGGAGGTTTTTTTTTTACCTTTTCCTAGGCTATTAGCGCTCTGAGAAATCCAAGCAGCCGTGTCGGTGATTTGAACTTGTCTCGCTGTGTCCATTTGCTACAACGCTAACCACTACATTACACGTTTTCACAGTGCTAACCTGTAACGATAAGAAGAATGGACTCTCTCGTCGATTTTCGACGCATGAGTGTTCATCCAAAGAACAATCCACACAATGTTTTGTTTATAGTGGTGAAGGCTTGTGTTGGACCATCCGCGCTTTTTGGCAGAGACGATATGAAATATTTGGTGCCCAAGGAATTTCCACAAACCCAATCAACGACTGACCTCAGGTTTTTCAAAGTCAGAATTATTCATTCTCCTAGACTGGTTATCTATCCATGGTTAATGAGCCTAGTCAACTCTACTATTTTACCCACAGCTGGAAGGAATATATATATATATATATATATATATATTAACCAACCCTTCCGCACGAGCAGGATGTGACACAAGGTCATTTTAAAGCGGAGTTTAACAGGTTTGAATTCAGAGGTTACCTTCTCCTATACAGGTTACCTAGCCATGGTTAAAGAGCCCAGTCTGCCCTGCTATTCTACCCATAGCTGGAGGGAGAATTAAATTCATACATTTCCCAAGGGTATTAGCGCTATGTGAAACTGCTTCGTTCAGGAATTGAACTCGAGTCGACAAGTCCATTTCCTACGACTCTAACCATCAGACCACGCGCCTCCATAAAAAAGTGTTGTATACTCCTCTTTACTTACTTCTATTCTTCTTCTGGCGTCTTTGATATCTTAAGTTCTTCTAGCGTCTCTTCTAACATGTGGACTTCGTCTTGGTCGGTCGCACTTAACTCATTTCTTCTTCTAGATCAGTCTTGTTACCAAGACATTCATTAATTACAAAACCGTGTTATTTGCTTAAGCTTTTATTTACTTAACTAAACATTTCATGTAACTAAACATCTGACTAACATAGCGCGCGTATGCAGTGAGTTCCAGTTAAGGCAGGACATCTTCTCTGCCTGGCGTCTAAACTGAAACTGAGGACTCAGCCAGGTCCCACGTGACTTCACGTATTTCGCGGGCTTTCTGTAATATTCCATGGAAAGTCCTGCCCGTGATATGAAAAGGGCCATCCCTTTAGAAATACAGGGGATTGACAATAATCTTATGCAACCACATAGATTATGTAACAAAAGGAAGGAGAATATATGGATGCATACCTTTCCTAAGAGTATCAGCGCTATGTGAAATGCAAACAGCCGACGAGTCCATTTCCTACGACTCTAACCATTATGCCACGCACCTCCACCAGAGGAATAGAAACATACGCATGATCGTTTTTAAGTCGATCAAAATGTCGATGTAAACCCTCTGACAGTGAAGGTTGGAGAAAATATTTAAGTTGCTGCAGGCTATCTCTCCGGGCAATGGGAGTCACGGATAGCCACTCCACCTGACATAGATATGGTTGCATTGTGAACATGAACACGCACCAAGGGACGATCTCTGATCTGAATTGATCTAATTGTCCAACGCAGAAATCTCCAAGCGTTTTCTTAAGTGGGTCACGTCATATATTTTACAGGGCCGGTTTAGCTCAGTCGGTAGAGCGCCCGACTAGGAACCACAAGGTTGCAGGCGCGATACCGGCCCTCGCCAACTCAGTGTATGAGTAGCATGGGGATCTGTGCAGTAAAATGAGAAACCGATGGTAGGTGTGGCGCTCCACCTCAGACGCCAAAACAATCTCTTTGGTCTAGCACTAGTAAGAATGGGGTAGACCCCCTCGCTGTCTGGCTGATACCGACATTAGGCCAACCTGACGAATTTAATTTTTTTTTAATACATTTTATGAATACTTAGATAATTGAAATAAAGGAGATGGAGGAGGAGCAACAACAATTTAATGATTTAAAATATAAAATGCCTAATTTTAAGTTTTACATTTCATATTTTTAGATTCTAAAAAACAAATATTTATTTAATAACAGGCCTACTTTAGAATTGTTATCTAATAATTTTTGCAGAAAACTCAATTGAAAAGTTGCCCCCCTACCCTTTTAGACAGAACTAATATTGATGTATAATCTATTAATTAAATTTTTTTTTGATATTTAATTTTCACATTTTCATCACGTTTTTTCTACCAGAGGCACTCCTATAAAAAAAAGTATTTTTCTTCTATTCACACCTTCAGTCTTTTGACCTTTAGATCTTTCAATCAGGGGGGTTAAATTTATTTTGTAAAATACGTCTGTAAAGACTGTGGGGGGGGGGTGATGTGCTATTGGATAACCCTAACTAATCACACTCATCATCCTGCAGTCAGTTGCCACCTATATAATATATGTCGGAATTTAATATTCTAAATTCTCAGATAATGATATTATCATGAAAATTTCAAAGCTGAATATTAATATATATATAAAATCAATGATATATCAAAAACAGTAAATATACTTTTATTAATCTTGGTAAAATAAACATAAAAAAGAATAGAATTAAAATCTTAATAAATAATAATAACGAATATCATTTCGTTAAAGAAACAAAAACAAAAAGAGCTCTAATGAAAAACAACAAAGTCTTGTGTTCGTTTATTAAAAACGATCAAAATCAAAAACTTAATTTCTGTGAGGTACTTCGCTTAAAAAGACCTCCTGCCAAACATTCCTATAGCACAAACTGATATAAAGAGTAATCTCATTTATTTCAGTGGCGTTA
>CM042165.1:69591675-69596675 GCA_023376005.1 Doryteuthis pealeii
AGTCTCAGAAACTGATTTTCAGGTATCTGACTGTTACTTTGGTTATTTTATTCCTTTTATTTGATTCTATTCTATCATGGAATGAGTCTCCCTAGACAAGATGTATTGCTTTTGATTGTTTATACTCGAACACTATTGCATTAAGGAGAGTAATGAAAAAGATTAGATCCAATGATCTGCTTTTCTGGTTTGAAACACAAACGGAAAATTATGTTCTCAATGATATCAATAAGGTGTGGTTTGGTTTAATGGCATATCAATCCTGTGGCTCATTTAATACCAACTTTTTATAATATATATACAAATTATAATATATATGGAAAATGGACTCGTCGATTCGAGTTCAATTCCTAGACAAAGCTGTTGGTATTTCACATAGCGCTAATACCCTTGGGAAAGGTATGAATCCATATATTCTCCCTCCAGCTATGGGTTAAATAATAGGGCAGACTGGAACCTTCAGCCTTGGGTAGGTAACCAGTCTAGGAGAGGGATAACTCTGAATTCAAAATTCCTGAGGTCGGTCGTTGATAGGGTTTGTGGCAACCCTTGATGCACCAATACTTTCCTATCGACGGTGTCAAAAAGTGTGGATGGTCCAATACAAACCTCCACCACTATAAACAAATCCCTGTGTGGGAGTTCATTGTGTGTGTGAACCCTCATACGTCGAAAATCGACGGGAGAGTCCATTATATATATATATATAATATATATAATATATATATATATATATATAAGAGAGTTTTATAATTTGCTTGAAGCATTGTGTATATATTGGTTAGGAGGTTGATTTAGAAAGCTATCACAATGCAGGTGTAAAGAAAAAAGAATAATACGGTAACAATGGTGTTGTGTGATAATCTGTATTTAATTCTTGAATTTTCGAGATAATATCTCTTTTTCAAAAAAAAAAAAAATTCATTTAAAAAGAAATGCCATAAATAGACTGCTTCAGTCCCAGTGATCTTTTGAAAAAGAGATATTATCTCGAAAAATTCAAGAATTAAATACAGGTTAACAGACAACACCATTGTTACTGTATTATTACTTTTTTTCTTTACACCTGCATTGTGATAGCCTTCTAAATCAACCTCCTAACAAATATATATATATATATATATATATATATATATTATATATATATATATATATATATATTATTTATTTATTTATAATTAATAATACAATTTAAAATTATTAATTATTAATTATAAATAAATAAATAAATAAAGCTCTTACATAAGTAATTGAATTCTCTATAATCAATTCTCCAACAATAATAATAATTTAACCTATAATATATATATATATATATATATATATATATATATATATATATACATATATAAAGGGCAGTTGTGTGAATCTGTATGTCTGGAGGAAACTTCGAAAATAAAACAATTAACGACAAAGTAAATATATATATACACATTAAATATCAACAGGGCTTGGTTTTAAAAAATAATGAAGATTTGATTTATATTCCTAAAGATAATTAAGAAAAAAAATTTAGATGATAACAGACTAGATTTTGTTTTTGGATTTAATATTTTAAATAGTAAACATTGATTTTTCTTTTCAGAGTGGCTGGATCAATGCAACGTCTTTTTTACATGGGGATTTTAATGGGGCATACTACCAAGATCCAACTCACAATTCAGTAATAATGGATCTGTGGGACTAACCTTTTTTGCATCCCTTCTAGCCAGGTGACGCCGGGTAGCCGCTTCTAGTACATATATAAAGGACAGTTGTGTGAATCTGTATGTCCGGCAGAAACTTCGAAAATAAAACAATTAACGACAGTAAGTAAATATACATACACATTAAATATCCCCTGGGCTTGGTTTTTGAGCAAAAATAATAGAGATTTGATTTATATTCGTGAAGATAATTAGAAAATAAAGTTTAAATGATAACAGCATGGATTTTTTTTTCAATTCCTATTTTAGATAGTAGACATTAACATTTCTTTTCAGAGTAGCTGGATCAATGCAAGGTCTATTTTTTTACATAGGGATTTAAATGGGGCATTCAACAAGAATTCAACTCACGATTCAGTAATAATGGATCTGCGGTACTAACTTAAAAAATCTCCTTCTACCCAGGCAACGCCGGGTAGCCGCTGCTAGTACAACATAAAGCAGAATATAATATATAAATATAACATAACGTACAGTATAATAGAATATATATAACATAACAGACAGCATACTATAACATATGACACGACGTATGATTGAACATTACATTATGTATATAACGTACACAACATATACATATATTATATATACTAGCAAATATATGCACCCTCCGGGTGCAAGTATTTAAGTTTTAATGTAATAAAATATTGTATTAAATTAGAAAGGCTATTGAAACTAAATAAGAATGCAGATAAAAAGTTTTGAAATAGAGGGAGTATAATCGAAAAATAGAACAACTGAAACTTACTCTTCCATCAATTTCGTCTTTCATTGTTATTTTTTCTAATTTAAGTATTTAATTAAAAGAGGAAGTAAAAAATAAAATGACAGTTATTTGTTTTTGTTAATGGATTTCATTTAAGATTCATTGAAGAGATTTTTGCTTATATTTATTAAAATAAAACCAAACAGTTAGAAATCAATAATACCAATCACATATTTATTAAAATCACATTTTTGATATCAATATGCAAATTAGCCTTCCCATTCACATTGTAAACCGCTATTTTGTTGTATATATAAATATAATTGCATGTTGCTAGTATGTAGATATGGTTAACAGTATTAATAATGTAAGACAATTTTATCAATAATTGAGGTTTAAAATAAAAATAAGATCATTGAGAATGTGACGTTAATAGCTAACGGAATTGTGACTTAAGTAATAATATAGTTTCGGTTACAGACAGAAAAACACACAATCTCCATTATAATAAGACTAGCAAAATAAAAAAACACCCTCCGGGCGATGTAAAAATATTTTTTTGAAAGATATTGCCTGAGGGGATAGGAGCTGAAAATTCAATGTCATAGAGTGTGTACCATAAGTATGTAAAATCGTCAAATTTATTAAAGAAGTAAAAAAGAAAGAAAGAAAGAAAGACAATTTGAAATGGGAACAGGTCCGATAACTTTAAATATTATATTAGAATAAAACAATCTACCTATAAATATATAACGCCGGGCATCTATTTATTGAAATAATGAGGATTGTCTAACGTTGCATGCCAACATTTTGAGTATATTTTTTCTATGTTATGACGTTGGATTATGTTTTGGGTAATGTGACGTAAGCAGTGACGCAGTTTTTGTTACAGACAAAAACCAGGAGCGAATCTCCATTATTAATAGATGTAAGTTGAAAAATGGAAGTGAAACGGCCAATTATGTTGAAAGAAAAAAAGGAAAGAAAATGTTGCATGGATAAAAATTACTTATTGGAATGCCAACACGTGTTTCGACCAAGAAACATTCCTTGTATAGATTGTATTCTATTTATTATTAATTTTAAATACAAAATAAAATAAAATAATTATTATAGAAAAAATATGAAAATATCTTGCCCTGATGATGCCCGCTTTTTTGTATACTTAAAAGATTGAAACCCGTGTCGGCATTCCAATAAATAATTTTTATCCATACAATATTATCATTCCTTTTATCTTTCAACACATTATACATATATATATATATATACACACATATATATATATATATATATATATATATATATATATATATATATATATATATATATATATATATTATCACAGTGTGAACAGAAATATTTTATGTGTGTACAGAAGTATACATTTTATATAATTTTTATATAATATATTTTATATAGTATACAATATATATAATATGTTTTATATAATATATATAATTTCATGTAATATATTTTATATAATTATTATCCAATATTTTCTTTCCTTTTATCTTTCAACACATTATATATATATATAAATATATATATATATATTTGCAGTGTGTACAGAAATCACTATATATATATATATATATATATATATATATATATATATATGACTTGTACGGGATTATTTTGTGGTAATTTTTCTCTAAAAACAAATTGTTAGAGTGTGACATTACAGTTAATAATCTATTTTGCCTTTAAGGTGCGTTCCCGTATTTCATATCCAATTCATAATTTTTTTTATATATTTTCATTTCTCGCAAAAAGGAAATATCAATAAGGATTTAAGTACGAATGTATCAATTCGATCATATTAGGTAATAAATATCGTATATAAGTAATGTACTTGGAATAAAGAGTTTTCCTTGTATACATTGAATTCTATTTATTGTCATTTTAAATACAAAATACAATAAAATAATAACAAAATAAAAATTATAAAAATTATTAAGTATACAAAAAAGCGGTCATCAAAAATATCAAAATTTTAAAACATTTTTTCTATTATTATTTTATTTTATTTTGTATTTAAAATAATAATAAATGGAATACAAGGTTATTTTCACCTTTAGTTGTTAAAATTTCTAGCATAAAATTGTGCGTGCGCATTATCTGAAAAAAAACTTAATTGTTATTAAGAACACATTTTATGATATTTTTTGTGTTAAAGCATGCAGTTGTATTGTTTTCGAAAAAGTTTCTAAGATTTGTTTATTTCGCACAGAGACTTTCAAAATAGCTACCGGCTTGTTTCAAAGTGAAAGTCAGTTGGCTAAATTCCTAGCATAAAATTATCTGAAATGAACTTAATTGTTATTAATAACACATTTATGATATTTTTGTGTTAACGCATGCAGTTGTATTGATTTCCAAAGAGTTTCTAAGATTTGTTTATTTCGCATGGAGACTTTCAAAATAGCTACCGGCTTGTTTCAAAGTGAAAGTCAAGGGAGGTTACTCTAATTGCCTTATTTGCTAGGAATTTTGACAAATAAAGGTGAAAATTACCGAATACAATGTATACAAGGTGGAGTGGCCTATTGCTTTTTTTTAATTATCTATATCGTCATTTCTATTAA
>CM042165.1:69606675-69628360 GCA_023376005.1 Doryteuthis pealeii
CCATAAAAGATGCCATTCTAGCGAATCTTCGTCTTCATCAAATGATCAAAGGGAAATTAGAAGCATTCATTTCGCTACACAGCGGGTTGTGAATAAAGTTACCGAATAAAGGGACAACAATGGCATCTCCTGCCTCGACCCATAATCCACCCCTCATCCCCGTATCTGAAAATGTTTTTTTGATGGCTGAAATGGGCAGGGTGGTATTTCCGGGTGGCTAAGTTATTTGCTTAATATTTTAAAGGGTGAGGTTGTTTGTTTATTTCGGGTGGCATTTGAAAAAGATTTGAAATAGAATTGTGTAAAATGTTTGGATCTTCCTGGTGTTCGAGAAAGAAAGAATGGAGGAAATAAATAAATAAATAAATAAAGAAAGAAAGAAAGAAAGAAAGAAAGAAAGAAAGAATGGAGGAAATAAAGATGGAAAGAAAGAAAGACTGAAAAACGAAAGACAGAAAGAAAGAAAGAAGAAAGAAAGAGGGAGTAAAGAAAGAAAGATGGTAAGGAGGAAAGAAAAAAGAAGGAAAGAAAGAAGGAAAGATTGAAAAAAGAAAAACCGAAAGAAAGAATGAAACTAACAAACAAATAAACAAACAAACAAAAAGTAAAGGATTAAAGAAAGAAAGAAAGAAGAAAAGAAGGAAAGAAAAGAAAAAAGGTCCAAAGAAAGAAAGAAAGAAAGAAAGAAAGAAGGTAGGAAAGAAAGAAAGAAAGAAAAAGAAAGAAAAGAAAGAAGAAAAGAAAGAAAGAAAGAAAGAAAAAGATAGAAAGAAGAAAGGTCCAGGGAAAGAAAAAAAAGATAGAAAGAATGAAGGAAAGAAGGAAGGAAAAAAGAAGGAAAGAAAGAAAAAATATATGTTGTTCCAGTATTGTATCCTTGTTTCGAGTTCTTAACAGAAGAAAAAAAAAAGAAAAGAAAGAAAAACAAGAATAGATACAAGATAATCAGAAGTAGGAAATGCCAGATTAGTTAAAAAAAAAGCATTGCCCGAAAATGATTTGTGTGTGTGCTTTTTCCTTTCTCTCTCCCCTCTCTCTCTCTATTCTGCACTCTCTCTCTCTCTCTCTCTCTCTCTCTCTCTCTCTCTCTCTCTCTCTCTCTTCTGCTCTCTTTCCTCCTCCTTCTTCTCCTTCGATTTTTCTTTCCTTTCATTATTTTTTTTATTATTATTCCGGCTTTGGCCACTCCCTAATTATCTCTCTAAATCACTTATTTGTGCTCTCTCTCTCTCTCTCTCTCTCTCTCTCTCTCTCTCTCTCTCTCTCTCTCTCTCTCTCTCTCTCTCTAGAGATGTATATATATATATATGTGTGTGTGTATTAGGTCAGACATTTTAAATTCTAAATCATCAAATCTTTGACGCTAATATGTTGTTAAATACACAGAAACACACACACACACACACACACACACACACACACACACATATATATATATATATATATATATATATATATAAACTCACATATATATCCTTTTAATATAAAATGATTTTTTAAATTGAAAACGTTTTTCCTCTGTCAAAATCCAATAGAGAAAGTTTAGCTTAAACTTGCAAGACTGCACATAATCACAGCCCTCAAACAACTGTCCTGGTCTAGCCTAAGGAAAAGAGGATAGACTCCCTCGGTGTCTAGCTGATACCGACAATAAGCCAATCCTCCTACTTCACTTACTTTACTGCCTTATACGTAGGAAGGAAATGCGTGGTGTAATGGTTAAAGGCATGGGAAATAGAATCGTCGCCCCGAGTTCAAATCCTGGACGTGGTAATTGCATTTCACTTGGCGCTAATACCCCTGGGAAAGGTATGAATCCTACTCTCCCTCCAGCTATGAGTATATAGTAGGGCAGACTGAGCTCTTTAACTTTGTTTAGGCAACCTGTCTAGAAGAAGGAAAACTCTGAATTCAAACCTGAACTCCGCTTAAGAAATTGACCTTGTGTCATATCCAGCTCGTGCGGAGGGGTTGGTAAATATATATATATATGTACTTACCCAATCCCTCTGCTTGAATAGGATATGATACGGGGTTGGTTGGATTTTACGGCATGTCAACCCTCGGGTTATTTTATGCCTAAGTCGTTTTTGTTTTATGCATCTGTTGGGGTATTCAAATTTTTTAAAACTAATTTGATGTTAAAAATTGAAGGGTTAAATTGTTCATTTTGAAATGTAGTGTAAGATAATTTTTTAAAATAGCGTTTAGCGTTAAATCATTGAAAAAATAAAATAAGAATCATGACGCTATTTCTCTCATAGGTCAAAAATCTATTAATAATGGAGATTCGCTTCCGGTTTTTGTCTGTAACAAAAATTACGTCACTGCCTACGTCACATTACCAAAAATCGTCATAACATAGAATAAATACACTCAAAATTTAAACATGCAACATTAGACAGTCCTCATTGTTTTTTAAAACAAGTTTTAATAAATACATGACTGGTATTATATATCTATATATAGCTTGTTTTATTTTAATACATATTTAAAGTTTACATTTCAAATTGTTTTATTTTTTAATCCTTTAATGAATTTGATGATTTTACTTACTTAGGGTACAAACTCGCTGACATTGAAGTTTTTACTCTCACCCCTCAGGCAATATGTTTCAAAAATATATTTATAATGTACTAGTATGTTTAATTTGCGTTATTGATGATTTGTTTAAAAATACGGCTTCTAACTGGTGAAGATTATATATATATATTATATATATATATATATATATATATATATATATATATTAATATCCCTCCCTCACATATATAAGAGCATTAAAAAAAACACCTCAAGTGTTTTTTTTTTTTTTTCACGGAACAAATGGACTTGCTACACTCCTCTACCCGGATTATAATAACATGTCAAACCCTCAAAATATATTTCAATTTCTAGAGCGTTTGGCTAGAAACCACTAGGTTCCTAGTTCGATACTGGTCCTCACCAACTCAGCGTATGAGTAGCACAGGGATATGTTCGGTAAAGTAAGGAGTTGATGGTATGTGTGGCGCTCCACCTCAGACGTTAAATAATCTCCTTGGTCTAGCTAGTGAAAAGGGGATATACTTCCTCGCTAATTGGCTGATACCGACTTTAGACCACCCCGACGATTTTTACTTATATATATATATGATTACTTTTTTGCCCTCATATACAACATTTCATCTTTATTTTTCTCCAGACCGTCTTGTTATTACCTTGAAAAAGGGTGAATTTTCACCCGAAATATCGGAATAGATTAAACCAGGAACAGGGCAACGGTTTAATATATAAAAATTCTGATTTTTGTTCTGTTTTTCTTGTTTTTGTTCTTTATTCCAATGTTTCAAAAGACCAAACAAGCAACGTTCACAAGAACATAACACATTATTATATATATATATATATATATATATATATATATATATATATATATATAATATATATAATATATAAATAATATAATATAATAGATAAATATATAAAGGTTTTACATATCTATTTATTAGGTGACAAAGGAACATTCACAACCATATTGGTTTCATGCGATGCAATCATCAGGTGAAGATGTATCTTATTATATTATATAACAGCTCTATTTTATATTGAGCACTCTACCAATAATACTGCCTTTGGTACACCATTCCAGCAAAAGCTGAAACAGTGACCATCTCACACTATAGTATATATATATATACCTTATATATATATATATATATATATATATATATATATAATATATATATATATATATATATATGTTACTAAAAGGAGGATATCGCCCCTTTTCAGAACGTGTAATTTTAACTAAATTAATTCTAAAATCTATAACTGTGGAAATAGCAACGGGATTTGAAGCTAATCGGCTTAAAGGTTTGAAACACATCATTGAGCTGTTCACTTGTTAACAAAGATATCTCTCTTAAGCCTTTCCATTTCTGTATTCTACCAATCAAACGGAATTTATCAACGAAGCGTTTTTAGTTTATATTTGATTAATTTTTTACTAGAGTTTGGCGTCCACCAAAACCAAAATGTTGAAATCTATTCTGAGTTTTAGCTGAAAATCTTCAAAACATTGTATTAGATTTACTGACCTGTCTCAATTAGCCAATTGGGATAGGGGTCACTTATTTAAGAAAATAACCAAGCGCTGTATCCTATTTGTAGCGTAGTAGTTATATATATATATATATATATATATAATATATATATATATATATATATATATTAATGATTTGAAGGCATTTACAATGCATATAAAAATATAAACAAAAAGATGTTTTGTCTTATTGATTTCAAAGTAAACTTTATCATCAGAGACGGTTTTCAGAAATGAACGTGCTTCTTTTTTGTGTCGTTATATTTTTTTCTTTCGTGTTTCAATTAATGTCCCTATATATATATATATATATATATTATTGTTTATATTTGTTGAAGGCAATTACAATGCGTATATCGTATGAAGTTCGATAATTATTGAAAATAATCATGACAAGTAAACTCGGCAAATAACGCACGCGACGTGGAACACCGTACAGCTGTTTCAACTGTTTCAAAGTTGAAACAACTGTACTGTGTTCGCGCGTGTTATTTGCCGAGTTTACTTGTCATGATTATTTTCAATAATTATCGAACTTCATACGATATATGCGTTGTAATTGCCTTCAAAAATATAAAACAATAATATATATATATATATATATATATATATATATATATATATATATATATATAAAGCCGTTACTCGTCTGTTTACAGATTTGATTTCTCTGGTTACTGTAAAAAACATTCGAACCCGGCTAGAGGTAGCTGTTAAAAAAAAAGTCGAGCTGCACTGATGAGAAGTAAACTTCGAAACACGTGTCTGTGGATGACTGATATATATGCTCCAAGACCCCATGGTTGAGCACTGTAGGAGGGACATTAATTGAAACTTCACCGTTACTTGTCTGTTTACAGATTTGAGTTCTCTAGTAACTGTAAAAACATTCCTCGTGGGGATGTATCAATTACTTGTTCACTTCAGTCATCCAAACACA
Source organism: Doryteuthis pealeii (assembly GCA_023376005.1). Lineage (NCBI taxonomy): Eukaryota > Metazoa > Mollusca > Cephalopoda > Myopsida > Loliginidae > Doryteuthis > Doryteuthis pealeii. The sequence continues at coordinate 69,611,700 of CM042165.1, forward strand.
CACACACACACACACACACACATATATATATATATATATATAATATATATATATATATTATATATCGCAATTACCATTAAATCTACCAAGCCAATAAGTATATAATCTTATTTATTTCGGGATTTTTTCACTAAAATCGATTAAAAAGTGCTCAATATAAAGAGCTAAATAGACAAGTAAAATCGAATGGTTTAAAATATAGAGACTCACTTTTCTCGAAATAGCGCGAATCTTCGGGATATTTTTCCTGTCATCGTTATGTATGTTTTATATTTGGGTGGTACCCATTTTCAATGTTGCGGGTGTGGCAGGAAAATATACCCCGAAGATTCGTGCTATTGCGAGAAACTTGAGTCGGTATATTTTAAACCATTCGATTTTAATCGTATATATATATATATATATATATATATATAATATATACTAATTTTGAAAATTGATTAATTAACAATTAATTAATTAGGCGGGAATGCCTATTTAAATGTAAGGCTAAACAAATCGAGAAAAATCAATCTCTGTATGTCCGTGCGGTCTTCCTATCTATAGTTATACTGATGAGGCCTAATAGGCCGAAATGTACATACAGAGATTGGTTTTTCTCGATTTGTTTAGCCTTACATTTAAATAGGCATTCCCGCCTAATTAATTAATTATTAATTAATTAATTTTCCAAATTAGGTACGACTTCAATTAAGCACATATTCTCCCAAAAATTGTCGGCAAAAAGCCATATCAAAACACATCGTGTTTACATACTGATCATATATATATATATATATATATATATATATATATATATATATATTCAGAATATAGAGAGCGAGAGCTGTATTCATAGATAGAGCTCAATATCGTGGAGAGAGCATGTATATCAAAGTTAGTATAGAGTGGACATGAAGCCAACGGTGTTGTACACACACACACACAAACATACACACACACACACATACCCGCACAAACATACACACACACGTATATATATAAGTAAGTAGTATTAAAATCACCGAGGTGGCCTAAAGTTGGTATCAGCCAGGCAGCGAGGGAGTCTATACCCTTTTGACTAGCGCTAGACTAAGGAGATTGTTATTTTAGTGTTTGAGACGGAACGCTACACCTACCATTAGCTCCTCACTTTACCGCACAGATCCCTGTGCAACTCATACGCTGATTTGATGAGGGCCGGTATCGACACCAGAAACCTTGCAGTTCCCAGCCGGACACTCTACCGACTGAGATAATTTAAGACATAATCTACAGATACCCTATGCCATAAAGTCATGTTACAGATCATCCTACTGAGAATTCCTTCAGACGCATCTCCTCAATTCCTAAATTGATGACTCGTTATCAAATCACCTGGAGAGTAGTTATCGAGAGGCTGTCCAATTTTCTAACTAATTCCAGGGCAGCACCATATTTGACGCATTAGGCATCTTGGGCGTCCAATCGTAGTAAAATGGTTAGCAAGCTAGTCTCAGTATTCTTTTAGTACTGAATAACGTGTTCGATAATCGTTGGATGCTCTATACTTGCGACCTTGTGTCACATCCTACTCGTCGCCAGGAGAGTAATTATTATAGATAAGGTTGCATGGACTTATAGATAACGTCGCATAATTACTGACAGTGTCTCGCCTATGTAATTTCTCAAACCAAGTTTGGTTTGAGAATCGTATCGGAGTCAGTAATCTAGCGCCGTTCACCTTCATGGCAACGCTATTGTAACTTGAGTGACAGCAAGTCTCCTCGGATTTCTGGGACTCCTCTGAGTATTCTAACCGATCTAAGCCAATCAATGCTGTAGTCTGGATGGACTCGATTCTTCCCCTGATTTCCAATTCCACCAGTCTATTTTCTAAAGTCTTTGGGACCGTTCCAAGGGCACCAACTACAATTGGTATCACTTTATCTGCCATATTCCATTTTTTTAATTCTCTGTCGAAGTTTAGGTATTTCAGAATATGTCACAAATGCTTTTCAAAAATATCAACTCTTATTGGTAACTGTTGAGAAGCCTAAAACTTCGAGTTGTAAATTTGATTAGGATTATAAGACTTACGGTGGTGTTAACTTCTGAGCTAACACCAATTTCTTCTAATATGCTAGCGGACCTCAGATGGTCACCGAACGCAGGGCATTTACATATTTGTATAAAACATATTCCAACAAATACTTATGACACAACAAACTTTATTGTCAGAGCAAAGTCCAACATATTACGAAACAAGATAGGACGAAAGTCTTAATGGAAAAGAATCCTTGAAGGACCCTTGAGTTATATCCATTAAAACTTGTCACTTAGCGTTCACTCCATGATGGAGTCACGTAAGAAGCTGGAATCTATGGTGAAAGGGTATGTAGAAAGGCACGTGTGCATAACCTGATATCCGGGGCTGGTGAGCCTAAACCTCTATGAAGATGGAGGGCACACATACAATCCTGTACTTTGTGGGGGAAGCTTCACAAATCCAAATGGACGGAGACCCAAATGTCTATTACATATCAGGAGGTCCCAAATCGAAAAAAAGAGAGAAAATATCATTCGCGGATTGCTTTTAAATATCGAGGTTGCAATTCCTTCTAGCGCCAAACCCTGGTGGCAAGAAAAGATAATCCCTAACCGAATGTCATTTGCAACCAACAAGGGAAGATTATTGCTACAGGATGATTTAAGAAAAAAAGATAAAAAAGGATGGGAAAAAGAATTTAAGAGGACATATTCGAAAACTATCGGATAAATTATCTAACTAAATTTGATTTATTAATAGATATTAACAATATATATATATATATATATATATATATATATATATATATATGTAAAAACAAAATTTTTTTTGTGATGAAACAAAGAAAATACAGTGCTCAATCACAAATTGTAAGAGCTAATATTTATTTATTTTACAAAGTTTTCACAGATCAATGTTCATTATAAACAGCGACCCAGGTTTCATCAGGGTTGTTGAGCAAGATCCCATGGTGTTTGTTGAAGTTCTTTACTCAATGTCACATTTTGGACTGCAAATAACGTCGGTTAGTTCCGCGGACGCTATTATAGTTCGGATTTACTAAAAATAAATTTTTTCAAAATTTGCATTATATATATATTGAAAAAAAAATATATATATATATATATATATATATATATATATTATATATATAAGATTTTTGGATGTTTCTTTATTTTAGAGACGTATCAGTATCATTGACAGGTTAATTTCGCAAGGATTTTCCCGTGCTGTATCGTGGCCGTAGCAGTATGGTTTCTGACTATTCTACTGAAGTCCCGGTTTCGATTTCTGTCGGAGGGAAATCGTTAGTATACATCGCTGATGAGACTTAATAAAGTTGAAACAGTCTTTCAAAAATCTATTTTACATCGCCCGGAGGACGTTTTTTTAATTTTGCTAGTATATATAATATATAATAATATTCATATAAATTTTCTTGTTTGTGTGTCTGTGTGTGTGTGTGTGTCTGTGTGTGTGTGTGTGTGCGCCCGCGTGTGTGTGTAGATTAGTCAATATTCTAAAGTCTGATAGGTAGTTATAAGCTGAATGTCGATATTGAATATTCTAGTGATTGATCGGGGTGTTCAATATTTACCACTGAGTTAATTGGTTTTACAATTGAAGTAATCATGTTGAAAACTAAATTTCCGGTGATTAAAATAAATTACTTATAAAGAGGCAAAGAAACCGTTGAAATACTTACGTTCATTTATATCAACACATTAGCTTGTTTGGAAACTGATGGCCGTTTTTATTACACATTTAAATGTGAAAATTGGCCATTATCTTCGAAACACTCTAATACACACAAACACACATACATACAGACATATATAACATATACAAGCGTAGATACACCCCCACACACACACGCATACATACATATATACACATTTCCCGAATGAGAAGACACGTGGTGTAATGGTTATTATTGTAGGGAATGGATACAGCATCTCGAGTTCAATTTCTATACGAAGCGTTTCACATAGCTAATACCATTGGGAAAGGTATGAATCCAACTAATCTCTCTCCAGCTATGGATAAACAATAGGGCTGACAGGGATTTTTTACCTTGTTTAAGCAACCAGTCAAGGAAAAGGAAAACTCTTAATTCCACTTAAGAAAGTGACCGTACGTCACATCTTTATATATATATATATATATATATATATATATATATATATATATATATATATATGGGAGTAAATATGGAAATAAATCCGACAATATTAAGAAACTTTACTTACTTTTTTTATATATATATTAAGAAATTTGAAAAACGAAGTGTTCCAAAAATAAGATGAATTTATTTATCGACGCTTAAACGTTTCGGTTTATTTAAACCTTCATCAGGATAGATTATGGGGTGAAGAAAATGATGGATGTTTTGTAGATGACAGGAGTTAGAAAAATCTTTATAAAAACTTTGTAACTGTATTTGTTCAGCGTTATATTTTTTGAAAGATCCGTTTAAGCGTCGATAAATAAGTTCATCTTATTTTTGGAACACTTCGTTTTTCAAATTTCTTAATATATATATATATATATAAAAGTAAGTAAAGTCGTCGGGGTGGCCTAAAGTCGGTATCTGCCAATCAGCGAGGGAGTCTATCCCATTTTCACTAGCGCTAGACCAAAGAGATTGTTGTTGAGTTTGAGGTGGAGCGCCACACCTACCATCAGCTCCTTACTTTACCGCACAGATCCCTGTGCTACTCATACGCTGAGTTGGCGAGGGCCGGTATCGAACTAGGAACATTGTGATTCCTAGCCGAACGATATATATATATATATATATATACCCCTCCACACGAGCATAATGGGACAAAAGGTCCATTTCTTAAGCAGAGTTTAACAAGTTTGAATTTGAATATGTTTTCCTAGACTGGCTACCTAGCCAAAGTTAAAGAGCTCAGTCTGCCCTACTATTTACTCATAGCTGGAGGGAGAGTAATTGGATGCATATCTTTCCCAAGGTATTATCGCTCAGATATGGAACTATATTTATAAGTAAACAGTGCTCAATATCATTGATAGAGCATTTTATCTAAGCTAAGGCAGCGTCGACATGAAGTCAACGGCTTCTGGTTACTGGCAGTTTCTTGGCTATGGGATCTTCAGATCACTTTGTTTGAAGATGGCATAGGCCAGGAATCAGCAGCCGAAACCAGTGTTACATAATCTATGCGGTTGCATAAGATTATTGTCAATCCCCTGTAATTCTGAGGGGATGACCCTTTTCATAGCATGGCCGGGTCCTTCCATGGAAAATTACAGAAGCCCGCCAAAATACGTGAAGTCACGTGGGACCTTTTTTTGAGTCCCCGGTTTTCAGTTAGACGTCAGGCAGAGAAGTCGGCCATTTTAGGTCCTGCCTAAAACTGGAACTCACGCACGCTATGTTAGTCAGATATTTAGTTACATGAAATGTATAGTTAAGGAAATAAAAGTTTGTATAAGTAATATGTTCTTGTGGTTGATGAATGTCTTGGTAACAGGACTAAGAAATGAATCCAGGACGACCAGCCAGCAGGAACATAGCAATCGAAAACCAGACCTTAGGAGATCCGAGACGATAGACCAGACCAAGTCAAGATGTTAGAAGATAGAACCAAAGATGATCAGAATACTAAAGACGGCCAAGAAATAGAATTAAACAAAGAGGTATGCAACATTATAATTACTAGCAAATATATGCACCCTCTGGGTGCAAGTATTTAAGTTTTAATGTAATAAAATAAAAAGGCCAATGAAACTAAATAAGAAGGCAGATAAAAAGATTTGAAACAGAGGTGGGGTATAATCGAAAAATAGAACAACTGAAACATACTCTTCTATCACTCTCGTCTTTCATTGTTATTTTTTCTAATTTAAGTATTTAGTTAAAAGAGGAGGTAAAGAATAAAATTAGTTATTTTCTTGTTAATGGATTTCATTTAAGATTTATTGAAGAGATTTTTGATTATATTCATTAAAATAAAACCAAACAGTTAGAAATCAATAATACTAAGCCCATATTTATTAAAATCACATTTTTAATATCAACATGCAAATTAGCCTTTCCGTTCACACTGTAAACCGCTATTTTGTTGTATATATAAATATAATTGCATGTTGTGAGTATGTAGATATGGTTAACAGTATTAATAATGTAAAACAATTTTATTGATAATTGAGGTTAAAATTAAAATAAAATCATTGAGAATGTGATGTAAATAACTAAGGAAATTGTGAGTTGAGTTGTAATATAGTTTCGGTTACAGACAGAAAAACACACAATCTCCATTATAATAAGATTTAGTGCCAGTGAAGATGGCGCTATGCAACACCTGTCAGAAAAATGAAAAAGGACACGTATTATAGTGTCTTCATTTAAATTAAACATTTTTAAGAACATTAATAATAAATACATTTTTGAGCATATCGTATATTCTGGTGAGATGTGTGTGTATTTTGTTTTTGTGTTTTTGTTGCCTAGGCAGCTCACGTCGTTCATTTTGAGGGCGTTTCTTCGGAAAATAATGTCGCTGTTTAGGAAAGGTTATTAAGGTTTTCGGAATTAGACTAAATCTTTGGAGAAGGCCGTAATCCCTTATTAACCTGGATTTAAATACGGGTGTCTCCGGACTTCCTATTTCCAGTGCCAGGATTAATGGCAAAAGAGTCTAAAACTTCCATCATTACCATTATATTATTTACAGGGTAGCCATAAAGTCTCTTTACAACTTAAACATTATTACAAAAGCAAATGAACAGACAAAAATGTGGAAATTGTAACAAAACTAGAAGGACCTGTGAATATACCACAGTTTGATTCTAATCTAATTATTACAACGTTTTATATGTTTACTTAAGAGCTATTGCTATATATTTCAATATGTAAAAAGTATAATAATCTTGATTCAACTCTCTTTCACTCTTTATTATTTTTCTTTCTTTTCTTCTTTCATCTTTTCATTATGTTTGATTAAATCATACTAGCGTTATTGCTTCCATTCGTTCACCCCCACTTTCTATTTTTACCCTACATTCTTTCTTTCTTTCTTTCTTTCTTATTATATTTTTTCTGTGTAGCATATATCTTTTCTTCCCTTATTTCTTTATAATAAAAACAGAATGGTCCATAATTTAGCGGTGGTGACGACACTCATAGGATATAAGAATTTGGTGGAAAATCAACACCAGATAATCAGGATTTACATTTTTGTATTTCATCTTGGACGGTTTGAAGGGCCTCATTTTTAACCAGAGGGTGTTGCAAGATGATAGCGGTGGTACAATTAATATTATTATTACAAAATGAGTAGATATTAAATTATATTTGCCTCATTTAATACACCTCAACATGTTCTATATTTCTGTAACATAGCCTCATCAATGGTCACAATCATATCAGTGATTTTTTTCTTTAGGTCAGGGATATCCCATATTTTTGGTTGATACGCAATGTCTTAGGCCTAACTCCAGAGTAAGAAGTTCAGGAGAGTGATATCTGTTGAATCGCTGTAAAAATACTTTATGGATACCCTGTATATTTTACCAACCCCTCTGTATGAGTAGGATGTGGCCTACTATTTTACCCATAGCTGGAGGGGGAACAGTTGCATGCGTACTTTCCAAACAGTATCAGCGCTATGTGAAATGCAACCAGCCTCGCCCAGGATTTGAAGTCAATTTTGACACTCTCTCTCTCTCTCTCTCTCTCTCTCTCTCTCTCTCTCTCTCTCTCTCTCTCTCTCTCTCTCTCTCTCTTGGTAATCGCCCTTAATAATTTCTCTAGTTGGTATCCACTGCCTGCACAAAGCTGATGAATGTTTTTGACGTTTTTATTAGAGAACGTCATATATGAGTTTGTTCTATGGAGACGCGTGGTCTAATGGTTAGAGTCGTAGGAAATGGACTCGTCAACGCGAGCTCAATTCCTGGACGAAGCTGTTGGAATTTCACATGGCGCTAATACCCATATGAAAAGTGTGAATCCAATTCTCCCGCCAGCTATGGGTAAATAGCAGGGCAGACTGGACTCTTTAACCATGGCTTGGTAACCAGTCTGGGAGAAGGAAAACTCTGAATTCAAACCTGTTAAACTGCGCTTAAGAAATTGACCTTGTGTCGCATCCTGCTCATGCGGAGGGGTTGGTAAATATAAATATATATATATGAGTTCGTTCTTTCGTGCTCAGTAGTGACCAGTTCGTCTTACTAACTTGAAACGATTCCTAAATGCTTGGAAAATACACTGGAGGAACTGGAAATCAGAGCAAGAATCGAAACCACCCAAACAACAGTATTGTTAAGATCGGCTAGAATACTTCGAAGAGTCCTGGAGACATGAGGAGATTTGCTGAAGGAACACCACCTAATGCTTGTGTGAAAAACTTCCAAGGAGTGCGGTTGAAACCGATACCTCTTGAAGTTGGTGCCATTGGAACAGTCCAAAATAGTTTAGAAAACAGACTAGAAGAAATGGAACTCAGATGATGGATTGAGACCATCCAGACACCAACGTTGTTAAGATCATCTAGAATACTCAGAAGATTCTTGGAGACCTGAGGAGACTTGCTGTCACTTAGCCTCCTGTGAACTAAAAGTTTAGGCGGATGGGAAATCTTTAATGAAGTCAAATAATAGATAGATAGATATTAAAGACAGATATAGATAGATAGGAATAGACTGATATAGACAGATAGATAGATATAGATAGATAGATATGAACAGAGTTAGAGATAGATAGATAGATAGATAGATAGGAATAGACTGATATAGATAGATAGATAGATAGATATAGATAGATATATATGAACAGAGATAGATATAGATAGATAGATAGGAATAGACTGATATGGATAGACAGATAGATATGAACAGATAGATAGATAGATAGACAGATAGATAGATAGATAGATAGATAGATATGAACAGGAATATATATATATATATATATTATATATATATATATATATATATATATATATATAGAGAGAGAGAGAGAGAGAGAGAGAGAGAGAGAGATTGATAGATAGATATGAACAGAGATAGATATATGGATAGATAGATAGATAGATAGATAAGAACAGACTGGGTAGATAGATAGATAGATAGATAGATAGATAGGAACAAACTGGGTAGATAGATAGATAGATAGATTGATAGATAGATATGAACAGAGATAGATAGATAGATAGATAGATAGATAAGACAGACTGGATAGATAGATAGATAGATAGATAGATAGATAGATAGTCCTGGATTGTGATATAATTAACCAATTACCTACCGAACCTGAATGTAATTGCTTTTCACGGATTGATGAAACATATGCGACAAAGTGATCTGCCATACTTGTCTTTAATGAAACTACCAATGTATTATTTATAATGTTAAGTATTTTGTCATTTACAATGCTCTGGTATGCAAAGGATTCGGTTTTTAACATATACGTCTTATTAAGAGGGTTCATTCCACACCTGCGTACCTGGTAGCTTAGTGCTTACGCTTGGAAGCAAATAACCGAAAAACTTTTATATATATATATATATATATATATATATATATATTATATATATATATATATATATATATATTATCGACGTCAAGCCTCTCAAGCCAGTAGAACAATTCACGTACCTAGGTAGTAATATCTCATCCACAGAGAGCGATGTTAATACACGAATAGCAAAGGCATGGTCGGCCACAAACGAATTATCAGTCATATGGTGGTCTGATCTCCCTGACAAACTGAAGCGACAATTCTTCCAGGCTGTGGTTGTATCAGTGCTGCTATATGGCTGCACCACTTGGACCCTAACGAAGCGTCTTGAGAATAAGCTAGATGGAAGCTGCACAAGAATGCTGCGTCCAGTCTTGAACAAGTCGTGGAAGCAGCACCCCACGAGGAAGCAGCTGTACGGCCACTTGCCCCCCATCTCACAAACAAAAGCAAGGACGAGCTCATAAGCGACGTTCTCCAGTGGAAGCCAACACATGGACATGCAGGCAAGGATCCACATTGAACAGCTATGCGATGATGCTGGTTGCTCCGCAGAGGACCTCTTAGGTGCAATAAATGATAGTGAAGTTTGGCGAAAGATTGTCATGGATATCCGTGCTGCAAGCGCGATATGATGATGATGATGATATATATATATATATATATATATATATATATATATATATATAGTAGAGATATGTGGAACACAGGAACAAAACTCAGACAAGCGTATGTAGGATATATATTTCGCTAAGCATTACGATCAGCATCATCAGTCGTTTAATTGATCATTAAGGCATCATATAAGTGTTTTTATAGAAGAGGAAGTCGACGGGAGAGGGGTGGATTAGAGGAAGAGGTCAAGTGGCTGGGATAGCGTTTGTGAGGAAAAATTTGATTGTTCAGGAGGAAATCATTGGCAAAGGGAGGGAAAGAAAATCAAAAGAGAGGAGAGAGTTAGAGAGGATATGCAGAGTAAGGTGGAAAAATACATTGTGAAAGAAACGCTTGTCTGAGTTTTGTTCCTGTGTTCCACATATCTCTACTACATTCTGTGGATTTACTCCAATTTTCCTCCCTCATATATATGTCCTTGCATTTGAAACAACGTCACCTGAAGACTGTTTGCACTTACGCATGCATGAAACCGAACGGTTGTGACTGTTCCTTTGTCATCACATAAATAGATATGTAATGCCTTTATATATATATATAAATATACATATGTGTGTGTGTGTGTGTGTGTGTGTGTGTGTGTGTGGTTATTTTGTTGTTGTTGGCATCCGTCTGTCTGCTAGAGACAATGGCGTAATGTCCATTTCTTTTAACTACATCTACGCGATTGGATGAACAGGCCAATTTTTTAATGGAAATCTCTGGTGCAGTGACTGCAAACAAAGACTGATGCTTGCTTGAGTTGCTGTCAACTCTCCTTCCTTCTGGCTCTCTTTTCTGTGGTGGGTTATTTCCTCTCTTTTTCAATCCTTTTCGTGTCTTGTTTGGCAAGGAGGCGCCAGGCCGCTCGGTTTTCTGCACCAACCTCCCATATCTTGTTGTTGATGTAGCATGTTTTCATGTCCTTCTTGCAGAGGCCTATTGGGTATAAAAAGAAGCATTTAAACCAGGCGCTTAAATACCATATGGTACTGGTGAGAACAAGCGACAACCCAGAGGGAATATAACTCTTCCAGGCCAATGAGAAGATAGTCCCAACACAAGTTTGACGTTATTGGGCATTTACTCACTTTTATCTGATTTTCTTTTAGACTCTTCAAAAAGTTTATTGCTTTCTTCAGTTTCAGCTCCCCCCTCCTCGCTGATACTACATTCTGATCATCGACGTAAAAAACGTATCGGTCGTGTAGTAGCAGCAGTAAAACGTAAGTCATTGAGTGGTTCAAAATTGGAGTTTTTTGCATCGTGAGAATGTGTATGGGTGCAAGACTAACAAGAAACCTGTATAGTTTCTTTAAAGAGACGTGTGGTCTCCCTACCGCTTGGAAGTAAATAACCGAAAATACTTTTTATATCCTTTAAAAACTTAACATCTGTTATCGTAACGCCTACAACCAGGCTTTTTCTAATACTCTCTAACCAACTCAAGCCAACTAATAAATAATTTTAACCTTTAGCTTTTTTTTCTTTTTTTATTTTTATCTTTTTATTTTATTACATTTTTGCTTATTACTTTCATTCTTACTTTTATCTCTTTATATTATTTTTTATATAATTAACTATATTTAACTACCCAAAACTTCTATTATCGTAACATATACAACTGTTTTTTTTTTATACTCTCAAACCAAATTAAACTAGTTAATAAATAATTTTAACCTTTCGCTTTTTAACCATTAATACGCCCCATAATCTACCTTTCATTAAATAGTAATTGAAAAAATAATCCCCATAAATTAATTCAAATTTTTAATCCAATAAACAAAAACGGCCCACGATGAATCTTTGAAAATATAAACACGCGTTCGTTCATAAAAGATAAGTCCCATTCCAACGGGCATGTATTACACCAACTGAAATTAATCGAAAACTCGATTAATTCAACGGATGTAACCCTGAAGAATCAATCGATGAAACTCGAGTAGGTTACTCCTATCCATTGTACAAATAAATATATATATATATATTATTATAATGGAGATTGTGTGTTTTTCTGTCTGTAACCGAAACTATAATCCTACTCAAGTCACAATTCTCTTACTTATTGACATCACATTCTCCATGATTTTATTTTTATTTAACCTCAATTATTAATAAAATTGTCTTACATTATTAATACTATGTCTACATACTGACAACATGCAATTATATGTATATATACAACAAAATAGTGGTTTACAGTGTGAATGGGAAGGCTAATTTGCATATTAATATTAAAAGATCGAATTTAATAAATATGTGCTTAGTATTATTGATTTCTAACTGTTTGGTTTTATTTTAATGAATATAAGCAAAAATCTCTTCAATGAATCTTAAATGAAATCCATTAACAAGATAAAATAACTGTCATTTTATTCTTTAATTCATCTTTTAACTAAATACTTAAATTAGAAAAAATAACAATGAAAGACGAGAGTGATGGAAGAGTAAGTTTCAGTTGTTCCATTTTTATTATACTCCCTCTGTTTCAAATCTTTTATTATACTCCCTCTGTTTCAAATCTTTTTTCTGTATTCTTATTTAGTTTCATTAGCCTTTCTAATTTAATACAATATTTTATTACATTAAAACTTAAATACTTGCACCCGGAGGGTGCATATATTTGCTAGTATATATATATATATATATATATATATATATATATATATATATATATATATATTAATATACATGTATGTATGCATATAAAACTGTGACTATTCAGATTATTAATATATAGATATTACTGTGTCTATTTATTACATGTTCATATACACATACACATACACAACACACACACCTATATATATATATATATATATATATATATATATATATATATATAATATATGTAGTATAACCACTTATTGCCATGCCCCTCATAACTGATATTTTTATCCAAATATCCCTTGAATTTCAATATATATATATATATATATATATATATAATATATATATATATATATATATACTAGCAATATATGCACCCTCCGGGTGCAAGTATTTAAGTTTTAATGTAATAAAATATTGTATTAAATTAGAAAGGCTAATGAAATAAATAAGAATACAGATAAAAAGATTTGAAACAGAGGGAGTATAATAAAAAAATTTGAAACAGAGGGAGTATAATAAAAAATGGAACAACTGAAACTTACTCTTCCATCACTCTCGTCTTTCATTTTTATTTTTTCTAATTTAAGTATTTAGTTATAAGAGAAGTAAAGAATTAAAATGACAGTTATTTTATCTTGTTAATGGATTTCATTAAGATTCATTGAAGAGATTTTGCTTATATTCATTAAAATAAAACCAAACAGTTAGAAATCAATAATACTAAGCACATATTTATTAAATTCGATTTTTTAATATTAATATGCAAATTAGCCTTCCCGTTCACACTGTAAACCGTTATTTTGTTGTATATATTAATAGAATTGCATGTTGTCAGTATGTAGACATAGTTAACAGTATTAATAATGTAAGACAATTTTATTAATAATTGAGGTTAAATAAAGATAAAATCATGGAGAATGTGATGTCAATAACTAAGAGAATTGTGACTTGAGTAGGAATATAGTTTCGGTTACAGACAGAAAAACACACAATCTCCATTATAATAAGAATATATATATATATATATATATGTGTGTGTGTGTGTGTTTATATGCATATTCAAATATATGGATGCACCTATATGTATATATCTTAGGAAGATATATATTATATATATATATATATATTAAGGAGAGGGTTGCAAGGTGATAACGGTCGTACAATTAAGAAACACAAGTATTGATATATAAATGATGAGATCAACACACCCTTTTTAGGGGGTGGAGGGAGCGGCTATGTTACCCCTCAGCGAAGGACACAGCCAATGTCTTCTAAGTTAAGCCGAAACGACAGATTCCAGGCTGAGGAGTGGTTCAGATCTTTTTGCCTCGTGGTCGGCCATTTCTTTTCGAAACAAATTATGCTTATTGGAAAAAAAATTATATCGACATGATTGTATTCGACACTGAATTCATTTGAGAAGATCGAAAATAAATCACGCGTCTATCATGGGAAAATTGCTTCGTTATACTTAATGTTATTGTTGGTATCTTGAGGCGGAGAATAATTAGGAACTAATACGAAAGAAATAACTAGAGAATACCAAAAAAATAGGACACCAAGGGAGATAATTAGGCTATTAAAGAGTGCAAATCGAAGGAGAATTATAAGAACGGTAAAAAGACTTAAAAAAATTGTGTGAGAAATTACATGAAAAATTTTTCGGTTTTTTTTTGTTTTTTTAATTATGTTTGGTTTGTTTTTGTTTTACGGCATATCAACCACGGTGGTCATTTAATGCCGACAAAGTTGTGAAATAAATTCAGTCTTAATGCATATACTAAAAATTGTGTGAGAAAATTATATATGAAGAATTTTGGTTTTTTTATGTTTGGGTTTTGTATATTACGGAATGTCAACCTCGGTGGGTCATTTAATGCCGACAAAGTTGTGAAATAAATTCAGTCTTAATGCATAATACTAAAATTGTGTGAGAAAATTATAGATGAAGAATTTTTGGGTTTTTTATGTTTGGTTTGTATATTACGGAATGTCAACCTCGGTGGGTCATTTAATGCCGACAAAGTTGTGAAATAAATTCAGTCTTAATGCATAATACTAAAAATTGTGTGAGAAAATTATAGATGAAGAATTTTTGGTTTTTTTAATGTTTGGTTTGTATTTACGGAATGTCAACCACGGTGGGTCATTTAATGCCGACAAAGTTGTGAAATAAATTCAGTCTTAATGCATAATACTAAAATTGTGTGAGAAAATATAGATGAAGAATTTTTTCGTTTTTTTTTTTTTTAATTATGTTTGGTTTGTTTTGTTTTACGGCATATCAACCTCGGTGGGTCATTTAATGCGACAAAGTTGTGAAATAAAT
The DNA here is from genome assembly GCA_023376005.1 of Doryteuthis pealeii. NCBI lineage: Eukaryota > Metazoa > Mollusca > Cephalopoda > Myopsida > Loliginidae > Doryteuthis > Doryteuthis pealeii. The sequence continues at coordinate 69,626,796 of CM042165.1, forward strand.
TCAGTCTTAATGCATAATACTAAAAATTGTGTGAGAAAATTATAGATGAAGAATTTTTTCGTTTTTTTTTTTTTGTTTTTTAATTATGTTTGGTTTGTTTTGTTTTACGGCATATCAACCACGGTGGGTCATTTAATGCCGACAAAGTTGTGAAATAAATTCAGTCTTAATGCATAATACTAAAAATTGTGTGAGAAAAATTATAGATGAAGAATTTTTCGTTTTTTTTTTTTTTTTTTTTAATTATGTTTGGTTTGTTTTGTTTTACGGCATATCAACCACGGTGGGTCATTTAATGCCGACAAAGTTGTGAAAATAATTCATTCTTAATGCATAATACTAAAAATTGTGTGAGAAAATTATACGTGAAGAATTTTTCATTTTTTTTAAAATTATGTTTGGTTTGTTTTGTTTTACGGCATATCAACCACGGTGGGTCATTTAATGCCGAAAAAGTTGTGAAATAAATTCAGTCTTAATGCATAATACTAAAAATTGTGTGAGAAAATTATACGTGAAGAATTTTTCATTTTTTTTAAAATTATGTTTGGTTTGTTTTGTTTTACGGCATATCAACCTCGGTGGGTCATTTAATGCCGACAAAGTTGTGAAATAAATTCAGTCTTAATGCATAATACTAAAAATTGTGTGAGAAATTATAGATGAAGAATTTTTCGTTTTTTTTTTTTTTTTTTTTTTAATTATGTTTGGTTTGTTTTGTTTTACGGCATATCAACCACGGTGGGTCATTTAATGCCGACAAAGTTGTGAAATAAATTCAGTCTTAATGCATAATACTAAAAATTGTGTGAGAAAATTATAGATGAAGAATTTTTCGTTTTTTTTTTTTTTTTTTTTTAATTATGTTTGGTTTGTTTTGTTTTACGGCATATCAACCACGGTGGGTCATTTAATGCCGACAAAGTTGTGAAATAAATTCAGTCTTAATGCATAATACTAAAAATTGTGTGAGAAAAATTATAGATGAAGAATTTTTCGTTTTTTTTTTTTGTTTTTTAATTATGTTTGGTTTGTTTTTTTACGGCATATCAACCACGGTGGGTCATTTAATGCCGACAAAGTTTGTGAAATAAATTCAGTCTTAATGCATAATACTAAAAATTGTGTGAGAAAATTATAGATGAAGAATTTCGTTTTTTTTTTTTGTTTTTTTTAATTATGTTTGTTTGTTTTGTTTTACGGCATATCAACCACGGTGGTCATTTAATGCCGACAAAGTTGTGAAATAAATTCAGTCTTAATGCATAATACTAAAAATTGTGTGAGAAAATTATAGATGAAGAATTTTTCGTTTTTTTTTTTTTTTTTTTTTATTATGTTGGTTTGTTTTGTTTACGGCATATCAACCTGGGTCATTTAATGCCGACAAAGTTGTGAAATAAATTCAGTCTTAATGCATAATACTAAAAATTGTGTGAGAAAATTATAGATGAAGAATTTTTCGTTTTTTTTTTTGTTTTTTAATTATGGTTTGGTTTTGTTTGTTTTACGGCATATCAACCTCGACTCGTGGGTCATTTAATGCCGAACAAAGTTGTGGAAAA
>CM042165.1:69628460-69655960 GCA_023376005.1 Doryteuthis pealeii
AGAGAGAGAGTGATCGCGCACTCACCACGGAATCTTCAAATTCACTACAACATAATCCGGCGTTCCTTTATTTCACTAATAAACAACAAACGTTTGCGCCATGCCGTATAATAGAGTACTAAAAAACACACACAAGGTACTATCAAAACTTTTGAAAACTGGGATTTAATCCCGAAATATATTTAGGAAACAGGTAAAATAATATCATTTCATCACCTATTCCTTGCAGTTGTCAAATTGCCTTCAATTTCTAATCTAGAAGTAATATATATATAATATATATATATATATAATATATAATATAATAAAATATAGGTATAGGAATTATAAAACCAGTAAAATTTCCTCGCCTTTTTCATTCAATAAATATGTCCTCTGATGAAGAACCAGTTTTAAAGTTTTCTTTTACCAATGTCTTCATTTAATTTTAAAATTTAACTTCAATTAATTACACGTTATAAACTCCCAATCGGTTGAAAAACGATACCGGTCCCGCCAACTCAGTGTATGATGACACAGGATCTGTGCGGTAAAGTGAGGATACTGGATGGTAGGTGTGGCTTCTACGGCGATCAGACATCGTTAAAACAATCTCCCTTTTGGCTAATGCTATGACAAGGGGAATAGAGCTCTCTCGGCTGCCATGCTTCATACCGACTATAGGCCACTCGACGACTTGACTTTACAATATTGAAATAGATTATAGAAATCAGAAAAGCAATATTAAATATTAATGGCTAACAGATATCTGTTTCTGAACCTGTGGTCTAATTTCTATACATCATACAGTTGGATTCTTCAATTTTAAATACTTCATATATAATTGTAATGCGGAGATAGTTTGTAAGTAAATAGTCTGTTTTAAAACAAATTGTTAGAACGCGATAAAAGGATCAATTTAATCCATAGACGGAACCCTAAACAGGACTAACCGAATTTCCTGGATCAAAGTGCGATCTCGTGGTAATGGTTAGGAAGGGGTACTCCACCTCCCTAAGCCCAGATAGAACCTCACCACTAGATGCACGTTGCCTGTTCAATACCATAATACAATTAAGACCTTCAGCCAGCCTGCCTTCCGCACAGAAAAATTATGATAAAAAGGGTTGGGAGTTTGCCATAGGATAATATGTCCGAATAATCGTATAGCTGCAGGGTCTTGATATGAACCATCCTCGTTGATAGAGGGCATTTCCTAACCCCCTGTTTAGCTTAAGTGCGGGACAAAGTGGAGTGAGCATGGTTTATGGACTGCTAGCCAACAAGATTCCAGTCCTTAAGTAATACGGGTTCGCCACCCACGGCCAACATGCTCCATTGAGAGGGTTTACCCCTCAGAGGACAGTCGTTACTTTTACAGATGAGTTCACGCTCATAGCTGGGTCATTATTTAACCGACCTACACTCCGCGACGTGACACATGCGAAACAAGGTCTAATTCGAAGCGTGAGTAAAAAATTAAAAAAAATAAATAAAAAAAAGAACAAGCAGGAGAAGAACAATCAGCAGCCGCAATATTCCTCATCATCAAACATAAAAAAGACCAATCAAGAAAAAAAGGAGTAAAGAAAAAGAAAAGCGAAGGAAAAAGCGAAGAATAAGGAGAAAAAGGATCAGAAAGGAAAGAAGAATTAAGTGATAGCAAAAAAATTATGAAGAAAATCGAGAAGAAGTATTAACAGAAGATAAAAATAAGCAAGAAGAAAGAAGAAGAATAAGAAGAAGAAGAAGAAAGAAAAGAATGTAAGAAGTAGAAGAAGTATAAAATAGTGAAAGAAAAGGAAGACGAATAGAAGAAGAAGAAGAAGAAGAAGAAGAAGAAGAATGATAAAATAATGAAAAAAAGAGAAACGAATATGAAGAAAAGAAAAGCGAAGAAGATAGAAGAAGAAAGAAGATATAAATATGAAGAACGAAGAATATAAGAAAAGACAGAAAGAAAATGAAAGAAGAAGAAGAATATAAAATAGAAGAAAGGAAGACGAATATGGAAGAAGAAAGAAGATGAAGAAGAAGCATAAAATATGAAGAATAAGAAGACGAATATGAAGAAGAAGAAGAAGAAGAAGAAGAAGATAAGAAGAAGAATGATAAAATATGAAGAAAAGGAGACGAATATGAAGAAAAAAGCAAGAGCAAAGAAAAAAAGAAGAATGATAAAATATAAGAAAAGAAGACGAATATGAAGAAGAAAAGAAGAAGAATAAGAAAGAATGTAAAATAAGAAGAAAGAAGACGAATAATGAAGAAGAGAAGAAGAAGAAGAAGAATGATAAAATATGAAGAAAAGAAGACAAATATGAAAGAAGAAGAAAAAGAGAAAGAAGAAGATAAAATATAAAGAAAAGAAGACGAATATGAAGAAAGAAAAGAAGAAAAAGAAAATATAAACTATGAAGAAAGGAAGAGCGAATATGTAAGAGAAAAAGAAGAAGAAGAATGAATAAAATAGAAGAAAAGGAAGACGAATAATGAAGAAGAAGAAGAAGATAAGAAAAGAATGATAAAATAAATGAAAAAGAAAAAAGAAAAAAAAGGAAAAAAAAGACGAAAAATATGAAAAAAAGAAAGAAAAAGAAAAGAAAAAAGAAAAAAGAAAAAAATAGAAAAAAGGAAAAAAGAAAAGAAAAATTTGGATAAAATATGAATGAAAAGGAAGACAATATGAAGAAGAAGAAGAAGAAGAAAAAGAAGAAGAAGAAGAATAAAAGAAGAAGAAGAAGAATGATAAATATGAAAAAAGAAGACGAATATGAAGATAGAAGAAAAGAAGAAGAAGAAGAAGAAGAAGAAAGAAGAGAACAATGATAAAATATGAAGAAAAGGGAGACGAATATGAAAAGGAGAAAGAAGAAGAAGAGAAAAGAAGAAAGAAGAAAAAATATAAAAAGAAGTAAAAGAAGACGAAATAATGAGGAAGAAGAAGAAAAGAAGAAGAAGAGAACGAAGAAGAAGATGAAGAAGAAGAAGAAAGAAGATGACAAAATAAGAAAAGAAGACGAATAATGAAGAAGAAAGAAGAAGAAGAAGAAGAAGTAAGAAGAAGAAGAAGAAAAGAATGATTAAAATAATGAAGAAAAGGAAGACAATATGACGTAAGAGAAAGAAGAAAGAAGAAGAAAAGAAAAAAGAAGAAGAATATAAAATATGAAGAAAAGGAAGACGAATATGAAAAGAAAAGAAGAAGAAGAAGAAGAAAGAAGAAAGAAGAGAAGAATGAATAAATATAAGAAAGGAAGACGAATATGAAAAAAGAAGAAGAAGAAGAAGAAAAAGAAGAAGAAGGAAAGAAGAAGAATGATAAAATAGAGAAAAGAAGACGAAATGAAGAAGAAGAAGAAAGAAGAAGAAGAAGAAAAGAAGAAGAATAAGAAAAGAAAAATGAATAAAAATGAGAAAAGGAAGACGAATATGAAGAAAGAAGAAGAAGAAGAAAGAAGAAAAGAAGAAGAAAAATGAAAATATGAGAAAAGTAAAACAATATAAAAGAAGAAAAGAAGAAGAAAAAAAGAAAGAAGAAGAGAAGAAGAATGATAAAAAGAAGAAAGGAAGACGAATATGAAGAAGAAGAAGTAAGAGAAGAAGAAAGAAGAAAAGAAAGAAGAAGAAGCAAATGATAAAAATAAAAAAGGAAGACGAATATGAAGAAAAGAAGAAGAAGAAGAAGAAGAAGAAGAAAAGAAGAAGAATGATAAAATAAGAAGAAAAGAAGACGAAATGAGAAGAAGAAGAAGAAGAAAAGAAGAAGAAGAAAAAGAAGAAAAGAATGATAAATATGAAGAAAAGGAAGACGAATAATGAAACAGAAGAAAAGAAGAAGAAGAAGAAGAGAGAGAAGAAAGAAGAATGATAAAATATGAAGAAAAGAAGACGAGATATGAAAGAAGAAAAAAAAGAAGAAGAAGGAAGAATGAAAACGAAAAGATGATAAATATGAAGAGAAAGAAGACAGAAATATAAAGCAGATAGAAGAATAAGATAGAAGAAGAAGAAGAAGAAGAAGAAGAAGAATAAGAATGATAAAATATAGATAAAGGAAAAACGAAATATGAAGAAGAAGAAGAAAAGAAGAGAAGAAAAGAAGAAGAAGAAGAAGAAGAATGATAAAATATGAAAAAAGAGACGAAATGAAGAATAAGAAGAAGAAGAAGAAGAAGAAGAAGAAAGAGAAGAGAAAAGAAGAACGAAAGAAGACGATAATAAGAAGAAGAAGAAGAAAAGAAGAAGAATAGAAAGAAGAATGATAAAAATGAAGAAAAGGAAGACAATATGAAGAAGAAAAGAAGAAGAAGAAAAGAAGAGAAGGATAAAATAGAAGAAAAGAAACGAATATGAAGAAGAAAGAAGAAAAAAAGAAACGAAGAAAAATGAAAAGACAGAACAAGAACAAAACAAGAATGATAAATATGAAGAGAAGAAAGAAAATATGAAAGATGAAAAAAAAGTAGAAAAAATGAAGACAAAGAAAGAAATGAAAAGAAGAAGAAAGAAGAAAAAGAAGAAAGAAGAAAGAAGAAGAAGAAGAAGAAGAAGAAGAAGAAGAAGAAAACACAAAAACACCATCATAATCATCAACAACAGCAACACCACAAAACAGAATGAAAAGCAAAAGTAGAAAATTATGGATAGACATTCATTTTTTCATTGCTTGAAAAGAAGCCATCGTTGCGATGTCGGTTCTTTTAATGCAGGTTCGTTAATTACAACTGATGGGTGTGTGAGAAGAGGAAAAAATGATTGGCTCGAAGAAAAAAGCAAAAAAAAAAAGAACAACAACAGCAAAAAAAAAAAAACAACAACCAAAAACATTTGGAAGACAAATAATAAAAGAAAACGAAGAAAACAAAAAAATAAAAAATAATAATAAAAATGAGATAAAGTAAAAAAAAATAAATAAAAAAAAATAAAAATAAAGATAACTAAACGAAAATCGAACGTCCCTTAATGAGAATTTGCCAACGAATGATGTTTAAGTTGGCGGGAAGTTCGGGCTTTTTTTTTTTATCGCCGACGCCCCCCCATCACCACCTTTCCACATCCCCCCCCCGACATTCCCATCATCTCTCTTAACATCCCCACTACCCACACCTCTACTAAACCCGCTTCTGATTCTTTTCTTTTTTTTGCCTCGTTTCACTCTAAGTCCGTTTTCAAGAGAGTCGTTACTCATTCACTATTTATAGCAAAAATCATTATTTCTTGTATTTTCTTATGTAAATGTCTGTTTTTCTAATGTTTTATATATCATTCTTTATCAGGTTCATTTCCAGCTTACTTCCCTTTTGTGTTACGATCAAGTTCTTTTTGACGTTTTTACCAAATGTTTTCATATCTTTATTTTTAATGAGACGCCATTTTTTTAAAAAGATGGACGACTCGCGTAGTATAGATTTCAGTGATTTAGGCTAGCAGACCATTGTTATGAGTTCGACCCTCACTGAGTGTCTTATACTCGTATTTTTTGCCATGTGATTTTTTTATCTTTAATGAGACACCCTTTTTTTTTTTAAGATGGACGACTCGCGTAGTATAGATTTCAGTGATTTAGGCTAGCAGACCATTGTTAATGAGTTCGACCCTCACTGAGTGTCCTATACTCGTAATTTTGCCATGATTTTTTATTTTATTTTTAATGAGACGCCGTTTTTTTAAAAGATGGACGACTCGTGTAGTATAGAGTTTAGTTATTTAGGCTAGCAGACCATTGTTAATGAGTTCGATCCTCACTGAATACTCCATACTTTCATTTTGCCATTTTTATATTTTTCTTTTTAATGAGAAGCCATGTTTTAAAGATGGACGACTTGCGTAGTATAGATTTCAGTGATTTAGGCTAGCAGACCATTGTTAATGAGTTCGACCCTCACTGAGTGTCCTATGCTTGTAATTTTGCCATTTTTTTATATTTTTCTTTTTAATGAGAAGCCATGTTTTAAAGATTGGAGACTCGTGTAGTATAGAGTTAAGTTATATAGATTAGCAGACCATTGTTAATGAGTTCGATCCTCACTGAGTGTCTTATACTCGTATTTTTGCCATGATTTTTTTTATCTTTAATGAGACACCATTTTTTAAAAGATGGACGACTCGCGTAGTATAGATTTCAGTGATTTAGGCTAGCAGACCATTGTTAATGAGTTCGACCCTCACTGAGTGTCTTATACTCGTAATTTTTGGCCTGATTTTAAATCTTTAATGAGACACCATTTTTTTAAAAAGATGGACGACTCGCGTAGTATAGATTTCAGTGATTTAGGCTAGCAGACCATTGTTAATGAGTTCGACCCTCACTGAGTGTCCTATGCTTGTAATTTTGCCATTTTTTTATATTTTCTTTTTAATGAGAAGCCATGTTTTAAAGATTGAGACTCGTGTAGTATAGAGTTCAGTTATATATGCTAGCAGACCATTGTTAATGAGTTCGATCCTCACTGAGTGTCCTATACTCGTAATTTTGCCATTTTTAGATTTTTCTTTTTAATGAGAAGCCATGTTTTAAAGATGGCCGACTCGCGTAGTATAGATTTCAGTGATTTAGGCTAGCAGACCATTGTTAATGAGTTCGACCCTCACTGAGTGTCTTATACTCGTATTTTTGCCATGATTTTTTTTATCTTTAATGAGACACCATTTTTTTAAAAAGTGGACGACTCGCGTAGTATAGAATTTCAGTGATTTAGGGCTAGCAGACCATTGTTAATGAGTTCGACCCTCACTGAGTGTCCTATGTTTGTAAATTTTGCCATTTTTTTATATTTTTTCTTTTAATGAGAAGCCATGTTTTAAAGATGGAGACTCGTGTAGTATAGATTTCAGTGCTTTAGACTAGCAGACCATTGTAATGAATTCGATCCTCACTGATGTCCTATACTCGTAATTTGCCCATATTTATATTTTCTTTTTAATGAGACGCCATTTTTCAAAGATGGTCGACTCGCGTAGTATAGATTTCAGTGATTTAGGCTAGCAGACCATTGTTAATGAGTTCGACCCTCACTGAGTGTCCTATGCTTGTAATTTTGCCATTTTTTGAGATTTTTTTCTATTTAATAAGACGTTATTTTTCAAAGATGGCCGACTCGTGTAGTATAGAGTTTAGTTATTTAGGCTAGCAGACCATTGTTAATGAGTTCGATCCTCACTGAGTGTCTTATATTTGTTTTTCTGCCATTTTTTGATATTTTGATATTTTTCTTTTTAATAAGACGCCATTTTTCAAAGATGGCCGACTTGCGTAGAATAGAATTCAGTGATTTAGGCTAGCAGACCCTCTTAATGATTTCGACCCTCACTTAGTGTCCATACTCGTAATTTTGCCATGAATTTTTCTTTTCTTTTTAATGAGACACCGTTTTTTTTAGATAGGCGACTCGTGTAGTATAGAGTTTAGTTATTTAGGCTAGCTCAACTATTGTTAATGAGTTCGACCCTCACTGAGTGTCCTACTCTTGTATTTTTGCCATTTTTTTTATTTTTCATACTTTTTAATGAGAGCCATTTTTAAAAAAAAGGTGGCCGTCTCGCGTAGTATAGAGTTTAGTGATTTCGGCTATCAGACCATTGATAATGAGTTCGATCCTCACTGAGTGTCCTATAATTGTATTTGTATAATTTTATGATTTTTCATATCTTTGTATTATTTGGATGTGTATGCTGGTGTAATAGTTAACGTCGTAGGAAATGGACACGACGCTACGAGTTCATATCCTGGACGAGGTTGTTTGCATTTCTCATAGCACTAATACCGTTGGGAAAGGTATGAATCCAACCATTCTCCCTCCAGGTAAATAGTAGGGTAGACAGGGCACTAACCAGTATACAGCGACCAATCTGAAGAAGGAAAACTTTGAATTCAGACCTGTTAAACTCTGCTTGAGAAATTGACCTTGCGTCACATCTATTAATAATGGAGATTCGCTTCGGGTTTTTGTCTATAACAATAATTACGTCACTGCTTACGTCACATTACCCCAAATCGTCATAACAGAGAATAAATACACTCAAAATTTGAACATGCAACATTAGACAGTCCTCATTGTTTTTTAAAACAAGTTTTAATAAATACATGACTGGTATTATATATCTATATATAGTTTGTGTTATTTTAATACATATTTAAAGTTTACATTTCAAATTGTTTTATTTTTTAATCCTTTAATGAATTTGATGATTTTACTTACTTAGCGTACAAACTCGCTGACATTGGATTTTTTACTCCCACCCCTCAGGCAATATGTTTCAAAAATCTATTTTTACATCGCCCGGAGGGTATTTTTTTATTTCGTACAAGTCCCCCTAATGCGGAAATGTGTTGGTAAATATCTATACTTGTATTTTTGTAATATCTATCTTTTTAATAGGATGCCATTTTCCCCCGGCGTCTAGAGTTTAGTGATTTCGGCTCGCTGTTCATTGTTAATGAGTTCGATTCTCACTGAGTACACCATACTTGCATTTTTGCCATTTTTAGATGTATCATTTTAATAAGAGGCCACTTTTTTAGTTTGTCGGACGTCTCCTTAACGAGCCAGTCTAGCAGACCATTGTTAGTTAGTTCGATCCTCACTGAATGCTCCATACTTTCATTTTGCCAATTTTCTATTTTTTTATATCTTTCTTTTTAAGGAAACACCATTTTATTTTTAGTTCTTGATGATGATCACGACAATTTATGATGAAGAATTTATCGTCTTAAAGACATTGATGATGTATCGAATTTAACAAATCATTAGAAATAATATATATATATATATTTGTGTGTTATTAATGTCAAAACTTGTTTTACACACACACACACAACACACACATATATATATATATATATATATATATATATATATATATATATGAAAAGAATTGACTTATCGGGGGATACAATATCGAGATAATCGTAACTTCGATCGTCGATACAATAATTAACCGAAAGAGTCAGGGTAATAAAGAACATAAAAATGCTCAATACGGTAGTAGAGTATATATATATATATATATAATATATATATATATATATATATATATATATATATATAAACAGGTTTGGCATTAAATAACCCCCAAGATCGATATGCCATTAAACCAAACAATTAACCTACAAACAACAGCCAAGTGGATTTAGCACTAGAAATATATTGATTTACTATTTTACAAATAAAAACCTCAATAGAAACACATTATAACTTCACTTCTATTGAATCTACGAAAAATAATTCACTTGAGAAGCGCGTAATTCTACCAACTTTTGAAAAGTCAAAAAATATCTTTCTGTGAGTTTAAAATGATTCTTGCTATACACCAATCTAAAGAATTCAAGGTTTACATCTATGGGGAACAAATTCTGATGGAATAAAACAAATTGTTTTGTTGTTTTTGTTTTGTTTTTTAAATTCCCCTTATTTATTGGGTGAACCCCAAGGACATAACGATATAAATAAAGAAATAATTTGATTTTCTATTTATTAAATATATACACCAATATCAACACATAATAAATTCATTTCTATACAATGTAAGAAAAATAAAACTTAACGATGGATGAAAATTCTGAAAAACAAAACGAAAATCGTTATTGAATGACCCTCTAATATTTGTGAGTGGGTCTGAGACAATAAAGATACTACTTTACACATTAGTTGAATGATGCGTGAATATCCAGGACACAACGATATAGAGAAATAAATAATTTGATTTTCTTTTTACTAATGTAAGCATCAATATTAACACATAATGACTTCGTTTCTATACAATTGTTAAGTTTTTAAGGGCCATAATTGGCCAGTTGATTTTTGGTAGAGGGTCCTCCGATTTGGTTCCTTTGGTAATCCTTTCAAGTAGAGAATCCTAGGTTCCTTCGTCGAATGTCACGAGTAGACTGAGAAAGAATCAGCGCCTAAGTAATATATCAGCCACGCAGTATGGCCAAGCGATTGGCTAAGGAATAGACCACATGATCACGCCTCGTCTATAATTAAAGGCAGGGAACTAGCACACACCTTGTATAACTAAAAAATGGGCAACTCACGTGGTGTAATGGTTAGCGAACTCGCTTCGCAAACCATTGTTAGTGAGTTCGATTCTCATTGGGAGCCCCATACTTCTGGCCTTGTGCCATATCTAAGCTAAGCTTAGTAAATAACTATATAACTTAAAAATGGGCACCTCACGTGGTGAAATGGTTAGCAAGCTAGATTAGCAGACCATTGTTAGTGAGTTCGATTCTCACTGGGTGCCCCATACTTCTGGCCTTGTGCTATATCTAAGCTTTGCTTAGTAAATAACTATATAACTAAAAAAATGGGCACCTCACGTGGTGTAATGGTTAGCAAGTTCGCTTCGCAAACCATTGTTAGTGAGTTCGATTCTCATTGGGAGCCCCATAATCTGGCCTTGTGCCATATCTAAGCTAAGCTTAGTAAATAACTATATAACTAAATAAATGGGCACCTCACGTGGTGTAATGGTTAGCGAACTCGCTTCGCAAACCATTGTTAGTGAGTTCGATTCTCATTGGGCACCCCATACTTCTGGCCTTGTGCCACATCTAAGCTAAGCTTAATAAATAACTATATAACTAAATAAATGGGCACCTCACGTGGTGTAATGGTTAGCAAGCTTGATTTGCAAACCATTGATAGTGAGTTCGATTCTCATTGGGAGCCCCACACTTCTGGCCTTGTGCCACATCTAAACAAAGCTTAGTAAATAACTATATAACTAAAAAATCCAACACAATCTAAGGAAAATAAAACAAAACAAGTGCGCGATTCTATCTACTTTCGAAAAGCAACAAAATAAAAAAATTCTCCGAGATTAAAATAATTTTGCCTCAGACAAATTCTAAACTTCATTTATGGGAAAAAATTCTGAAAAATCAAATCGTTTTGTTTTTCTCCAAAAAAATGTCCCCTTATTTATTGGAGAAACCTCGAATATTTGTGTGTGAGACAGAGACAATAAAATAGTTTCTATACAATGTAAGAAAAATATAACTTAACAAGTGCGCGATTCTACCTACTTTCGAAAAGCCTGAAAACAAATATTTCTCCGAGATTAAAATAATTTTGCCACAAACCAATTCGAAACAACTCAGGGTTTACATTTATGAGAAAAAAAAAATTCTGAAGAAAATAAATCGTTTTGCTTTTTTTCAAAAGAATTTACTTATTTATTGGATAAACCTCGAATAAGAAATTTATTGAATGACCCTCGAATATTTGCGTGTGGGACAGAGACAGTAAAAATAGAACTTTATATATCTTATTATAATGGAGATTGTGTGTTTTTCTGTCTGTAACCGAAACTATATTCCTACTCAAGTCACAATTCTCTTAGTTATTGACATCACATTCTCCATGATTTTATTTTTATCTAAACGTCAATTATTAATAAAATTGTCTTACATTATTAATACTGTTAACTATGTCTACATACTGACAATATGCAATTATATTTATATATACAACAAAATAGCGGTTTACAGTGTGAACGGGAAGGCTAATTTGCATATTAATATTAAAAAATCGAATTTAATAAATATGTGCTTAGTATTATTGATTTCTAACTGTTTGGTTTTATTTTGATGAATATAAGCAAAAATCTCTTCAATGAATCTTAAATGAAATCTATTAATAAGAAGAAATAACTGTCATTTTATTCTTTACTTCCTCTTTTAACTAAATACTTAAATTAGAAAAAATAACAATGAAAGACGAGAGTGATGGAAGAGTAAGTTTCAGTTGTTCCATTTTTTATTATACTCCCTGTTTCAAATCTTTTATTATACTCCCTCTGTTTCAAATCTTTTTATCTGTATTCTTATTTAGTTTCATTAGCCTTTCTAATTTAATACAATATTTTATTACATTAAAACTTAAATACTTGCACCCGGAGGGTGCATATTTGCTAGTAAAGTATATATATATAAGTAGAATGGTGTGTAAATATCCAGGACAAAACGATATAAAGAAATAGATAATTTGATTTCCTTTTTACTAATGTAAACATCAATATAAACACATAATAACTTCGTTTCTATACAATCTAAGAAAAATAATTTAGTTGACAAGTGCGTAATTTTAGCTACTTATTGATAAAGAGTTGGCATCGAGACTACTCGATGCTGACTAAATTACACGGCATTTAGCATTCTTTTGTAGTCATTGGTTCTTCCTTATTTAAAAACCATATTGTTAATTTTTAATCAATGGAATAATTTCCAACAGGAAAATGCAAGATCGGGTGTGGGGATGGGGTAGATGTCTCTTGTTCAAATTTTGAAGATTTGATTGTTGGTTTGAGGAAGTTAGCTGTTTTTTTTTATTTTCTCGTTTGCTTTCTCGTTTTCGATAAAAAAAAAGAAAGAAACTAACATCATAAAATCGATTTCTAATTAGCTGAACGATTCGAAGATCGATACAGTCATTTTTCGATCGATAATGAAGGAAATGATTCTTACATGTAACTGTAATGATAAACGATAACACGGATAGGTTTAAAAATGCTTTATTCTACTTAGAATAATGGTACACTTTACTGAGAGCTTATATATTCTTGTAAACACCATGGAGTTCTCTAAAGGGGAGGTTATAATAAAATAGGGAAGGTAACTGTCAATTTATTATTAGATTTTCTTAACACGTTGGGCAATAATTATTTCTAAAAGATGAGGACATCAGTCTGAAATATCAAAATTATTCATATCACTGTTACATAATGCATGGATAGTCAATGAATTATGTACGTACTGTAGATAGATATTGTTGAATCGGAGTTCGTTAGATTCAAAATAACAGGGGTTGATTAGAAAATTACCAGCTGTTACGGTTAACGTTATTGGCAGGTAATAACCCTTTACTTGGCTCCTTGAAAAGCGCGCCAGTAGAAAATGATTCTTACATGTAACTAAACACTTAATATGTTAAGATTTTTGTTGACATCTTTAGGTTTCAAGCAAGAGCATTCTCCATCGGAGATCCCTTGTGTTAAGCAGAGTGCGATCCTTAGTGAAGAAACCTTTGGTTGTGCCTTGGTGTCCCTCGGTGTTGTGTATGATCCTTTGGTTGTTCATTGGTGTCCCTCAGTGTTGTTTATGATCCTTTGGTTGTTCATTGGTGTCCCTCACTGTTGGGTATGATCCTTTCGTTGTTCCTTGGTTTCCCTTAGTGTTGCGTTCAGCAAAGTCACATGCTGCAGATCCGTTCGTCAATCACGTGCAATGAACTGCAGTCAATCATGGCGATTAAATAGTTACCTAACCACGTATTCGAATTGTCGATTGGCTGTGGTTTAATCCACGTGACCATGCCAATTCCATAAGTTTAAGTGGTGATTATATGCAGAAAATAATCCAACAATTAATTATTTTTAAATGATGAGGAGAACAATCTGAAATATCAAAATTATTCATATCAATGTAACATATTCATGGATAGGCAATGAATTATGTACGTACTGTAGATAAATATTTTTGAATCAGAGTTCGTTAGATTCAAGATAGCGGGGGTTGTGTAGAAAATAACCAACCGGTATTGGCACCTTTCACTTGATCCCTCGAGAAGCGTGTCAGTTTGCATATAGAAGGTAAATGAATTATATGTTTATATTACATCAAATATCTTATAGCAGGAGAAAAGAAACAAAAACTCCCTACAGCTCCAAAATTGGAACCTTACCACTAGATGCAGTTTAATTTCATACCAGGACACTAAAACACTCAGCCATCGCCTTCTAGCACATATATGTTAAAAAGTGTCAAGGGTTTGCCATGACGGCAATATGGTTGAGACAATCATATAGGGCTTGATGTGACCAGCCGATTGATCTAACGCTATATCAGAAGATTGTTTTGCTGAGGTGGAGCGACACACCTACCGTCGGGTCCCTGATACTTTACCGACAGACTTCCCATGTTGTGCTACTCATGCG
Organism: Doryteuthis pealeii; assembly: GCA_023376005.1. Classification (NCBI taxonomy): domain Eukaryota; kingdom Metazoa; phylum Mollusca; class Cephalopoda; order Myopsida; family Loliginidae; genus Doryteuthis; species Doryteuthis pealeii. The sequence continues at coordinate 69,642,381 of CM042165.1, forward strand.
CTGAGTTGGCGGGGACCGGTATAGAACCTAGAACCTTGCGATTGCTCTGACGAATGCTCTACCAACTGGGCTAAACCGAGTTTGTCTGATTGTTCAGCTCACTATATGAATAAAAATCTGTGGGAATATGCTGCTCTACTCTACACAGTGGCGAAATATATCACCATGCCAAGTTTTAAGCAAAATAGATAGCGTAGAAATTGTATTGTGAGTACACTATAAGTATTAGATAAATAAATGAATGAAAGTTTCGAAGGCTGATTTAGTTTAGTTGCGAACAGTTACTTTGTTTCATTTCCCAGCCACCCAAAATTTGATGACATGTTCAATCCTGAAGCACTCAGTTTTATTTTGCCCCATTTTTAATAGTCTCAAGATTAAAATGATTATTTCTATCAACAAATGTTACATAATTATTGGATACCTAATATTTATGGCAATAGTGTAGAAATCATAATGGCGATTAGTGCAGCTGATGGCCTTGAGGGTGAGTGACGGCGCTTGACCTCACTCTCACCTTGCCTTCCGGGGATAAATGGTGAGAACCGGAAGGCATAGAAGACCCTGTTCCGGTTTAAGGATAGAAGTAACTCAGCAGTTAGAAGGTAGCAGCGAGCTCGAAGGGGTAAGTCGTGTTATACACGCGGTCCCTCAACTGCGCAGATTGTCTGGGTTGGGGATTTGGAAATAAAGTAACATCACCGTAAATCGAAGTCTTGTGTTTATTACCTAAAAACTAACAATGACACTGATAAAGAGAAATCCCTAGTATGGAAAACCAGACCGAAGTCCCCACGACAACTCCAGACGCAAGATGTTAGAAGATAGAACCAAAGCCGGCCAGAAGAGAAGACAACTAGAAGTAAAGAAGTAAGAAAAGGGTATACAACATTATATCGATTTGGTACCGTGAAAACGTCAGTACGCAACACAAATTCTAAACAATTCAATATTTACATATAGTGGAAAAACTTCTGATAAATTCTCCTAATTTATTAAACTAGAAGTGGCTACCCGGCGTTGTATTAAAAATATCTCGCAGATCCATTTATTGTTTTGGTTTTCAATAATAGATTTGTTTATGTTTTAATCACAAACAGTGACTTTCCCTTCTCTTATTATTCAAATCCTAATTTTTAAGCAACTTCAGGAATATACAAAAAAAACTTCATTATTTTTGCACAAAAAGCAAGCTCAGGTGATAGTGAACATGTATATATGTTTACTTTATCGTTAATTGTTTCTATTTTAATAGTTTCCTCCGGACACACATACATATATACATACACACTGTCTTTATATATGTATAGATGACGGTCATAAGCATGTGTGTGAGACAGAGACAGTAAAGTTAGTGCTTTATATATATATATATATACGTATATATATATATATATATATATATATATATATGAGAAGTAAATACACAAACGATGTGTTTTGATATGGCTTTTTTAGCCGACAATCTTTGGGAGAATATGTGCTTAATTGAAGTCGTACCTAATTTTGAAAGTTAATTAATAAATAATTAATTAATTAAGCGGGAATACCTATTCAAATGTAAGGCTAAACAAATCGAGAAAGATCAATCTCTGTATGTACATTTCGGCCTATTAGGCCTCATCAGCAGAGCTATAGATTGTCGGCTAAAAAATCCATATCAAAACACATCGTTTGTGTATTTACTTCTCATACTGTCGTGTAGAAAAATTCACTATAAGAGAAATATAACCAACTTCTAAACAAAACGAAAAATCTAGGAAAGTCCGGTTGGTGTAGGGGTTACTGTCCTCGCCTGTCAGATTGACAGTCAGGGTTCGAATCACGCACAAGGCGGTCTTCCTATCTATAGCTCTGCTGATGAGACCTAATAGGCCGAAATGTACATACAGAGATTGATTTTTCTCGATTTGTTTAGCCTTACATTTGAATAGGTATTCCTGCCTAATTAATTAATTAATTAACTTTCAAAATTAGGTACGACTTCAATTAGGCGTATATATATATGTATATATATATATATACATGTATATATATGTATATATATGTATATATATAAGTATGAATATATATATGTATATATTAATGTGTATATATATGTATATATATATATGTGTATATGTAGTAAGTAAAGTAAAGTCTTTGGGGTGGCCTAAAGTCAGTATCAGTCAATCAGCGAGGGAGTCTATCCCTTTTTCACTAGCGCTAGACCAAGGAGATTGCTTTTGCGTCTGAGATGGAGCGCCACAACTACCACCAGCTCCTTACTTTACCACACAGATCCCTGTGCTACTCAAACGCTGCGTTGGCGAGGGCCGGTATTGAACTAGGAATCTTGTGGTTTCCAGCCGAACGCTCTATCGACTGAGAATTATACATAATTGTATATATATATATATATATATATATATATATATATATATATATACGAATTATACGTATATATATATATATATATATATATATATATATATATATACTAGCAAATATATGCACCCTCCGGGTGCAAGTATTTAAGATTTAATGTAATAGAATATTATATTATATTAGAAAGGCTAATGAAACTAAATAAGAATGCAGATAAAAAGATTTGAAACAGAGGTGGGTATAATCGAAAAATAGAACAACTGAAATTTACTCTTCCATCACTCTCGTCTTTCATTGTTATTTTTTCTAATTTAAGTATTTAGTTAAAAGAGGAAGTAAAGAATAAAATGACAGTTATCTTTTCTTGTTAATGGATTTCATTTAAGATTCATTGAAGAGATTTTTGATTATATTTATTAAAATAAAACCAAACAGTTAGAAATCAATAATACTAAGCATATATTTAGTAAAATCACATTTTTAATATCAATATGCAAATTAGCCTTCCCGTTCACACTGTAAACCGCTATTTTGTTGTATATATAAATATAATTGCATGTTGTCAGTATGTATACATAGTTAACAGTATTAATAATGTAAGACAATTTTTATAATAATTGAGGTTTAGATTAAAAATAAAATCATGGAGAATGTGATGTCTATAACTAAGAGAATTGTGACTTGAGTAGGAATATATCGGTTACAGACAGAAAAAACACACAAACCCATTATATAAGATATATATATATATATATATATATTATATATATATATATATATATATATATGTAGATTGGTGTGTAAATGTTCACGTCAAGATAAAAAAATGAACATGTTGCATGGATAGGCAAAGGTTAAAGACGCATGCAAATGTCTATTGACGTCAACGTCAGTGACACATGTGACCTGGACACATTTGGTCGGAGACAGAAATGTCCAAGAATTAAGTAAGATATCCTGCAGTCTCTTTTTGGCCATCACCGCCGTATCCTGTGAGCCATTTAAAATATCATACACATATAATATGTACTAGCGAGGATACCAGGCGTTGCTCGGGAGAAAGAACTTGGATATCATTAAAATGTTGTAATTCAATAACATGTGTATTCATTTCCTTGATAATCAATATATATATATATATATATATATATATATATATATATATATATATATAAGGTATCCAAATGACTGGTAGTAAGGGATGATTCTACATGAGATCCTCAAAATCTTATTCTATAACCATACTGTATGCTCCTGTAGGTGCAAACATATATTCATACAAGGATTTCTATACAGGGATTTTTATATTTTTTATAATTTATTACGGAATGACGGTTCGTTTCAGTTTTTTCTAACTTTGAAAATCATATATATATATATATATATATATATATATATATATATATATATATTAAGACATTTGAAAAAGCAAGTGTTCCAAAAATAAGATAAATTTATTTATCAACGTTTAAATGTTTCGGTTTCTTTAAACCTTCATCGGGATGTATTAAGGAGTGAAGAAATTGATGGATGTTTTATAGATGACAGGAGATAAAAAAAACTTTATAATTTTTTTTTTTGTGTGTAACTGTATTTGTTCAGCGTTATGTCATGATGCGTGACGTAACTCGAAGAAACGCATTCAACAAAAGACAAGAAAAAGTATTAATGGATTGATTTTATGAGAACAAAGGGAACAAAGTGGGAATGATAACTAAATAATTAAATGAAGCCTGACATTTTGTAGTTATTTAAAACTATTTTAACTAGAAACGGTGATATGTTAAAAAATCTATGTCGGTTATTAAGGGAGGGCAAATGCGAAATTGCACAGGCTTCAATAATCTGTCGTAGTCTTTTGTTGTGAATATGAATAGATCAAATAAAATAAAATATGTAAACTATAAGATGTATAGTGTTATTATTTCTTTATCAATAATATTAGACTGACCGTAATTTTCAGAGGGTATGAAATTTTAGGAATTGATTATATGTAAAGATTAATATTTTGAATTTGTGGACCATATGACCTTTAAGCACCCCTTTTTGATCTCGATTAAGAACGGACAAGTTTTTCTTTTACACCGTCAATATCCGCTTGTTTTAATAGACGATTTTTAGATTTTTTTTTAAATTATAAAACTAACCCCTAACCCTAACCCTAACCCCTAAACCTAACCCCTAACCTTAACCCCTAACAAACAACCGGATATTGACGGTGTAAATGAAAAACATGTCCTTCCTTAATCGAGATGAAACAGGGGTGCCTAAAGGTCATATGGTCCGAATTTGTTACTGGAAATGTTAAACAAATGGCGTCTGATTGATTATAATCAATTCATTGTAAAGTGTTGGGTGTTGAGATTTTTCAAGAGTTTCCCTCTTTGATTTGATTAGTTAGATTTTACGGCATGCCAACACTTATTGAGTTATTTTATGCCGAATACATTTGTTTAATTCATTTTGGGGGGGGGGGATTCAAATTTTTTTTTATTTCTACACAATTTTTTTAAAACTTATTTTTTCTATTTAACTCATAGATTGTACTGGAGTAATGGCGATTAAGTGATATTCCACACTCCCTACCGCTCTAGAATAGGAGCTTCACTATTAGATGAAGTTAAACGACATACCCAGCAGGTATGTTCCCTTTTTTCAAAAAATTGAAATGCATATTTTAAGAAATTGGTTCAGATAGATAGATAGATAGATAGATAGATAGATAGGAGTTGGGTGAGATATATAGAGATATAGATAGATAGATAGGAATTGGATGAGATAGATAGATAGATAGATAGATAGATAGATGGATTCATAAGTACAGACAGATATATAAATTGGGTGAGATAGATACGAAGACCATAAAAAATATTTAGAAATCACAGAAACGTTTATTGTTTCTCATTGGCGTTGACTCATTTTAACGTTTGAGTATTTTTCTACACAATTTCAGTCAATGCCTTTCTCTAAGCGCAGTAGCCGTTTTTGTATGTCCACTATCACGTCATTGAGGAAGAGTTAAACCTTGTCATCGTTTTTGACATCCATGCACAACTCGCCATACATCTCACTTAATTGGCGGTGAGCTCCAATCGTCATAATCCCTTTTGTGTTCAAAAACCGAAAACTGCACGGTAGCGTCAATCGGGAGCTCCATCAGAAACAAATTCCAAGCAAAGACTGGACGTGTCAGCGATTCTTGAGAAGAGGTAGTCGTAGGCGCATGCACAACAAACACAAGTATTGCCAAGAGCCGCAGAATCAGTTTCACTGCGTCCATAGGGCTTTGGAGACCTTACATTTAGGATTACCCTCATAGATAGATAGATAGATAGATAGATATGAAATGGGCGAAATAGATAAATAGGTAGACAGATAGATAACTAGATAGATAGATAGATATGAATTAGATGAAATGGATTTTTTTTTTTTGTTTTTGTTTTTTGGTTGGTTAGTTATATATTATGTCATGGCAACCCTTGTTGGGTTATTTTATGCAGAAGATTTTTAGATTTTAGTCATTCCTGATGGTATTCAGTTTTTTTTCAAACTCAATTTTTAATACTTTTTTACTCATTTTTTCTATTTAACCTATAGATGGGACACTAACATGTACTACCACTCCAGATCTGTGTGTAATGGGGATGTAGGGGTACTCCACACTCCTTCGAGATCTAGAACTGAAACATCCCCCTTAGATGCAGTTTAACTTCACACACAGGACAAGAGTGATCGATAGATAGATAGATAAACCATTTATCCCAGCGTCTCATGAAATTTCAAACTAATTCTAAGAGCGCTTATTTTCCATTCAAAACATTGTAAACAAACTGATCAACAACAACTATCACAGTCTCCTTATTATTCTGTGATAAATGTTACTTTTCCTTATCAACAAAAGCCCTGAAGAAGATCTACTAAACAGATTGAAACACTACAGCGTTGGCTGAATAAATATCACACATTTTATTTGAACCTGTGTTTTTTCAAAAATAAGTTCACTATTTTACATAGCGTCGGATTCACTTCCATTTCTCTCTTCACATAGATAAGTACAGACAAAGATATGAATTTAATTAGATAGATAGATAGATAGATAGATAGATAGGAACAAAAATGGATAGATAGATAGATAGATAGATAGATAGATAGATAGATAGGGATAGAAGATAGATAGATAGATAGATAGATAGATAGATAGATAGGAACACAACTAGGATAGATAGATAGATCGGAACAAAAATGGATAGATAGATAGATAGTAGATAGGAACACAACTAGGATAGATAGATAGATAGATAGATAGATAGATAGGAACACAACTAGGGTTGATATATATATATATATATATATATATATAGAGAGAGAGAGAGAGAGAGATAGATAGATAGATAGATAGATAGATAGATAGATAGATCGGAACAAAAATGGGATAGATAGATTGATTGATTGATAGATAGGAACACAACTAGGATAGATAGATAGATAGATAGATAGATAGATAGATAGATAGATAGATCGGAACAAAAATGGGATGGATAGATAGATAGATTGATAGATAGGAACACAACTAGGATAGATAGATAGATAGATAGATAGATAGATAGATAGATCCTTTCAAATGAGTGAGGAAATATGAAGGTAATGATAAAAAAGTACATTTTCAAAAGTAATGTATAAAGAAAAAAAAATAGAAAATTTTATTTGAATTAAATTTGCCAAAAATTTCGTTGAACAAGGCGAGAGTAAAAAAACAAAAAAAACAAAATCAGTTCAAGCGGAGTGATTTGAAAATAATTGTCAGCGATTAGAGGACGCTCTTCAATTGGTAAGGAAAAAAAAGGTTTCAGATATGGCGGGAAAGGAAAATGATGCTGCATTTTATTGTCAACATGCAGGCAAGGAGGAAAACTTTCAAAAAGAGATAATAATCTCAAAAGAAAAAATTAAGTGCTTCAAATGTGCCTTGCCTGAAGACTAATGAAGCCAAATGCAAATGTAGCAACCAAGATATATATATATATATGTGGGGGGGGGTGTATGTGTGTGCATGTGTTTATAAGTATATATATATATATATATTAAATATATCTTATCTTATTATAATGGAGATTGTGTGTTTTTCTGTCTGTAACCGAAACTAAATCACTACTCAAGTCACAATTCCCTTAGTAATTGACGCCACATTCACCATGAATTTATCCTTATTTTAACCTCAATTATTAATAAAATTGTTTCACATTATTTATACTGTTAACGATATCTACATACTAACAACATGCAATTGTATTTATATATATAACAAAATAGCGGTTTACAGCGTGAACGGGAAGGCTAATTTGCATATTGATATTAAAAATGTAATTTTAATAAATATGTGCTTAGTATTATTGATTTCTAATTGTTTGGTTTTATCTTATTGAATATAAGCAAAAATCTCTTCAATGAATCTTAAATGAAATCCATTAACAAGAAAAGATAACTGTCATTTTATTCTTTACTTCCTATTTTAACTAAATACTTAAATTAGAAAAAATGACAATGAAAGACGAGAGTGATGGAAGAGTAAGTTTCAGTTGTTCTATTTCTTTATTATACCTACCTCTGTTTCAAATCTTTTTATCTGCATTCTTATTTAGTTTCATTAGCGTTTCTAATTTAATACGATATTTCTTTACATTAAAACTTAAATACTTGCACCCGGAGGGTGCATATATTTGCTAGTATATATAATAAATATCCAAAAAGGTATCCAAAAACTGGTAGTAAGGGATGATTCTACATGGGATTTTTAAAATCTCACTGTATAATTATTGCATGTTTTAGTAGGTGCAAATACAGGGATTTTTATAAATCCCTGGAGAGAGCTCAATGTATAATGATATTTTTAAGATTAAATACAGAGCAATATGTATATAAATATATGTATGTATATGTATATATAATATATGTATATATTAAATATATATAATATAAATGTATGCCTATATATATGCGTATATATATGTGTATATATATGTGTATATATGTATATATATGTGTGTGTCTGTATGTATTTGTGTTTGTGTGTGAAACTGTGAAAATTCAAGTAAATATATGTATATATATATGTATATATATGTGCGTATATATGTACATATATGTATATATATTTGTGTATATATATATATATATATATATATATATATATATATATATATATATATATATACATATAAATATAAATGTGTGTATATATGTATGGGTTTGTGTGTGAGATTGTGAGGATGCAAGTATATATACACATATGTGTGACTGTGTGGATGTATGCATATACAGATATATATGTATGTGAGGATTTGGTTGCATGTATATATATACATATGTGTCTAAGCGAGAGAGTGGATACATATATATATACATATACTTATATATATATGAATGTATATGTATGTATGTGTGTCACTGTGTGTTTGTCTGTATGTTTGTGTGTGAGACTGTACATGAATGTATTTATGCATATATGTGTGCCTGTTTGGTTGTATGCATATATACATACATATATATGTATGTTTGAGAGTAGTTGCATGTATATATACATATATGTGTCTGATATAGAGTGTAGATGCAAATAATTCCAAAAACATATATAAACATATATGAATGTGCATATATATATATATATATATATATTATATATATGTATATATATATATATGTGTGCGTGTGTGTGTGTGTGTGTGTGTGTCTGTCTGTCTGTCTGTCTGTCTGTCTGTCTGTTGGTCTGTGATTGTGTCTGCATTTGAGTTTGTTGATGGATGTATATATACATATATGTGTGACAGTGTGGGATTATGTTTATATTCATATATATATATGTGTGTGTGTGAGAGAGTGTGGATGTATGTATATATGCACATATGTGTCCGAGTGAGAGTGTGGATGCATATCGATATATATATATATATATATATATATATATATATATATATATATATATTTAAAAAAAAATGTTTTCTTTTTTAAATATATATACCGAGAGAAGCATACGGAGACCACCTAAAATACAACATGAATATATATATATATATATATATATATATATATATATATACAGTACATATATGAATGTATATGTATATATATATATATATGTGTGTGTGTGTGTGTGTGTCAGTGTGTGTGCGTGTAGTGTGTGTGTGAGTATATGTGTTTTGGTGAGTCAAGCGTTATTTGAGATATACTTTCTTTTTATTTATTCTACAGAGCAAAAGATAATGAATGTGAAATAAACGTATATACGCGTGTAGACCTGTTGGGGTATTTACATATTTAATCATATTTTGTATGAAAAAAGAATATATATATATATATATATATATATATATATGTGTGTGTGTGTGTGTGTGTGTGTGTGTGTGTGTGTATATACTGCACACTCAATAATGTTTGTATAATTAGGCATAATGGCATTGAATATATATATATATGTATATATATAATTAATGAATGCACACACACACACACACACACACAACACACACACACATACATATATATATATATATATATATATATATATATATATATATGTATATAAAGGATAAAGGAATATACATATTCGCCTGAGTATATAGGTGAACGAACGCCTGGTGGAGTACTTATTTAAAAATATTTTGCATAAAATTATATATATATACATATGTATAATATGAAGAGTCTTTTTTGTTTTTTGTTGTTGCTGTTGTTGTGTGTGTATGTGTGTGTGTGCGTGTGTGTATGTATGTATATGTATTGAATATTCCCCTTTGGAAAAATGAAATTAAGAAAACCGTTTCCAGACAATGGATATAACCGCTTCGGGCCGGCGAATATTGAATTTTAAAAATTGCGTCACCGGGATGAATGTCCGCCATTATTAACAGCTGTCAAAACTATTCATGAATAACTTATGGACTCGCCGACATGAGTTCAAATCCTATATGAGGCATTTCATATATTTTTATTCTAATGCCCTTTAGAAATGTATGCATCCAACTACTCTCTCTCCATCTGTGGGTATATATATATATATATATATATATATATGATAAATGAATATGCATTTGTGTATATATATATATCTATACATATATATATATATAATCTAATGAGTCAGACGAACCTACTAAAAGTTTCGCTTAATGCTCTTTAGGGCTAAGATCTGACTATTATTATTATTTGCTCTACTTAGGTAATGAGCACTTTTTACTTATTAGCTTTAGTCTCCTGGCGGGTTTGTATGTATATATATATATATATCTTTTATATATATATGCATATAAATTGTTTTTTTTTCTTTTGGCAAAGATATTGTGCTATTAGATTATTTTTTGTTGGTACGATTATCTTGGTCTTTTCTCTTTTACAATTTTTTTTTCTTCCCGGTTGATGTTTGGTAGTATATTTTTACAATTAAACTATTTGCTGGGTTTTTTCTCACCGCGAGGATTTACCAACAAGTTTGGTATATTAAATATATATATATATATATATTATATATATTATATATATATATATTATATAATATATATATATATAATGAATAGTGAATGAAAAAATGAGAAAAATATTTGCATGGAAAGTTTCACATACATTTCACGACTGGTTTTTAACATCTCAACCATTGATCTCATCTGATAATTGGATTACCATGAAACTTCAAGTTATGACTGTAAAGCCATAATATTACCATTGAATATATGCATATATATATATATATATATATATATATATATATATATATATATATATATATATATATATATGATAAATGAATATACATATTCGCCTGAGTGTGTAGGAGGACGAACGCCTGGTGGAGTACTTATTTGAAAATATTTTGCATAAAATATAGGGTAGACTGGGCTCTTTAATCCTGTTAAGGCAACCAGTCTAAAGTGGGAATTCAAACCTGTTAAAACATTAACCTTGTTTTCCACCCTGCTCGTGTAGAAGTGTTGGTAAATACATATACACACAACATAGAGACATTGGAGAAGACTTCTTTGCTCAACCCAACTGGCTTATTGATTTCAGTCACTTGGGTCAGAAATTCTTGTTCTGACTATTTGGATATGTGGATATACCACAATGTAATAATTTAATTATAACAATGTTTGATATGTTTACTTAAAAGTAATATAGGAATATCCGTAACACAAGGTACAGATCAGTTACTACGAAAACGTTGACTTCCACTTATTTCCAGGGAGAGAGATTAGTTGGATGCATATATTTCCCAAGAGTATTAGAGCTATGTGAAATGCAACCAGCATCATGCAGGATTTGAGTTCGGTTTGTCGTGCACATTTCCATTGTCGTGCACACGGTTTGTCGTGCACATTGAGAAAATGATCAGCCTGAGATAGATAGATATGAACAGACTTAGACATGAGCAGGCTAAGATAGATAGATAGATAGATAGATAGATATGAACAGGTGAAGATAGATAGATAGATAGATAGATAGATGGATAGATATGAACAGGCAAAGATAGATAGATAGATGGATAGATATAAATAGGCAAAGATAGATAGATAGATATATAGATATATAGATAGATATGAACAGGTGAAGATAGATAGGTAGGTAGATAGATAGATAGATATGAACAGGCAAAGATAGATAGATAGATAGATATATAGATAGATAGATATGAACAGGTGAAGATAGATATATAGATAGATGGATAGATATGAACAAGCAAAGATAGATAGATAGTTAGATATATGGATAGATATGAACAGGCAAAGATAGATGGATAGATAGATAGATAGATAGATAGACATGAACAGGTGAAGATAGATATATAGATAGATGGATAGATATGAACAAGCAAAGATAGATGGATAGATAGATAGATAGATGGATAGATATGAACAGGCAAAGATAGATGGATAGATAGATAGATAGATGTGATTAGGCGGAGATAGATAGGATTTCCAGGGATACGACCACATACGGATGTAACGTTATGGTATCATTGTACCGAATGAAGGGATGGCGTGTCAACATTTGTTACGTTATGGCTCTCAAATCGATCATGTGTTGAGATAGAAATAATTGTTTTATACATATCCTAGCACCACTGGGGTGTGGGGGGTGGCTCGAATCCTGCTTTCTGTGCCGATGCTGAGATTAGCTGACAATTCATTGATGTTTGGGGACATCTTGTCTTGTGCCATTTAGTGGTTTTTGTAATAACACAAGGCCACTTCTTTTTCTCAGCAGATTTTCATTATCCCCAAGCCAAAACTGCCATAGAGCAAGGGCCCATGTCACACTCTCTCGATGCATAATTCCAAACTCACACTCACCTCTCACTCCTCCTTTCTCCCTCGCCACGTCTTATTTTTAACCAGAGGGCATTTCAAGATGATAACGGTCTAGACAGAGAAAGAGAGAAACAGTACGGGGTTAGGGTTAGAGTTAGGGTTTAGGGTTAGGGTTTAGGGTTAGTTTAATGGGAAAATAAATAATCTATCAGTCAAGAGTGGTTCCCTTTGTTTATGTTGGGGTTATAGGAAATAGCCGTTATGGAAATCTGTGCTGTCAGCACTCCTTGATGATGATGATGTTGATGATGATGATGTTGATGATGATGATGATGATGATGATGTGAGGGCGGTTCAACCACTACTGCCATACAATGGACATTTAAGAAACTCACTTAGCGTAACGCTTTTCGTAACAAAGGAGTAACCCCACACAATAAAAAAAACAAGTGAATGAATAGGAGAAAGAGAGAGAGAGAGAGAGAGAGAGAGAGCGAGAGAGCGAGAGAGAGGGGGAATAGAACAAAAGGAGCATTGAGAGAAGAGAAGAAAAAGACAAAGAAGAAAGAAAAAAGAAAGGAAAGAGAAAGAAAAATACAGAGAAGAAAAAGAAAGAAAAATAGAAACACGAAAAAAGAAAATGTTCATATTTATTACAAGATCGAGGCAATCGACTCCCTGAGTTATTTATCTGAGATTGTATTCGCACCCAGAGGTTATTCATTAAACATCTAAATGACCTACTTACATACGGTCAATTCACACTGAAAGAACCGGTTCCCGCTAGATCACGGAAGTTAAGCTGTGATGAGCCTGCGGATGAATCGAAACTGTATCCGGTGGTGCGGCTTCAATTATTGACCTCTGAAAAATGCAAGAACTCACCCTTCTCTTGCCATTAATCCCAGGCCCACTCTG
>CM042165.1:69660960-69663487 GCA_023376005.1 Doryteuthis pealeii
GTTGGGAAAAATCATATATAGGTGCTAGGCCTTGACGTGACCAGCCAATTGATCGGAGGGGCCCTCCGACCGCCCGTCTAGCCCAAGATAGGGCCAAAGTGGAGTATTGCATGTCATGAACTGCTCATCCACCTGGGCTCTATCCTTAAACATCACGGGTCGCTATCCACGGCTAACAGGCAGCCCCATTGGTGGGAGTATTACCCCTCTGCAGAGGTGCAGTCGGTGTATTCTAACGCCCCAGCCGACAGGGCGGGCTAATTGGGAAAGATATGAACCGCCTATGGGTTAAATAGTTCCTCTGTTGTTTTTCTACAAGTATGCCTTTGGCATTAAATAATTCATGAAGGTTGATATGCAATTAAAATAGAAAGCAAACCAAACCTCTTTCTCACTCTTTTTCTTCCTATCCTTTTCCTTCTTTCTTTCTTTCTTTCTTTCTTTTTTTCTTTATTCATTCATTTATTCCTTTTAGTGTTATATAGCCGTCTCTTTACATAGACGGTATATTTAATATACCTGTGTATACCCGTGGTTGTATACATCTTTTTGTCTGTACTTATCTTGTCTTGTTATTTCTTCTTACCAGGGCTGTTTAACGGTCGGTCTTCTGCTATCTGGCTCGTCTGTCTTCTTAGCTTGTTTCTTCTTAAGATGTTCGGGTTGTCTGTGACGTCTTGCGCTGTCGTTTGTTTTTATTGATAACACAAAACGTCTTTAGTGAATTAACATTTTATTTAAACTCTCGGATCCGTACCACTCAACACGGGTGATGAGAGTTTAGTTAACCTCAAGCCATTACGTCTTCATTTGTCATCGGCCAGCCAGAGACTGACTATAACTATCTCTCTCACGCTTGCCTCGCAAAACAGGAAGCAGAAGAATAAAGCTAAGGTCACGAGACATCCATCAAAATTTCTATTGTTAACCGTTGTTAAAGGTTATCTTTTATATCCAATTCAAATAATTTATCTTCACTAACTGTGCATAATTGATAGTACACCCATCAGTTATTCCAAACAATGACACGAAAATTTTGTGATACGATAATGTTGGTATCATAAATAACAAAAAATAGCCTTGCAGAGTCTATAAATTTAAGTTGTTATCTCCAGCACACCTTATATACCCAAATATTCCAACAATACCCCTGGGAAAGGTATAATTTATCTTCACTAACCGTGTGCATTAATTGATAGTACACCCCATCAGTTATTCAAAAACAATGACACGAAAAGTTTGTGATACGATAATGTTAGTATCATAAATAACAAATGTAGCCTTGAAGAGTCTATAAATTTAAGTTGGTTATCTCCAGCACACCTTATATAGCCAAATATTCCAACAATACCCCTGGGAAAAGTATAATTTATCTTCATTAACCGTGCATAATTGATAGGTACAACCCATCAGTTATTCAAAACAAATGACACAAAAAAGTTCTGTGATAGAATAATGTTGGTATCATAAATAACAAATTAGCCTTGCAAGAGTCTAATAATTTAAGTTGGTCATCTCACACACCTTATAATACCAAATATTCCAACAATTACCCCTGGGAAAAGTATAATTACTTCACTAACCGTGCATAATTGGTTAGGTACAACCCATCAGTTATTCAAAACGAATGACACCGAAAAATTTTGTGATAACGATAATTGTATCAATAAAGAGGACAAAGTTTAGGCCTTGAAGAGTCTTATCATTTGAGTGTTGTCAGTCTCCAGGCACAGCATTAATAATAGCGCCAACATCAACAGAATAACCCTGGAAGTAAATTTATCTTCGCTAACCGGCATAATTGGAATATACAGCCCATGCAGTTATTCAAGGAACAATGACACGTAAAAGTGTTGGTATATCGATAGATCGTTGGTATCGATAATAGACAAATTGTGCGGTTGAGAGAGTGCTAGTAAAGTTAAGTGTTCATCTCCAGCACATCCTTGATAGTAGCCCATAAAATAGTCCAAACAATACCCCTGGGAAAGTATGGCTCCAAGCTAATGCTCGCTTAAGCTATGATGAATGTGAACGGCAGACTGTGCTGCTTGTAGCGTTGTGTGGGTGACAAACCAGGTCTAAGTGAGATAGGAAAGAGCTGAATTCGAACTGTTACGAACTTCTCTTGGAACGTATGAAGTTTTTGGTGTGTTTGTTTTACGACAAGTTCAACCGTCTCAGTGGGTCATTTATAATGCTGATAAAGTTTTGAAATACATATCGAAGTTCTGAATGGATCTAGGATAAGCAATTTTTTTTTTGTGGTTTTTATGAAAATACTATTTTTTCTATTTAAACCGCGTACGATGGAACTCGGTTATTCTTCGCTACAGGTACTTAGCACGAACAAACCGGTCCAGAGTGGGCGAGGGAGGCAATGTGATCCGGGTGCTCACGATAAGAATTCCATAAGCAAACCATCCAAAACTTGGAACCTCACATCAGATAGAGTTTAATTCGTCATTCCCACGACACAGGCAAATTGTACGACCCCGCAGAGCCCCACCACTTCTAGAACCGCCAT
>CM042165.1:69663587-69676087 GCA_023376005.1 Doryteuthis pealeii
ATGTTTAAAAAACCATATTGTTAATTTTTAATCAATGGAATAATTTCCAACAGGAAAATGCAAGATCGGGTGTGGGGATGGGGTAGATGTCTCTTGTTCAAATTTTGAAGATTTGATTGTTGGTTTGAGGAAGTTAGCTGTTTTTTTTTATTTTCTCGTTTGCTTTCTCGTTTTCGATAAAAAAAAGAAAGAAAGAAACCAACATCATAAAATCGATTTCTAATTAGCTGAACGATTCGAAGATCGATACAGTCATTGTTCGATCGATAATGAAGGAAATGATTCTTACATGTAACTGTAATGATAAACGATAACACGGATAGGTTTAAAAATGCTTTATTCTACTTAGAATAATGGTACACTTTATTGAGAGCTTGTATACTCTTGTAAACACCAAGGAGTTCTCTAAAGGGAGGTTATAATAAAATAGGGAAGGTAACTCTCAATTAATTATTAGATTTTCTTAACACGTTGGGCAATAATTATTTCTAAAAGATGAGGACATCAGTCTGAAATATCAAAATTATTCATATCACTGTTACATAATGCATGGATAGTCAATGAATTATGTACGTAAGTTATAAAGAAAAGAAAATAATATTTCTAAATATGTAATTTGTATGTGTTTTGTCCATTGAATTATTTTTTGGACCGTGTTAAAAAATATATATTTTGATTCGGATATATGAACACAAAAAAAAAAACAGAATGAAAAATCAAGAATATTATTTTATATCTTTGCTCCAGCACCTTATGTTAGTGTAGCGAAGGTGTAAAGTTAACGACGTTTGGTAACTGTCAGTTTCTCGCAGCTCTTTTGGATAAATGTTTATTAAAAAACATGATGGATAACATTATGACGCAGACACACATACACACATGTATATATATCTATATCTATATCTATCTCTCTCTCTCTCTCTCTCTATATATATATATATATATATATATATATATATATATATATATAAGTTAGTGTATCGAAGGCATAAAATCAACGGTGTTTGGTAAGTTGTAGATATTGTTGAATCGGAGTTCGTTAGATTCAAAATAACAGGGGTTGAGTAGAAAATTACCAGCTGTTACGGTTAACGTTATTGGCAGGTAATAACCCTTTACTTGGCTCCTTGAAAAGCGCGCCAGTAGAAAATGATTCTTACATGTAACTAAACACTTAATATGTTAAGATTTTTGTTGACATCTTTAGGTTTCAAGCAACAGATCCCTGTGTTACTCATACACTAAGTTGGCAAGGGCCCGGATCGAATTAGGAACCTTGTGGTTTCTAGTCGAACGCTCTACCGACTGAGCTGGAGTAGCCTATTTTTGGTATCAGCCAGACAGCGATGGAGTCTATCCTCTTTTTGCTAGATCTAGACCAGGGAGATTGTTCTTTTCTGAGGTGGATAACTACACCTACCCTCAGCTCCCCACTTTAACACACGGATCAAATTACCCATTCAATGCTACTCTTAGGTTAATTTGGCAGGACTGGTAGCGAACCAGGAACCTTACGATTCCGAGTGCTCTACTGACTGAGCTAAACCATTCTCTGATATATATATATATATATATATATATATATATATATATATATATATTATATATGTGTGTATGTGTGTGTGTCTGTGTGTTTGTGTCTGTGTGTGTAGACACACACATATATATATATATACATATATATATATATGAAATAAATATTTAGAAAAAACAAACACATGATGTAAAATTTTTTCTAAATATTTATTTCACACTGTTGGATTCTCCAGCGGAGATCCCTTGTGTTAAGCACAGTGCGATCCTTAGTGAAGAAACCTTTGGTTGTGCCTTGGTGTCCGTCGGTGTTGTGTATGATCCTTTGGTTGTTCCTTGGTGTCCCTCAGTGTTGTTTATGATCCTTTGGTTGTTCATTGGTGTCCCTCACTGTTGGGTATGATCCTTTCGTTGTTCCTTGGTTTCCCTTAGTGTTGCGTCCAGCAAAGTCACATGCTGCAGATCCGTTCGTCAATCACGTGCAATGAACTGCAGTCAATTCATGGCGATTAAATAGTTACCTAACCACGTATTCGAATTGTCGATTGGCTGTGGTTTAATCCACGTGACCATGCCAATTCCATAAGTTTAAGTGGTGGATTATATGCAGAAAATAATCCAACAATAATTATTTTTAAATGATGAGGACAACAATCTGAAATATCAAAATTATTCATATCAATGTAACATAATTCATGGATAGGCAATGAATTATGTACGTACTGTAGATAAATATTTTTGAATCAGAGTTCTTTAGATTCAAGATAACGGGGGTTGCGTAGAAAATAACCAACCGGTATTGGCACCTTTCACTTGGTCCCTCGAGAAGCGTGTCAGTGGGGCATGAGACTGTTTTTAGTTTAGTTGCGAACAGTTACTTGCGAACAGTTACTTAGTTTCATTTCCCAGCCACCCAAAATTTGATGACATGTTCAATCCTGAAGCACTCAGTTTTATTTTGCCCCATTTTTAATAGTCTCAAGATTAAAATGATTATTTCTATCAACAAATGTTACATAATTATTGGATACCTAATATTTATGGCAATAGTGTAGAAATAATAATGGCGATTAGTGCAGCTGATGGCCTTGAGGGTGAGTGACGGCGCTTGACCTCACTCTCACCTTGCCTTCCGGGGATAAATGGTGAGAACCGGAAGGCATAGAACCCTGTTCCGGTTTAAGGATAGAAGTAACTCAGCAGTTATAAGGTAGCAGCGAGCTCAAAAGGGTAAGTCGTGTTATACACGCGGTCCCTCAACTGCGCAGATTGTCTGGGTTGGGGATTTGGAAATAAAGTAACATCACCGTAAATCGAAGTCTTGTGTTTATTACCTAAAAACTAACAATGACACTGATAAAGAGAAATCCCTAGTATGGAAAACCAGACCGAAGTCCCCACGACAACTCCAGACGCAAGATGTTAGAAGATAGAACCAAAGCCGGCCAGAAGAGAAGACGACTAGAAGTAAGAAGAAAGAAAGGGTATACAACATTATGCTCATATGGTAACGTGAAAACCTCAGTATGCAACACAAATTCTAAACAATTCAACATTTACATATAGTGGAAAAACTTCTGATACGCACAGATTGTTTTACTTTTTTCATATAAATTCTCCTAATTTATAAACTAGAAGTGGCTACCCGGCGTTGTATTAAAAATATCTCACAGATTTATTGTTTTGGTTTTCAATAATAGATTTGTTTATGTTTTAATCACAAACAGTGACTTTCCCTTCTCTTATTATTCAAATCCTAATTTTTAAGCAACTTCAGGAATATACAAAAAAAACTTCATTATTTTTGCACAAAAAGCAAGCTCAGGTGATAGTGAACATGTATATATGTTTACTTTATCGTTAATTGTTTCTATTTTAATAGTTTCCTCCGGACACACATACATATATACATACACACTCTCTTTATATATGTATAGATGACGGTCATAAGCATGTGTGTGAGACAGAGACAGTAAAGTTAGTGCTTTATATATATATATATATATACGTATGTGTATATATATATATGTATATATATATGAGAAGTAAATACACAAACGATGTGTTTTGATATGGCTTTTTTAGCAGACAATTTTTGGGAGAATATGTGCTTAATTGAAGTCGTACCTAATTTTGAAAGTTAATTAATAAATAATCAATTAATTAGGCGGGAATACCTATTCAAATGTAAGGCTAAACAAATCGAGAAAGATCAATCTCTGTATGTACATTTCGGCCTATTAGGCCTCATCAGCAGAGCTATAGGTTGTCGGCTAAAAAATCCATATCAAAACACATCGTTTGTGTATTTACTTCTCATACTGTCGTGTAGAAAAAGTCACTATAAGAGGAATATAACCTACTTCTAAACAAAACGAAAAATCTAGGAAAGTCCGGTTGGTGTAGGGGTTACGGTCCTCGCCTGTCAGATTGACAGTCAGGGTTCGAATCACGCACAAGGCGGTCTTCCTATCTATAGCTCTGCTGATGAGACCTAATAGGCCGAAATGTGCATACAGAGATTGATTTTTCTCGATTTGTTTAGCCTTACATTTGAATAGGTATTCCCGCCTAATTAATTAATTAATTAACTTTCAAAATTAGGTACGACTTCAATTAGGCGTATATATAAATGTGTGTATATATATATATACATGTATATGTATGTATATATATAAGTATGAATATATATATGTATATATTAATGTGTATATATATGTATATATATATGTGTATATGTAGTAAGTAAAGTAAAGTCTTCGGGGTGGCCTAAAGTCGGTATCAGTCAATCAGCGAGGGAGTCTATCCCTTTTTCACTAGCGCTAGAGCAATGAGATTGCTTTTGCGTCTGAGATGGAGCGCCACACCTACCATCAGCTCCTTACTTAACCGCACAGATCTCTGTGCTACTCATACGCTGAGTTGGCGAGGGTCGGTATCGAACTAGGAACCTTGTGGTTTACAGCCGAACGCTCTATCGACTGAGAATTATACATAATTGTATATATATATATATATATATATATATATATATATATATAATTATATATATATATATATATATATATATATATATCTTATTATAATGGAGATTGTGTGTTTTTCTGTCTGTAACCGAAACTATATTCCTACTCAAGTCACAATTCTCTTAGTTATTGACATCACATTCTCCATGATTTTATTTTTATCTAAACCTCAATTATTAATAGAATTGTCTTACATTATTAATATTAATATCTACATATTAATAACATGCTATTATATTTATATATACAACAAAATAGTGGTTTACAGTGTAAACGGGAAGGCTAATTTGCATATTAATATTAAAAAATCGAATTTAATAAATATGTGCTTAGTATTATTGATTTCTAACTGTTTGGTTTTATTTTAATGAATATAAGCAAGAATCTCTTCAATGAATCTTAAATGAAATCCATTAACAAGATAAAATAACTGTCATTTTATTCTTTACTTCCTCTTTTAACTAAATACTTAAATTAGAAAAAATAACAATGAAAGACGAGAGTGATGGAAGAGTAAGTTTCAGTTGTTCCATTTTTTATTATACTCCCTCTGTTTCAAATCTTTTATTATACTCCCTCTGTTTCAAATCTTTTTATCTGTATTCTTATTTAGTTTCATTAGCCTTTCTAATTTAATACAATATTTTATTACATTAAAATTTAAATACTTGCACCCGGAGGGTGCATATATTTGCTAGTATATATAAAGTAGATTGGTGTGTAAATGTTCAGGTCAAGATATAAAAAAATGAACACGTTGCATGGATAGGCAAAGGTTAAAGACGCATGCAAATGTCTATTGACGTCAACGTCAGTGACACATGTGACCTGGACACATTTGGTCGGAGACAGAAATGTCCAAGAATTAAGTAAGATATCCTGCAGTCTCTTTTTGGCCATCACCGCCGTATCCTGTGAGCCATTTAAAATATCATACACATATAATATGTACTAGCGAGGATACTCGGCGTTGCTCGGGAGAAAGAACTTCATCTTGGATATCATTAAAATGTTGTAATTCAATAACATGTGTATTCATTTCCTTGATAATCAATATATATATATATATATATATATATATATATATATATATATATATATATATATATGTAAACAAGATTTTGTTTTAGAATGGCTTTTTGCCGATAATTTTTGGGAGAATAAGTGTTTAATTGGAGTCGGACCTAATTTGGAAAATTAATTAATTAATAATGAATTAGGCGGGAATACCTATTAAATGTATGGCTAAACAAATCGAGAAAAATCAATCTCTGTATGTACATTTCGGCCTATTAGGCCTCATCAGCAGAGCTATAGATCGGAAGACCGCCCTGTGCGTGATTTGAAACCGGACTGCCAAGCTGACAGGCCGATCCCATAACCCTTACACTAAACGGACTTCTTAGATGTTATGATTTGTTTAGAGTAGGTTAATATTCATATATATATATATATATATATATATATATATATGTATGTATGTATGTATGTATGTATGTAAGGTATCCAAATGACTGGTAGTAAGGGATGATTCCACCTGGGATCCTCAAAATCTTACTCTATAACCATACTGTATGCTCCTGTAGGTGCAAACATATTCATACAAGGATTTCTATACAGGGATTTTTATATTTTTTATAATTTATTACGGAATGACGGTTATGGGCTGATTTTATGAGAACAAAGGGAACAAAGTGGGAATAATAACTAAATAAAGCCTGGTATTTTGTAGTTATTTAAAACTATTTTAGCTAGAAACGGTGATATGTTAAAAAATCTATGTCGGTTATTAAGGGAGGGCAAAAGCGAAATTGCACAGGCTTCAAAAATCTGTCGTAGTCTTTTGTTGTGAATATGAATAGATCAAATAAAATAAAATATGTAAACTATAAGATGTATAGTGTTATTATTTCTTTATCAATAATATTAGACTGACCGTAATTTTCAGAGGGTATGAAATTTTAGGAATTGATTATATGTAAAGATTAATATTTTGAATTTGTGGACCATATGACCTTTAAGCACCCCTTTTTGATCTCGATTAAGAACGGACAAGTTTTTCTTTTACACCGTCAATATCCGCTTGTTTTAATAGACGATTTTTAGATTTTTTTTAAATTATAAAACTAACCCCTAACCCTAACCCTAACCCCTAAACCTAACCCCTAACCTTAACCCCTAACAAACAACCGGATATTGACGGTGTAAATGAAAAACATGTCCTTCCTTAATCGAGATCAAACAGGGGTGCCTAAAGGTCATATGGTCCGAATTTGTTACTGGAAATGTTAAACAAATGGCGTCTGATTGATTATAATCAATTCATTGTAAAGTTTTGGGTGTTGAGATTTTTCAACAGTTTCTCTCTTTGATTTGATTAGTTAGATTTTACGGCATGCCAACACTTATTGAGTTATTTTATGCCGAATACATTTGTTTAATTCATTTGGGGCCCCCAATTCAAATTTTTTTTTATTTCTACACAATTTTTTAAAACTTATTTTTTCTATTTAACTCATAGATTGTACTGGGAGTAATGGCGATGAAGTGATATTCCACACTCCCTACCGCTCTAGAATAGGAACTTCACTATTAGATGAAGTTAAACGATATACCCAGCAGGTATGTTCCCTTTTTCAAAAATTGAATGCATATTTTAAGAAATTGGTTCAGATAGATAGATAGATAGATAGATAGATAGATAGGAGTTGGGTGAGATATATAGAGATATAGATAGATAGATAGGAATTGGATGAGATAGATAGATAGATAGATAGATGGATTCATAAGTACAGACAGATATATAAATTGGGTGAGATAGATGGATACGAAGACCATAAAAAATATTTAGAAATCACAGAAACGTTTATTGTTTCTCATTGGCGTTGACTCATTTTAACGTTTGAGTATTTTTCTACACAATTTCAGTCAATGCCTTTCTCTAAGCGCAGTAGCCGTTTTTGTATGTCCACTATCACGTCATTGAGGAAGCGTTAAACCTTGTCATCGTTTTTGACATCCATGCACAACTCGCCATACATCTCACTTAATTGGCGGTTAGCTCCAATCGTTATAATCCCTTTTGTGTTCAAAAACCGAAAAACTGCACGGTAGCGTCAATCGGGAGCTCCATCAGAAACAAATTCCAAGCAAAGACTGGACGTGGCAGCGATTCTTGAGAAGAGGTAGTCGTAGGCGCATGCACAACAAACACAAGTATTGCCAAGAGCCGCAGAATCAGTTTCAATGCGTCCACGGGGCTTTGGAGACCTTACATTTAGGATTACCCTCATAGATAGATAGATAGATAGATAGATAGATATGAAATGGGCGAAATAGATAAATAGGTAGACAGATAGATAAGTAGATAGATAGATAGATATGAATTAGATGAAATGGGTTGGTTTTTTTGGTTGGTTAGTTATATATTATGTCATGGCAACCCTTGTTGGGTTATTTTATGCCGAAGATTCTTTAGATTTTAGTCATTCCTGATAGTACTCAGTTTTTTGTTCAAACTCAATTTTTAATACTTTTTTGCTCATTTTTTCTATTTAACCTATAGATGGGACCCTAACATGTACTACCACTCCAGATCTGTGTGTAATGGGGATGTAGGGGTACTCCACACTCCTTCGAGATCCAGAACTGAAACATCCCCCTTAGATGCAGTTTAACTTCACACACAGGACAAGTGTGAACGATAGATAGATAGATAAACCGTTTATCCCAGCGTCTCATGAATTTCGAACTATTCTAAGAGTGCTAATTTTCCATTCAAAACATTGTAAACAAACTGATCAACAACAACTATCACAGTCGCCTTATTATTCTGTGATAAATGTTACTTTTCCTTATATCAACAAAAGCCCTGAAGAAGATCTACCAAACAGATTGAAACACTACAGCGTTGGCTGAATAAATATCACACATTTTATTTGAACCTGTGTTTTTGCAAAAATAAGTTCACTATTTTAAATACCGTCGGATTCACTTCCATTTCTCTCTTCACATAGATAAGTACAGACAAAGATATGAATTTAATTAGATAGATAGATAGATAGATAGATAGATAGGAACACAACTAGGATAGATAGATAGATAGATCGGAACAAAAATGGGATAGATAGATAGATAGATAGGAACACAGCTAGGATAGATAGATAGATAGATAGATAGATAGATCGAAAAAAATGGGATAGATAGATAGATAGATAGATAGGAACACAACAAGGATAGATAGATAGATAGATAGATAGATAGATAGATAGATAGATAGATAGGAACACAACTAGGATAGATAGATAGATAGATAGGAACACAACTAGGGTTGATAGATAGATAGATCGGAAAAAATGGATAGATAGATAGATAGATAGATAGGAACACAACAAGGATAGATAGATAGATAGATAGATAGATAGATAGATAGGAACACAACTAGGATAGATAGATAGATAGATAGATAGATAGATAGATAGATAGATAGATAGATCGGGACACAACTAGGATAGATAGATAGATAGATAGATAGGAACACAACTAGGGTTGATATATATATATATATATATATATATATATATATATATATATATATATATATATATATATAGATAGATAGATAGATAGATAGATAGATAGATCGGAACAAAAATGGGATAGATACATTGATTGATTGATTGATAGATAGGAACACAACTAGGTTAGATAGATAGATAGATAGATAGATAGATAGATCGGGACACAACTAGGATAGATAGATAGATAGATAGATAGATAGATCGGAACAAAAATGGGATGGATAGATAGATAGATTGATAGATAGGAACACAACTAGGATAGATAGATAGATAGATAGATAGATAGATCCTTTCAAATGAGTGAGGAAATATGAAGGTAATGATAAAAAAGTACATTTTCAAAAGTAATGTATAAAGAAAAAAAAATAGAAAATTTTATTTGAATTAAATTTGGCAAAAATTTCGTTCAACAAGGCGAGAGTAAAAAAACAAAAAAAACAAAATCGGTTCAAGCGGAGTGATTTGAAAATAATTGTCAGCGATTAGAGGACGCTCTTCAATTGGTAAGGAAAAAAAAGGTTTCAGATATGGCGGGAAAGGAAAATGATGCTGCATTTTATTGTCAACATGCAGGCAAGGAGGAAAACTTTCAAAAAGATAATAATCTCAAAAGAAAAAAATTAAGTGCTTCAAATGTGCCTTGCCTGAAGACTAATGAAGCCAAATGCAAATGTAGCAACCAAGATATATATATATATATATATATGTGTGGGGGGGTGTATGTGTGTGCATGTGTTTATAAGTATATATATATATATATATTAAATATATCTTATCTTATTATAATGGAGATTGTGTGTTTTTCTGTCTGTAACCGAAACTAAATCACTACTCAAGTCACAAATCCCTTAGTAATTGACGTCACATTCACCATGAATTTATCCTTATTTTAACCTCAATTATTAATAAAATTGTTTCACATTATTTATACTGTTAACCATATCTACATACTAGCAACATGTAATTGTATTTATATAAAAACAAAATAGCGGTTTACAGCGTGAACGGGAAGGCTAATTTGCATATTGATATTAAAAATGTAATTTTAATAAATATGTGCTTAGTATTATTGATTTCTAATTGTTTGGTTTTATCTTATTGAATATAAGCAAACATCTCTTCAATGAATCTTAAAGGAAATCCATTAACAAGAAAAGATAACTGTCATTTTATTCTTTACTTCCTATTTTAACTAAATACTTAAATTAGAAAAAATAACAATGAAAGACGAGAGTGATGGAAGAGTAAGTTTCAGTTGTTCTATTTTTTATTATACCTACCTCTGTTTCAAATCTTTTTATCTGCATTCTTATTTAGTTTCATTAGCGTTTCTAATTTAATACGATATTTCTTTACATTAAAACTTAAATACTTGCACCCGGAGGGTGCATATATTTGCTAGTATATATAATAAATATATATGTAAGCTATCCAAAAACTGGTAGTAAGTGATGATTCTACCTGGGATTTTTAAAATCACACTGTATAATTATTGCATGTTTTAGTAGGTGCAGATACAGGGATTTTTATAAATCCCTAAAGAGAGCTCAATGTATAATAATATTTTTAAGATTAAATACAGAGCAATATGTATATAAATATATGTATGTATATGTATATATAATATATGTATATATATATATATATATATATATATATATATATATATATATATGTTTGTGTCTGAGACTGTGTACATGCATGTATTTATGCATATATGTGTGCCTGTTTGGTTTTATGCATATATATATATATATATATTATATATATATATATATATATATATATATATGTATATGTATGTGAGAGAGTAGTTGCATGTATATATACATAAATGTGTATTATTTGAGATATACTTTCTTTTTATTTATTCTACAGAGCAAAAGATAATGAATGTGAAATAAACGTATATACGTGTGTAGACCTGTTGGGGTATTTACATATTTAATAATATTTTGTATGAAAAATATATACGTATATATATATATATATATATATATATATATATATATATATATATATATATATATATATACTACACACTCAATAATGTTAGTATAATTAGGCATAATGGCATTGAATATATATGTATGTATATATATGATTAATGAATGCACACACACACACACACACACACATATATATATATATATATATATATATATATATATATATATATATAAAGGATAAATGAATATACATATTCGCCTGAGTATATAGGTGAACGAACGCCTGGTGGAGTACTTTTTTAAAAATATTTTGCATAAAATTATATATATATATACATATGTATAATATGAATAGTCTTTTTTGTTTTTTGTTGTTGCTGTTGTTGTGTATGTATGTGTGTGTGTGCGTGTGTGTGTGTGTGTGTGTGTATGTATGTATGTATGTATATGTATTGAATCTTCCCCTTTGGAAAAATGAAATTAAGAAAACCGTTTCCAGACAATGGATATAACCGCTTTGGGCCGGCGAATATTGAATTTTAAAAATTGCGTCACCGGGATGAATGTCCGCCATTATTAACATATCTGTCAACTGACGAAATGCAAAACTATTCATGAATAACTTATGGACTCGCCGACATGATTTCAAATCCTATATGAGGCATTTCATATATTTTTTATTCTAATGCCCTTTAGAAATGTATGCATCCAACTACTCTTTCTCCATCTGTGGGTATATATATATATATATATATATATATATATATATATATATATGATAAATGAATATGCATTTGTATATATATATATATATATATAAATCTAATGAGTCAGACGAACCTACTAAAAGTTTCGCTTAATGCTCTTTAGGGCTAAGATCTGACTATTATTATTATTTGCTCTACTTAGGTAATGAGCACTTTTTACTTATTAGCTTTAGTCTCCTGGCGGGTTTGTATGTGTATATATATATATCTTATATATATATATGCATATAAATTGTTTTTTCTTTTGGCAAAGATATTGTGCTAATAGATTATTTTTTTGTTGTTGTTGGTACGATTATCTTGGTCTTTTCTTTTTTACAAATTTTTTTTTCTTCCCGGTTGATGTTTGGTAGTATATTTTTACAATCAAACTATTTGCTGTTTTTTTCTCTCACCACGAGGATTTACCAACAAGTTTGGTATATTAAATTATATATATATATATATATATATATATATATATATATATATATATATATATATAATTAATGGTGATATTATGATTTCACACTCATAACTTAAAGTTTCTTGGTAGTCCAATCATCAGATGAGAAGTGGTTGAGATGTCAAAAACCAGTCGTGAAATGGTAAAAATCAAATGTTTTAGCGTTTATATGCAGCGTTTTTTACGCGATGGGAAATGTA
>CM042165.1:69681087-69688587 GCA_023376005.1 Doryteuthis pealeii
GACAAATGGGTTGGTTAAATACCTACTAATACGCCAAGTCTAGGACGTCCCATCGTGGTCTACTGGTTAGCAAGCTAGTCACGCAAATCCATTGAGTAAATACCTACTCAAATTCACATACAATATATATATATAGTTTGCTCTATTTATAAGTAAGGAGAACTCAATATCATTAATAGAACATGAATACCTGTTATTATCTATCTATCTATCTATCTATCTATATATATATATATATATATATATATATTATATATATATATTATATGTATATGTGTGTGTGTGTGTGTGTGTGTGTGTGTGTGTGTGTGTGTGTGTGTGTGTAATATAGTGACAACATTTTTAAAACACAGGTTCAAATAATAAATGAGATATTTATTCAACCGATGGAAAATTAACGCTCTTGGAATAGTTCGAAATTTTATGAAACGGTGGTTTTGAACCGTTAATCTACTCACATTTCCATACACGCTCCCCCCCTCTCCTCTCTCTCTCTCTCTCTTTGGTTTGGTTTGTTTTACGGCATATCAACCTCGGTGGGTCATTTAATGCCGACAAAGTTGTGAAATAAATTCATTCTTAATGCATAATACAATTTTGTTTATCAACTCATGTTTTTCTATTTAACCCATAGATGGGACCCTAACAGGTACTACCACTCCGGGTCACAGTGGACCAGGGAGCAATGGTGATGAAGGGGTGCTCCACATTCCCCAAACCTCCAAAACTGGAACCTCACCATCAGAGTTTAACGTCATTCCCAGGACATATAGACCCTCAGTCACTACCTTCTAGCACCCATATAATAAAAAGGGGTTGGGGCTTGCCATAAGGGCAATAGGGTTGGGAAAATCATATAGGTGCTAGGGCTTGACGTGACCAGCCCATTGATCGGAGGGGGCCTCTCCGACTGCACGTATAGCCCAAGATAGGGCCAAAGTGGAGTATTGCAAGTCATGAACTGCTCAACCACCTGGGCTCTATCCTTAAGCATCACGGGTCGCTATCCACGGTTAACCTCAAGCCATTACGTCTTCATTTGTCATCGGCCAGCCAGAGACTGACTATAACTATCTCTCTCACGCTTGCCTCGCAAAACAGGAAGCAGAAGAATAAAGCTAAGGTCACGAGACGTCCATCAAAATTTCTATTGTTAACCGTTGTTAAAGGTTATCTTTTATTTCAAATTCAAATAATTTATCTTCACTAACCGTGCATAATTGATAGTACACCCATCAGTTATTCAAAACAATGACACGAAAAGTTTGTGATACGATAATGTTAGTATCATAAATAACAAATGTAGCCTTGAAGAGTCTATAAATTTAAGTTGTTATCTCCAGCACACCTTATATAGCCCAAATATTCCAACAATACCCTCTGGGAAAAGTATAATTTATCTTCACTAACCGTGCATAATTGATAGTACACCCATCAGTTATTCAAAAACATGACACGAAAAGTTTGTGATACGATAATGTTAGTATCATAAATAAACAAATGTAGCCTTGAAGAGTCTATAAATTTAAGTTGTCATCTCCAGCACACCTTATATAGCCCAAATATTCCAACAATACCCCTGGGAAAGGTAATAATTTATCTTCACTAACCGTGCATAATTGATAGTACACCCATCAGTTATTCAAAACAATGACACGAAAAGTTGTGATACGATAATGTTGGTACATAAATAACAAATGTAGCCTTGAAGAGTCTATAAATTTAAGTTGTCATCTCCAGCACACCTTATATAGCCCAAATATTCCAACAATACCCCTGGGAAAGGTATAATTTATCTTCACTAACCGTGCATAATTGATAGTACACCCATCAGTTATTCAAAAACAATGACACGAAAAGTTTGTGATACGATAATGTTGGTATCATAATAACAAATGTAGCCTTGAAGAGTCTATAAATTTAAGTTGTCATCTCCAGCACACCTTATATAGCCCAAATATTCCAACAATACCCCTGGGAAAAGTATAATTTATCTTCACTAACCGTGCATAATTGATAGTACACCCACCAGTATTCAAAACAATGACACGAAAAGTTTGTGATACGATAATGTTGGTATCATAAATAACAAATGTAGCCTTGAAGAGTCTATAAATTTAAGTTGTCATCTCCAGCACACCTTATATAGCCCAAATATTCCAACAATACCCCTGGGGAAAGTATGGCATTCCAACTAATTCCTTACAGCTATGGATAAATAGTAACGCAGACTGTGCTCTTTAGCTTTGGTTAGACAACCAGTCTAGGAGAAGGAAAACTGAATTCGAACCTGTTACACTTCTCTTGGAATATGATTTGGTTGTTTTGTTTTACGACATATCAACCTCAGTGGGTCATTTAATGCTGATAAAGTTTTGAAATAAATCAATTCTTAATGGATAATACAATTTTTTTTAAATACATTTTTCTATTTAACCCATAGATGGACCCTAACAGGTACTAGCACTCCGGTCAGAGTGGACCAGGGAGCAATGGTGATGAAGGGTGCTCCACATTCCACAAACCTCCAAAACTGGAACCTCACCATCAGATAGAGTTTAACGTCATTCCCAAACATGTAGACCGCAGCCACCACCTTCTAGCACCCATATGATAAAAAAGAGGTTGGGGCTTGCACATAGGGCAAGAGGGTTGGGAAAATCATATAGGTGCTAGGGCTTGACGTGACCAGCCGATTGATCCGAGGGGCCTCTCAGACCGCCCGTCTAGCCCAAGATAGGGCCAAGTGGAGTATTGCATGTCATGAACTGCTCATCCACCTGGGCTCTATCCTTACATCTCGGGTCGCCACCCACGGCAACAGGTGGCCCCATTGGGGGAGTCTTACCCCTCGCAGAGCGTGCAGTCGGTGCATTCTAACGCCCCAGCCGACAGGGCGGTTGGAATATGACTGTTTCGATATTCACCACTGCTAAGGTCTATCATCTATTCCACTTTCCAATTCTCTTTAGTGGTGAATGTTGTTTTGTTTCTTTGTCTTATGCTTTTTACATCTTCAAACATTCAGTTATTCAAGTTTCGGGTGGCATGTCATAGGCCTTTCTGCTGTCAATCCGTGGCATGGATAGATTTTCACACTTTCTTTTAACCCTTTTAAGGATATACTTATCTACACCGAACAGGTCATTTCTTCCTTTTGCTCCCTTTTTGCATCCCTACGATTCTTATAAATTATTATCTCCTTTTGAGTTTTTCACATCAGCATTAGCTGATGGTCTTTCACTGAAGTCTAAGTGACAGCAAGTCTCCTGAGGTCTCCAGGACTCTTCTGAGTATTCTGGCAGATTGCAGCAGTGCAGTGTTCTGAATGGTATAAATCCTTCCTCTGATTTCCAAACTTTCCCAACCCTTTACCAATCCTTTTGGGACCGTTCCAAGTGCACCAACTACAATTGGTATAAACGTTGACTTTCATATTCCATAACATTTTCAGTTCTCTGGCAAGGTCCAGATATTTGTAAATTAATATTATTTTATTATTATTATTATTATTATTATTATCTACATATTAATACGCTTGATCCTTAATCCTCCAACCGTTATCATCTTGCAACACCCTCTGGTAAAAAAATGAGATCATCCAAATTGTCCAATATGAAATGCAAACATGTAAATTCTTATTATCTGATGTTGCTTATCTGACGAATTCTTATTTCTTGTGACTATTATCAACTATTCCTTTCCATCTATGGATAAATAGTAGGGTAGACTGGGCTCTTTAACCTTGGTTAGGTAACCAGTCTAGGAGAAGGAAAACTTAATTAAACTTCGTTTGGATAAGCCTTGGCATTTATTCCACCCTGTCGGCTGGGGCGTCAGAATACACCGTCTAACCTCTGTAGAGGGGTAAGACCTCCCCCCAATGAGGCCACCTGTTGGCCGTGGGTGACGACCCGTGATGCTTAAGGAATTCTGATGGATGAGCAGTCCAGGGTATGAAACACTCCAGTTAGGGCTTTACTTAGGCTAGACGGGCAGTCGGAGAGACCCCTCTGATCAATCGGCTGGTCAAGTCAAACCCTAGCACCTATATGATTGCCCCAGCCCTATTACCCTTATGGCAAGCTCCAGTCCTTTTTATCATATATGGGCTAGAAGGCGGTGGCAGAGGGTCTTCATGTCCTGGGTATGACGTTAAACTCTATCTGATGGTGTGGTTCCAGTCTTGGAGCACCCTCATCAGCATTGCTCCCTGGTCCACTCTAACCCGGTGTGGTAGTTCCAGTTCTGGAGGTCTGGGAATGCGGAGAACCCCTTCATCTCCATTGCTCCCTGGTCCACTCTGACCCGGAGTGGTAGTACCTGTTAGGGTCTCATCTATGGATTGAATAGAAAAATGTGTTTATAAAAATACTGAGTATTCATTTTCGGCATTAAATGTCGCACTGAGGTTGATATGCCGTAAAACAAAACAAATTAAACTTGCCATTTATTCTCTCTCTCTCTCTCTCTCTCTCTCTCTCTCTCTCTCTCTCTCTCTCTCTCTCTCTCTCTCTCTCTCTCTCCCCCTTTCGCAAATAGTCTCTGTTTAACTAAATTTCACTCACCCCTCTCTCTCTTCCATCTCTCTTCCATTTTCTCTCTCTCTCTCTCTCTCTCTCTCTCTCTCTCTCTCTCTCTCTCTCTCTCTATCTCCCCTGCTACTTTCTTTCTCACTTTTATTTCTCACTTTTACTTCCTTGTTACCCTCCTGTTCATCGTTTCATTTAACGCTTTCTCTCGGAAAGAGAAATCTCTCTCTCTCTCTCTCTCTCTCTCTCTCTCTCTCTCTCTCTCTCTCTTCTTCTTCTTCTTCTTCTTCTTCTTCTTCTTCCGCTTTCGTGTTCCTGAATGCCTGTGTTTTTTTTAACATTCTATCTCTTTCTCTTTCACAATTTTTTTATTATTCTTTACGTTTTTAGTTTACCATATTACATTCACTGTTTCTTTATTTCCTTCCACATTCCTCCTCCCTCCAACTTTATTTCTTTCCTTCTTTCCTTCATTTTTCCTTCCTCTTTTTTTCTTCTTTTCTATGAACTCCTGGGCTTGTGCTTTTAACCATAAATATGCCATTGCAAATATTTCTTTTATAGCAGGCCATCAAAACCAGCTTCAAACCCCGGAAGCAAAAACGTAGCTAATGATCCAAGCAAAGCTTCCGATTCGAAAAGGCGGATATAAATGCATACACACACACACATACACACACACACGCACACACACACACATACACACACACACACACACACAGACACACACACACACAGACACGCACACACGTGCGCGCGCCCACTTACGCCCGCCAGCACATACTCAAACACACACATACATATATACTATTACACACACATATTGTATATATGTCTTATATATATATATATATATATATATATATATATATCGAGAGAGAGAGAGGGGAGAGAGAGAGAGAGAGAGGGAGAGAGAGAGAGATCACTCTTTCCGAGAAGGTAGACATAAATGCATGCATCCACACATTCACCCCATACACTCACATTTATGTATACACTTATAAACACACGCATGTATATGTATATATGTATGCCTTTATATATATATATATATATATATTATATAGAGAGAGAGAGAGAGAGAGAGAGAGAGAGAAAGAATGAAAGAGAGAGAAAAAGAAATCACTCTTTCCAAGAAGACGGATATAAACGTTTACAACCACACATCCACCCTACACACACTCATATATATATATTATATATATATATATATATACCAAATTTACATATATATATATATATATACACCAAAATTTACACACACACACACACATGTATATATATATATATATATATATATATTATATATACATATACCAAAATTTACACACACACACACACACACATATATATATATATATATATATATATATAATAACAACATTTGCAGAACTAAAGTCTACCTATTCTCCCTACCCAGTAACTGGGGTATTGTTCATGACTTTAGTTCGAATGTGGGTGACGGCTCCGATTTCAAGTACCCAGCTCCAAATCAATCAAAGTTGAAAATCTTGAAATATTGGCCGTTTGAAGTTGTTTCAAACTTGACTGTCTCGTAGATGATTCAAACTCAATCACATCCAACGGATATATTTTAGTCGTATGAAGCTCTTGTTCCTCGTGTTCTTTTTGAACTCGGATATTAAAGGACGTACAATACATATATTTGATAGCATGTAGGTGTGCATGTGAATGTGTTGGGACGGTGGTGAATGTAGATTCTCTCTCTCTCTCTCTCTCTCTCTCTCTCTCTCTCTCTCTCTCTCTCTCTCTCTCTCTCTCTCTCTCTCTGACTGAGTGTAGGTGAAAGTGAGTTTGTGCTTTTTTTAGTATGCTTGTGAATCTGCGCGTGGAGATATTATTTATACAGTAAAAATGTCAGATTAAAGAGGATCCTTATGCTTGCACAATAGTGATAAAATGTCGTAGCTTAAAGAATAACGCAATTCCCAAACCGATTTTAAAATTAATAATAATAATAATAAAATAATAATAATAATAATAATAATAATAATATCGACAAATACTTGGACCTTGCCGGAGAACTGAGAAAACTGTGGAACATGAGAGTGAAG
The DNA here is from genome assembly GCA_023376005.1 of Doryteuthis pealeii. Taxonomy (NCBI): domain Eukaryota; kingdom Metazoa; phylum Mollusca; class Cephalopoda; order Myopsida; family Loliginidae; genus Doryteuthis; species Doryteuthis pealeii. The sequence goes on from CM042165.1 coordinate 69,687,695, forward strand.
GTCGTACCAATTGTAATTGGGGCCCTTGGAACAATCCCCAAGGGGTTGGAAAAGAGTCTAGATGAATTGAAAATCAGAGGAGGAATCGAGACCATCCAGACTACAGCATTATTGAGATCGGCTGGAATACTCAGAAGAGTCCTGGAGACCTGAGGAGACTTGCTGTCACTCAGCCTCCAGTGAACCACCGGCTTCTGCAGGTGGGAAAAGCTCGAATGGGGTGAAATAATAATAATAATAATAATAATAAGAAGAAGAAGAAGAAGAAGAAGAAGACCCAACAAAACGGTAAATGTAGACTATGCGGTGACAGAGCTGAGACTGTAAACCATGTACTAAGCGAATGTAGAAAACTAGCATAATGTGAATACAAAACTAGGCACGACTGGGTTGGGAAGGTGATCCATTAGGAATTATGCAAAGAAATAAATTTTGTCCATACCACAAAATGGTATATGCATAAACCAGAATCGGTTCTTGAGAATGAAATGCATAAAATTCTCTGGGACTTAAAGACGGATCACCTCATCCCATCAAGGAGATCAGTCCTAGATTTGATTAACAAAAAAGGAAGAACTTGTCAACTGGTAGATTTTCCAGTTCCAGCTGATCACAGGGTGCAGGTTAAATAAATGAAACTCTAGACAAATACATGGACCTTGCTAGAGAATTGTGGATTATGAGAGTTAAAGTGATACCAATAGTAGTTGGTGAAATTGATACGGTTTCAAAAAAACCAGAAACCAGACTGGAGGAATTGGAATTGAGACCATCCAGACAACAGCATTGTTGAAATCAGCTAGAATACTTATAATGTCTAAGTAAATATTGATAATACCTCGAATAATAGCAAGTACATGTAGAGACTGAGATGAAAAAGTTAGAACAAAAAA
>CM042165.1:69696087-69701087 GCA_023376005.1 Doryteuthis pealeii
AAACAGATTTTTATTTATATTTTTTTTTCTAAAAAATTTAAAAAATATATAAATAAAAATCTGTTTTCAAATGCATTTAAAGTAATAAAAAATTTTATCATTCGCATCTGATGAGTCGGGAGATTTAGACTATTTGTCTAAGCTCCCTGAAATAGACTATATGCTAAATCTCTAAGTCTTTTATTTATTCTTTACTTATATATATATATATATATAATATATATATATATATATATGATTAGGAAATTTAAATTCCGGAAAGGATATATATATATATATATATATATAATATATATATATATATATATATATATATATATATATATATATGAAGAAAGAAATGGATATAAAACCGACAATGTAAATATGTATAAAGTTTCTAAAAAAGCAAAAAAATATGTCAAATATGTCTTGAAATACATCTATCTCTTTATATCAGTCTGTTTATATCTATCTATTTATATATATTTACCAACCCCGTCCGCACGAGCAGGAAGCGACACAAGGTCAGTTCTTAAGCGGAGTTTGATAGATTTGAATTCAGAATTCTCCTTCTCCTAATCTGCGTAAATCAAAGTGAAAGAGTACAGTCTGCCCTACTATTTACCAATAGCTGGAGGGAGAAGATTCATATCTTTCCCAAGGGTATTAGCACTATGTGAAATAAAGTCCACCATATAAGTCTCGTATATCTATCTTTTTCACTGTCTATCTCCCTTTCATTCTCTCATATTCTTTCTCTCTATCTCATGATAAAATATAAAATATCTATTGTCTCCTGTCTCTTCTTTTTTGTCTTTTTTCTTTATTTTCTTTCGTTCGTTCTTTCTTTCTTTCTTTCTTTCTTCATTCATTTTCTCTAATTGAACAAACTTAAAAACACATAGTCAAAACGAAACGCCTAATGTCTCAGCATAAACCCCTTTTCATCTGCCATATCTAATAACATCGTTCCCCCACCTACCCGAGGTGATCTCTCCTCTATACAGTTGATGGTTTTTAATCACACATAGTTTGATTAATTAATTAATTTCTGCCATCACTTAATTAACCTGTCAGGGGGAAAAAAAGAAGACAAAAAAAATAACCTTGCCGCTTATGAACTACCAGATTTGAATTCTCTCAATTAGTTATCACGTGTGAAATGCAGCGAAGAGTCGAAAAGGCATTTATCACGTGTGATGAACAGAATCAAAAAGGTAGGCCACATACTATAATAGAATCAAAAAGGTAGGCCACATACTGTAACAGAATCAAAAAGGTAGGCCACATTCTATAACGACACCTACTTTTCTATGTTAACAAACTGGCTTAAATCCTATTAACATTTTAATTAAATTATCAGTTGAATATCTTATCTTAGTTAATAATTATTAACTAGCAGGCCCCGTAGAATTTTCACGAAAACGAAACAAAAATAAAGAGAAAGCTATTTAAGCCAGAAACGATGATTTGCAAATTCCTTACAAATAAATCCTACTGTTGTCTTTGCAAAATCCTACTGTTGTCTTTGAATGGTCTTAAGTACCATTTTCATCGAATCGTACACTGGGAGGAGAAACGTGTTTTACCCAGCCCCCTCTTTCACAGGCAGGACACGTCACATGAATTTACGTGACCCCTCCACAAGCGCAGGATGTGACACAAGGTAATGTTTTTACAAGTTGTTTTGACTCTCACCCCACTTATGAGGGCGTGACACAAGGACATTTTTATGTGGGCCCACCACAAGCCGATTAGCCTATTGGGCCTCATCAGCAGCTGAAATGTACATACAGAGATTGTTTTTTCTCAATTTGTTTAGCCTTACATTTGAATAGGTATGCCCTCCTAATTCCTTAATTATCAATTAATTAATTTTCAGAATTAGGTACGACTTCAATTAAGCACACCTTCTCCCAAAAATTGTCGGCTAAAAAAGCTATATCAAACAAATTGTTTGTTTGTTTACTTCTCATATATATATATATATATATATATATATATATGTGTGTGTGTGTGTGTGTGTGTGTGTGTGTGTGTGTTGTGTGTGTGTGTGTTCTTTGTCGTTTCAGAGACTGTATATAATACATAATCTGTTGATAGGTATTTTGATATCAAAGACCTTGTTTGTTTGAGAAGAATTTTACACGCAGGCCTTCACTTTTATCCATTGGCTTTCTGTCAAGTCACATTGAAAGCACCAGTTCCTGCTATATCACCAGTAAACACCTTGGCTGGGAAAGGGTTCTCTTATGGATTGTCTGCCAGTTAATGTGGACTGACAATTGAAAATGAGCTTCGTCATATGGTGTTATCTGGAACATTTTCCAAGATGGCCTCTGAAGATGCTTTGCGATTCTACCAGTCACTTTCCTTAACTTCCTTACAATCTTCATGTTGAATGGATTTTGGGGGTTTTATTTTAAGACATATTAACCATTTCCAGGTCATTTAATACCGAATCAAGTCATTTTTTGGTTGTTTTTATTTTATGGCACATCAAACCTTTTCGGGTCATTTAATGCCGAATGAAATCATTTTGATATCAGGTTGTTTTTGTTGAGAAATGTCGGATATAAGATGATTTAAAAGTCCAATCCTACTTATAGACTCGGCGAGAACTATGTGATCAAACTCTTGGCCAATCACTAGCAGTACTCTGCTGCTGATACAATACTTAAACTGACCATACTGGCCATAACTACGTTGTCACTCTTTGACTACGGACATAGGATTGAAACACTGGACCTTTACCAATTCGCAGGATAGGACTTATACGCTTACCAAAGGATTCCATAACACAGGACTTTCTTTAAGCCCTTTTGCAACTGGCCAAGGATGGCATTTAAAAACTTTACACTTTGAATACCTATTAATGCTTAAATGGTCACGCATCTAAGTATTGTACAAGCTCATCGCTGCATAGCTTCGGTGATCTAGCGGGAACCGGTGCTGTCAATGTGATTTAACCGAAAACGAAAAGATAGACAAATACCTGGACCTTGCCTGAGAATTGCAAAAGCTTGGAATATGACAGTCAAAGCAGGCCCCGACACTAACTTTTTTCATGACCGTCCTGAACAAAAATTATCAACCGTCCCGAATGGGGTTTGGACCGTCCCGAAATCAAAATATTTTTGTTTAATTCATTAGCATCATCTATACTTGTCACTCATCAGTAGCATAATAACATGTAATAAAATATTTCCTAGTGTGTTTTGAGCTAAAAAAAACAAAACTTTTTAACTTTAAGTTACCCAATTTTCATGGAATCATTGGTTTCCTTTTTCGGAAAGGACCTGCTGAACCTTTTGAAATTTTTACCGTCCCCGGCAAACTGTCCCGGATGATGTATTGATCGTCCCGGATGATGTATTGATCGTCCCTGATGATGTATTGATCGTCCCGGATATAATTTTTATCGTCCTCGAGACGACGGGACGGCGTTAATGTCGAGCCCTGGGTCAAAGTGATACCAGTTGTAGTTGGTGCCCTTGGAACGGTCCCAAAAAGCTTGGAAAATAGACTGGAGAAACAGCAAGTCGCGTAAAATCTTTAGCGATTGTATCTAACCGGCTCCGTACGTTCTTTCTCTCCTCACAGAATTACAGTCCTGCTAATCCAAATCACGCCTCACCGTAGCGGACAGTAACACAATTGCTGTGAAAGATGTCCACTGTGGATCGTCTACTAGTTAATGTGGAGCGACATTTGAAAATGAGTTTCATCACGACAAAGGGTAATATTATTATCCGGAAAATGTTCAAAGATGGCCTCACAAGATGCTTTTCGATTATGCCAGTAGTGTAGGTTGATTTTTTAATTTTTCAAAAATTCCAAACTTTCTCTCTCAGCGAAAGTTGTGTGTTGGTATAAGGAATATTGATACCAAAAACTAGATCTCTCTTATTTGCACGATTGTTTGAGGATAGATCATCAAAGATCTTCAACTAAAATGCACAAAAAATCCTCGTTTTTGCAACATTTAACCTAGAAATTGGTTAGAACATTTAGCAATTTCAATATCTAAAACAGAAAAGGTAGTCATTTTAAACGAAGCAAATAAAATATTATCAGAAATCAAATGGAAAATATGCCCCCCTCACCACCAATACCTTTCATATGCTGCTTTTTACATCATTAATTAAGCTGTAACAGTTATAACATTCTAAAAGATTGAAATTTATTTCCTCAGACGAAGGCAAAGTTCTGAAGAAAAATACCAGATAATCTGTAGTCACATTTTTGCATTGCATTTTGGACGATTTTGACGGTCTCCTTCTTAACCAGAAGGTGTTGCAGGATGATAACGGTGGGAAGATTTAGGAACAACTTTGTTAATATATGGATTACAGGATACTATGCATAGGTCCTATGCATAGTATCCTGTAATCTATATATTAGCTCAGTCGGTAGAGCGTTTGGCTAGAAACCACAAGGTTCCTAGTTCGATACCGACCCTCGCCAACTCAACGTATGAGTAGCACAGGGATCTGTGCGGTAAAGAGAGGAGCTGATGGTAAGTGTTGCGCTCCAACTCAGACGCTAAAATAATCTCTTTCGTCTAGCGGTATTGAAAAGGGTATAGACTCCCTCGCTGATTGGCTGATACCGACTTTAGGCCACCCCGACGACTTTACTTTTATGCATATATATTTATATTTTGTGTGTTCTGAATTTTCTGTCGCTCTCACTTGGTCCTTTGTGGCCCATATTTTTCAAATTTGGTTTGTGCCCCACCCCGCCTCGTTGAGAACCCCTTGTCTAGATAAGATTGTTGGGTTTGTTGTTTTTTTTTTTTTTTGTTTTTTCGAGTAACGCCAGTTACCCCTGCTATTTTTTGTTGGCATCCTTGCATCTGTGTCCATTTTTTTGCAACTGCGTGAGTGGCTGAACAGACTAATTTTTGAATGGCAATCTCTGGTGCAGTGACTGCAAACAAACAGTGATGCTTGCTGGAGTTGCTGTTCTCTCTCTCCTTCCTTTTGGCTCTCTTTTCCGTATCGGCTTCTTTCCTC
>CM042165.1:69703587-69734352 GCA_023376005.1 Doryteuthis pealeii
TTTACTTATCTTTTTTTTAAATTTAATTCATTTTGCAAATTCCCTATTTTCCTTAATTCCCGGAACTGTCAATATGTTGTCTCCTTTTCCTTTTAAAATGAATTAATGTTAATTAAATCGATTATTTTCGTCGGTGCATATTTACTTGTCGATAAAAAGATGCCTTACTTTTAATGTCTTCAAACCACTAAAAAAATAATTTGTCGATAAAAACGCCTTCAGTCCGCTACAAAAATCTTTTTTTTTTATATATTCTCATTTTATTTTAATATCTTTATTTTCAACAAACAATTACAAATAAAAAATCAAAATATTTAGACATTCTTTTTTATTTCAACTAAATGAAACCAACAAAAAACTTTTTCAATTTATTTTTTCTGTAAAGATAAGAGACTCAATAATTTTATCAGAAGATTTTATAAGATTATATACAGGAGTTTTTTTAGTTAAAGAACCATGAATACAGAATTCTGCTAAAATATATCAATAAAGAAACTGACCCTGTTGTAAAATAAACGGACTGTTTTACTTATTTTTTTAAATAATGGTGTCTTGTTTTTAGTATTTTAACTAAAAACAAGACACCATTATTTGGAAAAATAAGTAAAGCAGTCCGTTTATTTTACAACAGGGTCAGTTTCTTTATTGATATATTTTAGCAGAATTCTGTATTTTAAAAAAATATCTAAATATGTTAATTTTATTTTTTTGTAATTGATTGTTGGAAATAAATATTTCAAAATAAAATAAAGATACCGAAAAAAATGTTTTGCTTTTTTTATTTGTAATTGATTGTCGAAAAAAAAGGAAAATACTGAAAAAATTTTTTAGCGGATTGTAGGCGTTTTTATCAACAAATTATTTTTTGTGGTTTGAAGGCGTTAAAAGTAAGCCATATTTTCATCGACAAGTAAATGTTAATATTTAGTCCCACCCCTTAAAATATTCTAAGTGTGGGGGGGATATTTACATTTACTTGTGAAGAAAAGACTGGAAAGGGTAAAATATCGCATTAACTGTTCAGCAAAAACGCACTGGTTGTTTTTTTTTCAGCAGGCACCGCTTCATTCGTAGGTGAGGTTGTTTTTTCAGCTATCACCACCTAAAGTTTTTTAAGACGCAATTCTGAGAATAGTTCTTTATATACTTTCGAAAATAATTACAGTATAAATAAAAAGACAAAATACCGATGGTGTAAATAGAGGAAAAGGTGATGGGAGTTATCCTGGTAGAAAATAAGTACCGAAAATCAGAAAATTAAATGTAAAATAAAAACTAAGAAAATACTTTTTGGAGATTTTTTTTTTTTTTTTTTTTTTTTTCTCATTTCGATAATTATTTAATCTGGACATTAGACATATTCATCATTATTTGCAGACTACCTGTCTGCAAAGGAGACAACCTTACAATTTTTTCATATTTTTCATGATAATTTTATATTTAATAGCTTTTATAAACTTATTTTAACTAGCTGCCACCGTGCGTTCTTTCTTTCCTCATTAAATTAGCGACCCACTCATCTAATTCACGCCAAACTGTACCAGTTGGTCGGTTGGTTGGTTGGTTGGTTGGAATTTTGCGGCATATCAACCTTGGTGGGTCATTTAATGCTAACAATGTTTTTAAATAGATTAGTAGCAATACTTTGGTTCTCAGTTTTTTTAACACATTTTAAAATAAATCTCCTACTATTTAAATCTACAAAGGAGCGGCCAGTGTATTTCTAAAGTCCCAGCCGACAGGGCTATCGTTCCAGGAAGTTACCACACTGTACCAGCTGGTTGGGTGGATTTTACGGCATGTAAACTTCGGCGGGTCATTTAATGCCGACAAAGTTTTTTAAATAGATTAGTAGCGATAGTTTGGTACTCCATTTGGTTATTTCCTATAACTCCAACATAAACAAAGGGGAACCACTCTTGACTGATAATTCATTTATTTATTTATTGATCTACTAGGAAAAAAGAAGACGGGGTTAGGATTAGGGTTTAGGATTTAGAGTTAGGGTTAGGGTTTAGAATTAGTTTAATGGAAAAATAAATACATAATTTATCAGTCAAGAGTGGTTCTCCTTTTGTTTATGTTGGAGTCATAGGAAATAACCTTCAATTTTTCAAACACATTTTAAACAGTTTTTTTTTTCTATTTAAATATTACCCCTCTACAGAGGAGCAGTCGGTGTATTCCAAAGCCCCAGCCGGCAAATCTATCATTCCAGGAAGTCGCGTAAAATCTTTACATCGCAATTGTATCTTACCGGCTCCGTGCGTTCTTTTTCTCCTCAGAAAATTACGGTCCCACTAAATCCAAATCACGCCACAGCGTACCAAGCAGTAACACGCTTGCTGTGAACGGGGTCCCTTGTGGATTGTCTGCCAGTTAATGTGGACCGACAATTGAAAATGACTTTCGTCACGACACGGTATAATAGTATTATCGGGAATATTTTCCAAGATGGCCTCTAAAGATGCTTTGCGATTGTGCCAGTCAGTTTCCTTAACTTCCTGCACAATCATCTGATGAATGGATGGGTTTTCTTTTGGTTGTTCTAATTTTACGGCATATCAACCATTTTCAGGTCATTTAAAGCCGAATAGCGAAGGCATGGTCGGCTATAAACAGATTATCAGTCTGATAGAAATCCGACCTCACTGACAAGCTAAAACGACAATTCTTCCAAGCTGTGATTGTGTCGGTGCTGCTGTATTGCTGTGCTACTTGAACCCTAACGAAGGGCCTGGAGAATAAGCTAGCTCCACAAGAATGCTGCATGCGATCTTGAGCAAGTCATTGAAACAACACCCGAAAAGTACACTTAACCCCTATCTCAGAAACCATCCGAGTGAGACGAGCAAGACATGCTGGAAACTACTGGAGAAGCAAGGACGAACTCATAGGCGACGTTATTCTGAGGAAACCAGCACATGAACATGCTAAAATGGGCCGCCCAGCAAGGACCTACATTGATAAACACTGTACGGATAATAGATGCTGCGTAGAGGACTTCCTGGGGACAATGAATGATAGAGAAGGTTTTCATGGATATCCGTGCTTATTGCGCGACATGATGAGAATGAATGCCGAATGAAGTCATTTTGATATCAGGTTGCTTTCAGTACCTGTCGTTTCTTAAATGGTCACCCATCTAGGTATTGAATGAATTCATCGATGCTTAACTTCGGCGATCAAGCGGGAACCGGTACTGTCAACGTGATTTGACCGGAAACGAAAAGATAGACAAATAACCTGACCTTGCCTGAGAATTGAAAAAGTTGTGGAATTTGAGGGTTAAAGTGATACCAATTGTAATTGGTGCATTTGGGACCGTTCCAAATGCACCAACTACAATTGGAAAGCTTGGAAAAAAGATGGAGAAACTGGAAATCAGAGGAAGAATTGAGACCTTCCTATCATTGCGAAGCAGAATTCGCCAAGCGTTGGATTGTTCACCCGCTGACAGGGAATATGAGAAGGGTTTAGACCGTCGTGAGACAGGTTAGTTTTATCCTACCGACCGGCACGTGTGTTACGTCGGCCCTGGCCACAGCTATCCCGTCCAGTACGAGAGAAACCGCGGGATCGGAGCAACGGTTCGCGTGCTCGCTCAAACGAGCGGCGGTGCCAAGCTGCCTCCGCGCGATAACGGCTGAAAGCCTCTAAGCCGGAACCGCGACCGGTATCGCCACGGTATTACGAAAGGCGTCTTTTTTCGTTCTGCTGGAGCCTGCCATAGCGGTCGTCTGTCGCTAGTAGCGGCGGCTGTTGCGTTCGGCGGGGCGGTTCGCCGTCTCCGTCGGGCGTGGCTTGTGTCGTTGCATACGCGGCGGCGTGCGCGAACGGGCCAACCGACTTGACATCCGCGACAGTCGGGATTTTGCCGTCGCCGTCTTGTTTCGAACCCCCCGTGGAGCGTGAGACGAGGGATCGCTCGTAGACCACTTAACATCTTGGGATGCACCAGCTACAACTGGAAAGCTTGGAAAAAAGACTGGCGGAACTGGAAATTAGAGGAAGAATTGAGACCATCTTGACAATGTGATTTGACCGAAAGCGAATGGATGGAAGTAAAGCCCTACGTGTAAAATTCTTCACAAACTTTCAACAGACGAGGTCCGCCCTGTCGGCTGGGGCGTTAGAATGCACCGACTGCACCTCTGCAGAGGGGTAAGACTCCTCCAATGGGCTACCTGTTGGCCGTGGGTGGTGACCCATGATGCTTAAGGATAGAACCCAGGTGGATGAGCAGTTCATAACATGCAATACTCCACTTTGGTCCTATCTTGGGCTAGACGGGCGGTCGGAGAGGCTGGTCACGTCAAGCCCTAGCACCTATATGATTTTCCCAACCCTATTGCCCTTATAGCAAGCCCCAACCCTTTTTATCATATGGGTGCTAGAAGGCGGTGCCTGGGGGTCTACATGTCCTGGGAATGACGTTAAACTCTATCTGATGGTGAGGTTCCAGTTTGGGATGTTTGGGGAATGTGGAGCACCCCTTCATCACTATTGCTCCCTGGTCCACTCTGACCCGGAGTGGTAGTACCTATTAGGGTCCCATCTATGGGTTAAATAGAAAAATGTATTTATAAAAAAAATTGTATTATCCATTAAGAATTGATTTATTTCAAAACTTTATCGGCATTAAATGACCCACTGAGGTTGATATGCCGTAAAACAAAACAAACCCAACCAAACAGACAAGGTCCGTGACTCCAAAATACTTATAGATAAAACATCTTCATCTCTAAATCATGCACTGTAAAAGTTGGAGGGGTGGCCTATTGTCGGTATTAACCCAAGAGCGAGGAAATCCCCTTTTCGATAACGCTAGACCAGGGAGATTTTTTTGTTTCATAATACAAACGGAATGGTCCATTATTTAGCTGATAACTATAACACTGATAAGAAATAAAAATTCAGCAGATAAGCAACACCAGATAATCAGGATCTACATTTTTGCATTTCATCTTGGATGATTTGAACGGTCTGATTTTTAACCAGATGGTGTAGCAAGATGATAACGGTCGGAAGATTAAGGAAGGAAGTCAAGTGTATTAATATATAGATAAGTTGCTTCTTATCCTTAGGCATCTTCCATTTTTATCATCTTCTCACATCATCCTTAAAAAAATCTTTGAATAGAACATATACATTATTAATATGATATCTATATACAGATCAATTTTGGTTGCGTAATTCTTCTGATCGTTCCCAAATTTTCTCTTAAATTATTTTTCTTACCATTTTTTTTTTCGGAAATCCTCCAAATAAATTTTAAAACTGTTTACGCTCTTATCTGTTTTGGATCTGATTAGGCAATTTGTTCCCCAAATATATTACTATATCCGCAAAAATATTTATAAGATATTGAATTAAAATATTCTATAAAATTCTTAACTTTTGTGAATAAATTCAGATTATAATTCTATCAATTCATAACAGCAATAAATAAAATAGATTTTAGGTTTAAACATAAAATGAAAGTGAAGTTTCTTAAGCAAAATTGGATCTGCGGGACTAACTTTAAAAAATCCCCCTCTACCCAGGCGACGCCGGGTAGCCGCTGCTAGTAAAGAATAAAGAAAGTCGCTACTTAATGATAGTTTTGCAACAAGCTGAACGTCCTTTTTGAATCATCGATTACTCGCAATATCACATAAAAATCCGTGAATTACTAATTAGAATCCCCCATCCCTTTCTATATACAAGCATTAGTATTATCGTTACATTGTTAGTAATAGTATTATGTTAGTATTATTATGTTACAACGAAACTTTATGAAATTACAGGTCGTCTAGTATATTATTAATACTAGCAAATATATGCACCCTCCAGGTGCAAGTATTTAAGTTTTAATGTAATAAAATATTGTATTAAATTAGAAAGGCTAATGAAACTAAATAAGAATGCAGATGAAAAGATTTGAAACAGAGGGAGTATAATAAAAGATTTGAAACAGAGGGAGTATAATAAAAAATGGAACAACTGAAACTTACTCTTCCATCACTCTCGTCTTTCATTGTTATTTTTTCTAATTTAAGTATTTAGTTATAAGAGGAAGTAAAGAATAAAATGAATTATTTCATCTTGTTAATGGATTTCATTTAAGATTCATTGAAGAGATTTTTGCTTATATTCATTAAAATAAAACCAAACAGTTAAAAATCAATAATACTAAGCACATATTTATTAAATTCGATTTTTTAATATTAATATGCAAATTAGCCTTCCCGTTTACACTGTAAACCGCTATTTTGTTGTATATATAAATATAATTGCATGTTGTCAATATGTAGACATAGTTAACAGTATTATTAATGTATAACAATTTATTAATAATTGAGGTTAAATAAAAATAAAATCATGGAGAATGTGATGTCTATAACTAAGAGAATTGTGACTTGAGTAGGAATATAGTTTCGGTTACAGACAGAAAAACACACAATCTCCATTATAATAAGATTCGCATTATCTTTGTATTGTTTGTTTATTGTTTTTAACGACATATCAACCCGTCTGGGGTTATGTCATGCCTAACGGTTTAGGAATTGATACATATCGTGTATTTGTATTTATACTTTTTAGTAATTGGTTTTAACAATGTGTTAGCATCATTGGGGATTATGTTGTATGGTATTGATTTGTTTCATGTCTATATTCTATGGTATAATTTTATTTCCCTCAAAAAAGAGAGAATATCCTCCATGTTGACGTTTTCAAGTGGAAAATATTGCGTAAAAATAAACATATGCTGACTTAAAATGATTAATGTATATTTTTCAGTTTGTTAAACTTGTTCTGAGCCATAATCTTACAAGTACATAAGTATGGTCTACAAAGTCATAAGGGAGCATGGAAACTGGTTGTGCGGCTATTGGCAACACTGTTGTATTTGTTGTGCATGCGCCGGCCTCTGCCATAAAAAATAGTACACTTATATGAATGTAATCCGAAAAGTAAGGTCTCTAAAGTGCTGGAGATTCAGGGAAACTTTTCGGGTGGCTATTGGCAACACTGTTGCATTTGTTGTGCATGCGCCGGCCTTTGCCATAAAAGATAGTACTCTTATATGAATGTAATCCGAAAAGTATGGTCTCTAAAGGGCTGGAGATGCAAGGAAACTGTTCGTGCGGCTATTGGCAACACTGTTGTATTTGTTGTGCATGCACGCACATCTGCGCCTGTGCGCTCTTCGCTGCTACGCTCAGTATTAGCTTGGCAGCCGTTTCTTATGAAACTCCCGATTGATACAACTGTGCAGTTATTCGGTTTTTGAACGCAAAAAGCATTAAACCTATTGGAATTAATCGCCAATTAACTGAGGTATATGGCTAGTCGTGAATGGATGTCAAAAATGTCCACAAGTGGCGTAGGTAGTTTGCAACGACGATCAGGTTCAACGCTTCTTCAACTACATTTCGGTGAGCGGGTATGACATGGGCATACAAAAACTGTCAAAACGTCTAGAAAAATGCATAAACTGCAATGGCGTAGATGTAGACAAATAGTTAGATAGATTTTCAAACTCTAGAATGATGTAAATATCATTGACAATAAACAATAAACGTTTTAAATATTTTAGAGACCTTACCTTTGGGATTATCTTCGTAAATATCTCTTAACTAGACTTTAAAAAACACTCTCCGGGCGGTGTAAAAATTAATTCTTGAAAGATATTGCCTGAGGGGGTCGGATTAAAAATTCAATGTCAGAGAGTTTATAAAATAAGTAAAATCAAATTTATTAAAGGAGTAAAAACATATATATATATAAAACAATTTGAAATGGAAACTTACTTCTGATAACTTTAAATATACATTTAAATAAAACATATATAATATCGGGTATGTATTATTAAAACTTGTTTTAAAAACAACGAGAACCGTCAAAGTTTGCATGCTCAAATTTTGAGTGTATTTATTCGATGTTAGGACGATTGTGGATACTGTGACGTAGGCAGTGGCGTAGTTTTGGTTACAGACTAATAGAGACCTAATCTCCATTATTGATGGATGAGAAAGACAAAAAAAATTAATAATTTTATTAAAGACTGAATACTCATTTTTGCGATTCCCACCTGATCATGGGCCATACCCATTCTTTGGAGAAGCGGACTCGTTGGTAGAAGGGTAACTCTTTTTTTTTTCATAAGAGACGAAAGCAAACTGAAAAACGGAAGTAGCCTGTGGTGTAATGGTTAGAGTCGTAGGAAATGGACTCGTTGACTCGAGTTCAAATCCTGGACGACCTGTTTGCATTTCACATAGCGGCAATTCCCTTAAGAAAGGTATGAATCCAACTACTCTCCCTCCAGCTATGGGTAAATAGTAGGGTAGACTGGGCTCTTTAACGTTGGCTAGGTAACCAGTCTAGGCGAAGGAAAACTCTGAATTCAAACCTGTTGAACTCCGCTTAATAAATTGACCATGTGTCACATCCCACTCGTCCGGAAGGGTTGGTATATATATATATATATATTTGAGAGAGAGAGAGAGAGAGAGAGAGAGAGAATGAAAAAACAGATGTCTTCTGTTTAACTTTCTTGCCAACTTTTTTATATTTGGATGGAATCCATGGATTAGTCCACCAAAGTTTTTTCTCCCAAGCACTTTCGGCTCTTCGAAGTGCCATCTTCATAATTAGTATAAATTTTAGTAATAAATAAATATTAGTATCTTAGTATAAATTATACTAAGGGGTGTGGGGACTGCGAAGAGGAGAATTGGCAGGAAAAGGGTTACTGACTACTGCATTCGAAATTAATTAATCCAAATGTAAAGAATTTGGCCAGAAAGCTTGAAAAGCTCTTAAATAAACTCGTTAAACAGGACACATCTGTTTTGTTTAATTCTTTATATATAAATGAAAGAATGCTGTCCAAACACACACACACACACACACACACATATATATATATATATATATATATATATATATATATATATATACAGGGTGTCCCAAAATAATGTATACATTCTTTGAATCGTTATAACTTATTCAATTGATGTATTTTAACTTGTAAATGTTACGTTTTTAAGGGTCATTCGTTGGCCTTAAAGCAGAAGCGCTTATCCAGTGGAATTGGATCCTTGATAAAGAGTCCCTCGATAAAGAATCCTTTGGTTACTAAAATGTTCTCGGTTACTGGTATAGAGTCCTTCAATAATGAATCCTTTGGTTACTCTGGTAAAAGTCCTTCTCGAGTATTGGTAAAGATCCGGCAAACCTATGTCCGTCCTCAAAGAGTGCAATTGTAATTATGACCAATGTGGGGGGTTTAAGTATTCTATCAGGCCGGTAGTATTTCTACTGATTGGTTGCAAAAATAACTCACGTGAACTTGGCGAGTCTATAAATCAAGTTGAGGTTTTTAAGCAGACCTTATATCAGAAAATTTCCAACAGTAAATAAGATGGATACAAGAGAAAGAATATACATTCAAAGAATTTGAGAGTAAAATATACGAGTATCCTCCATTATCAATAGTTAGTCAAATCTGAAATAGAAAAAAAAACTATTAACTATTAATATTTAAAGAGTGTATACATTATTATATATATATATAATATATATATATATATATATATATATATATATATGTGTGTGTGTGTGTGTGTGTGTGTGTGTGTGTGTAATATTATGAAAAAATTGAAAACACAAGTTCATAAACGAGTAATGCTTATTTCGCCTACGCTGCAGTGTTTCGATCTGTTTCAATAGATCTTCATCAGGGCTTTTTGTTAGTTTGAGGAAAAAAAAATCATCAACAATTTTAAATAGACCGACCGACCATAAAACAAAAGAGTCTCGAAGATTTCTTATTTTCTGTTATACATTTATTTATTTTTCCTCAAACTGACGAAAGCCCTGATGAAGATCTATTGAAAGAGATCGAAACACTGCAGCGTAGGCGAAATAAACATTACTCGTTTATGAACTTGTGTTTTTCAATTTTTCAAAAGTCATCCACATACACGTGTTTCGAAGTTTAATTCTCATCAGTGTGGCTTTACTTTTAACAGCTACCTTTAGCCGGGATCGAAACCTGACTGAATTTTCGTCTGCCAAGTTTTTTACCCATGCGGCTATTAGCAGCTGTCAGTTTTTGAGTGAAAAATTAATTGATACATCGCTACGTGGAATGTTTTAATTAACACCAGAGGACTCTAGACTGAAAACAGTCGGCTTTCAGCTTATTCACCAAGCGGTGATTTTTCAATTAATGTCCCTCCTACAGTGCTCACCCAAGTGGGAGCGTATACAGATATATAAATAAGTGATATATATATATATATATATATATATATATATATATATATATATATATATATAAAATAAAACTGAAAAACAAACTTGTTCTCTAGAAGCCTGTAGCTTTTCTGCATTCAATTATTTTCAGAACTGTGTCAAGTTCATCTTCCTTGAAATGTCAAAGTTTAATGATTAGCTGAAAGAAAAATTTCTTCGCTTGGTTTAAAATTGTTGAGGAGAGTTCCAGGCAGATATTTGAAATCTTTTTTCCACTTCCCTTGACTGACAAATTTAGTTCTAATTTGTAGATGATTTTCCTTCCACTTAACAATGACTCCAGGACCCTTCCGAGTATTCTAACCGATGCTGAAGTCAAGATAGTCTCGATTCTTTTTCTGATTTCATTTGGAAACGGTTCTAAGGGCACCAACTACAATTGGTATTTTTTTTTCATTTTCAATTTCTGTCAAGCTACGTTTTCACGAGTGACTGAGTGACAGCAAGTCTCCTCGTGTATGCAGGACTCTGCTCAGTATTCTAGCCGACCTTAACCATGCAGTAGTTTGGATGGTCTCGATTCTTCCTCTGATTTCCAATTTTCACAAATTCTTTTTCAAAGATTTGGGGGCCGTTCCAAATAGCACCAATTACAATTGGTACAAGCTTCACCTTCATGTTTCACAGTTTTCTCAGTTCTCTGGCAAGGTCCAAGTATTTTTCTATCTTTTCGTTTTCTTTTCACTTTCACTCTGCGGTCATCCGGGACTGTAAAATCCACGAGATGACAGGTTCTCTTGTTTATCAATACTAGATCTGCTCTCCTGTCCGGCATTAGTTGATCCGTCTATATGTCGAAGTCCCAGAGAATTTTATGCATCTCATTCTCTAGAACAGGTTATTATTATTACTATTATTATTATTATTATTATTATTATTATTATTATTATTTGGAACCATATAATTGTGAAATTAGATCATAGGGTTTTCTGTTTCTCTGCATGTTCTTGTTTAGATAGATAGATAGATAGATAGAGAGAGAGAGAGGGGGGGGGACCATCCTATCAAGGAAAAGAGAAAAGGGCAGCAAAGATGAGAGAGAGTGAAAAAGAGAGAGGGAGAGACGGTGGCTCAAGAGAGGGAGAGTAAGGCAAACTGAGAGGGAGAGCAGTTCAGCCAAGAGGGCAGTTTAGTAGAAGGGAGAGACAGAGAGAAAAGGAACTATAACAGAGAGAGGGGGAGGGAGAGAGAGAAAGAAAGAGAGAGACATCCTATCAAGGAAGAGAGAAAAAGACAGCAAAGATGAGAGAGAGAGAGAGAGAGAGAGAGAGAGAAAATGGCCCAAGAGATGGAGAGCAAGGCTAAGGGGAAGAACAGTTAAGCCAAGAGGGCAGTCGAGTAGAAGGGAGAGACAGAGAGAAAAGGAAGTATAACAGAGAGAGAGGGGGAGAGGGAGAGAGAAAAAGAAAGAAAGAGACATCCTATTAAGAAAGAGAGAAAAGGACAGCAAAGATGAGAGAGACAGAGAGAGAGAGAGGGAGACAATGGCCCAAGAGAGGGGGAGCAAGGTGAAGGGGGAAGAACAGTTAAGCCAAGAGGGCAGTCGAGTAGAAGGGAGAGACAGAGAGAAAAGGAACTATAACAGAGAGAGAGAGAGGGGGAGGAAGAGAGAGAGAGAGAAAGAGAGAGACATCCTATCAAGGAAGAGAGAAAAGGACAGCAAAGATGAGAGAGAGAGAGAGAGAGAGAGACAATGGCCCAAGAGAGGGAGAGCAAGGCGAAGAACAGTTAAGCCAAGAGAGCAGTCGAGTAGAAGGGAGAGACAGAGAAAAGGATCTATAACAGAGAGAGAGGGGGGAGGGAGAGAGAGAAAGAAAGAGAGAGACATCCTATCAAGGAAGAGAGAAAAGGACAGCAAAGATATGAGAGAGAGAGAGAGAGAATGGCCCAAGAGAGGGAGAGCAAGGCGAAGGGGGATGAACAGTTAAGCTAAGTGTTGACTAAAAGGGAAAGACAAAGAAAAGCAACTGTAATAGAGGGAAAGAGAGAAATAGAGAGAAAGAAAGAAGAGGAAAAGGAGAGAGAGAAAGCCAACCTATCAAGAAAGAGAGACAGACAGACAGACAGACAGACAGACAGAGAGAGGGAGAGAGACAGAGAGAAAGCACAGCGAAGATGAGAGAGTGACAAAAATAAATATTAAACTTAGCTATGAATAAATAGAAATAAACTATTAATCAAAATATATCTGACGATGTGTGTTGCAGGGCTTGCCTATCGAGGGTTGGGCTTCTCAGTCACGTACGGTCCCATGGTGACAGCCAATTAGGTGAAAAACCCGTGTATACATGAGCTGACCCCGGGGGTCTCACGTATCATTTGTGCGACAGGGAGTGTAAAAGCAAAGGTGGACTCGTGTGTTTATGTATGCGTGTGTGTATCTGTGTATCTGTGTATCATTGTGTAGATAGTTATATGGATATACACACAATTATATAGATATATATGGATAGAATACAATTGATAGAGAGATACTAAGAGGAGATAGATATACATAGACATGGGCATGGGCATA
Source organism: Doryteuthis pealeii (assembly GCA_023376005.1). Classification (NCBI taxonomy): domain Eukaryota; kingdom Metazoa; phylum Mollusca; class Cephalopoda; order Myopsida; family Loliginidae; genus Doryteuthis; species Doryteuthis pealeii. The sequence continues at coordinate 69,716,411 of CM042165.1, forward strand.
GATAGATAGATAGATAGATAGATAGATACTGAATAACATGGGCAGATAGATAGATAGATAGATAGATAGATAGATTGAAAGAAATATACTGAATAACATTAGATAGATAGATAGATAGATAGATAGATAGATTGAAAGAAATATACTGAATAACATGGGCAGATAGATAGATAGATAGATAGATAGATAGATATGAACAGGTGAAGATAGATAGATAGATAGATAGATAGATAGATAGATAGATAGATAGATTGAAAGAAAGAAATATACTAAATAACATGGGCAGATAGATAGATAGATAGATAGATAGATAGATAGATTGAAAGAAATATACTAAATAACATGGGCATATATATATATATATATATATATATATATATATATATATATATATAGAGAGAGAGAGAGAGAGAGAGAGAGAGAGAGAGATTGAAAGAAAGAAATATACTGAATAACATGGGCAGATAGATAGATAGATAGATTGAAAGAAATATACTGAATAACATGGGCAGATAGATAGACAGATAGATAGATAGATAGATAGATAGATAGATAGGTAGGTGGGTACGTAGGTAGGTAGACTTGGGTTGTTTACAAACGACATCTCAGGACACTCGAGAGATTCCATCAGAATTGTCATCGCAGCATTTTAGGGATAGAATAGTTGTCATTTACACCAGACACCACAATACTTGAAAGATGTCACCTGCCTCGTATTGAGAGTTTAATCCTTAGATCATGTCTTCACTGGTCTGGTCATCTGGTTTGCATGAATGATAGCCGAATCCCAAAACAACTATTTTACTGGGAATTTCAACTGACTAACGTCGTCAGTGCAAACCCAAATTGAGGTTTAAGGACTGCCTCAAGGACACTCTGAAGAACATTGCTATTGCTGTGGAGGACTGGGACAAGCTAGCTTGTAATAGAGCTGGCTGGAGAGCCACCATCTACCTGTCTGTGGAAGAATTTGAGTCCAACCGAATTAAACACCAAAATTAGATATTAGAAAGGGTAATTTTCAGCCCAACAACATTCAAAGTGGAGAAGTTCCAACATGTAGTTTATGTGGAAGAGTATCTCTCTCCAAGGCTGGCCTGGTGAGTCATCTGAGAAAACACAAGGATAGAGTGTCAAATGCTACTGGCACCCAACTATGAATGATAATAATAATAAAAAAACAGGAAATGGTCTTACTCGAACAAAAGTTGACAGTCATTATTATAATTATTAGGTAGGTAGATAAATATTAACAGAATAGATAGTCATAATAATATGCATAGATAGATAGATAGATAGATAGATAGATATGCACAGAATAAAATAGATAGATAGATAAATATGCTCAGAATAGGATAGATAGATAGATATGTACGATAGATAGATAGATAGATAGATAGATAGATAGATAGATATGCACATAATAAAATAGATAGATAAATATGCTCAGAATACGATAGTTAGATAAGTATGTACAGAATATGATAGATAGATACATACATACATACATACATACATACATAGATAAATACGTTCAGAATAAGATAGATAGATAGATAGATAGATAGATGGATATGTACAGAATATGATAGATAGATAGATAGATAGATATGCACAGAATAAAATAGATGGATAGATAGACACATATGCTCTGAATACGATAGATAGATAGATAGATAGATATGCACAGAATAAAATAGATAGATAGATAGATATTCTCAGAATAAGATAGATATATAGATAGATAAATAGATAGATAAATATGCACAGAATAAAATAGATAGATAGATAGATAGATAGATAGATAGATAGATAGATATGCTCAGAATAAGATAGATAGATAGATAGATAGATAAATAGATAGATAAATATGCACAGAATAAAATAGATAAATAGATAGATAGATAGATAGATATGCTCAGAGTAAGATCGATAGATGGATAGATAGATAGATAGATAGATAGATCAGAACACAACTAGGATAGATAGATAGATAGATAGATAGATAGATATGCTCAGAATAAGATAGATAGATAGATAGATAGATAGATAGATAGATAAATAGATAGATAAATATGCACAGAATAAAATAGATAAATAGATAGATAGATAGATAGATAGATATGCTCAGAGTAAGATAGATAGATAGATAGATAGATAGATAGATAGATAGATAGATGTTGGTGACAAAGCAAATACTACTACTGGATCTACTGAACAATTTCATTTTGGCCGAATACAAAGACGCCCACGAAATATAAATGCCAAACGTAACATCACTTGATTTGCTTTCACATGTCTCATGCATTCAGAATAATAAAGTTCAAATATTTTCCCGCGTTTTTTTTTTTCGTTTTTTTTTTTTTTTTGACATCATCATGAAAGGAAGCCCAAATTGACATTGCAAGCGTAGCGACACGTGTGCAGTTTTTGAACCTCACCAAGAAATTCAATAGCTGATAATTAGCAACAGGAAAAATACCCGAAGCCTTTCTGCCAAACAACAAAGCTAATACCACTACTACTACAATTACTACTATTACTTCTACTGCTACTACTACTACTACTACTACAATTAACACTACGTTCAAACTCGTACTCTCCGTCGACTTCTCATCATGGCGATCACTACTGTGACAATAACAACCTTAATGACACGAACTACAACAGCAATAGTCATAATAATATCTATTATACGACGACCTATGAGCCGGTTGTAACATCGGTCTGTGATGATACAGGTTTGTTTTTTTTAATTCTTTTTTATTTGTTTAGCAAGGAATGAAGGTTTCTAATTAGCATTTCATAGTCATCTCCGTAGTGCCGGGAAATCTGAAGAATTCAAAAGTGACGCTCAACAAAAACGACAAGGTATGTATTAGTTGCTTACTGGACTGGAAATTGCTTTATTTATATTTTTTTTGAAGATTATATATATATTTTAGGGTCTTAACCATATATATATATATATATATACACCCCATCCAAAACATAGACCTCCCCGCCTCATTCAAAGAAACTAACCCTGCCCATTCCAAACGCTCCCTCCCCTAAATTGATAGATTTAAAAGAGATGTTACTTTGGGAAATTCTCAGTAAGAGTCATGTTCTTGTGATTACCTGAAGATGCCGTATTAATACGGTTGAAATAAATTATTGTAATGAAGCAAGTTTAGAGTTTTTTCTTCATTTACTAAATATCTTGCTCTGTCCTTTTACTCACTGGTATTAGGCACATTGAGCTCTCCTTATGGTCTACCTGCATCAGCTTGGTTAAACCACACATAGAAAGACCCTAACTACGGAAAAAACTATATATATATATATATATATATATATATATATATATATATATATATATATATATATAAGTGTTTTTTGGCAGCATTTTTTCTTTTAAACATGTTGTGTTAAACTTTAATGACAATTCTTGTCAGACAAGTTTTTGTTCAATCCTTTCTAATTTTCGGGCCATCTTTTTGGTGTCAGGGTGGAACTGGTGTAGCAGTCCACCAAATGTTTCATTACGAGCGCTTTCGGCAATTCGATTTGCCATCTTCAGGTAGGAAACTGATGGTATGTTCCGTGTCTCGTTTTTAAGGAAAACGAGTAATAGCGCAGGAATTGGAAGTGGGAGGTAGTACCAATTGGTAGGGGGAGGTTGTAGGAATTGGTAGTAATTCGAACGAAAGATGCAGTAGAAATATTTTTGTATATATGTATTCTCCCGGGAGAGCATGTATCAACGACCATGGTTATTGTTATAGGTGACACACCCTATAAGACCAATGGAATGCGCCATCAGCTTACTATAAATAAACAGGGATAATTGTGGCTTAGGAGGCAAGCCAATGCGAGTGCCAATAACTCTGTTCGTCGGACGTAATTTCCACATCTGTCTATTGTATTGTCTACTTTCTGTTAATACATTTTCTACTTTTCGTTACCCGTTGTTTTGTTCTTATTTGACCCCTTAAAACCTCACAACAGTTATATATATATATATATGTGTGTGTGTGTGTGTGTGTGTGTGTGCGTGCGTATAAGACCCACCCACTCCCAAGCACCTAACACCTGTGGCATCATTATCCGAACCCTATTGATATACACCCTATCTGAGAGAAAGAGGAAAATCTCCTACTACCAACCCCTGCTAACACCAACAACTGACCACCCCTCTCCTTATTCCCGACCTCCTAATTCACCAGTATGAAAATGTTCACCATTGAAGCAAGAACTCAATCCAACGTTCTGAAGAAGGTCTAATAGACCGTAACGTTACAACGTCGACATCACTACCTACAATAAACATCCATTTTCTACAACATCCCGTGTTTATCTACCTATCTCCATATATATATATATATATATATATATATATATATATACCAACCCCTCCGCACAAACAGGATGTGACACAAATTTAATGTCTTAAGTGGAGTTTAACAGGTTTGAATTCAGAGTTTCCCTTCTCCTAAAGTTGTTGCTTAACCGAGGTTAAAGGCCCCAGTCCGCCTGACTACTTACCTATTGCTGGAAGGAAAATAGAAGGATTCATACCTTTCCCAAGCGATATTTGAAATTCAATCAGTTACATCTCGGATTTGAACTCGTCGTATATATTTCAAACGTAGGTAACCATTACACCACGTGCCCCTGACAGATAGTATATAGAGATCATTATATAAGCTTTAAAAAGCAGCACTTTGCCGTTGGTTTATCACAAATTCTTAGGTGACTGCGGAAAATAAAAGGTATTAGTCCGTAAATGAACGTAATCGACTGGAGTTCTAACTCGCTTTATACGAGCTTGCGGTAAAACACATTAGCAACTCCATCACGGGACCCCCCCCCCACTCCACCGGAAGAACAGGAATCCCCGACAGATATCATATAGAAACCATCATATAAGCTTAAAAAACAGGTGTTTACCGTAGGTTTATCACGAATTCTAAGCTGAGTAAATTTGGTTTGGTTTGGTTTGTTTTGTTTTACGGCATATCAACCACTGTGAGTCAACCACTGTGGGTCATTCACCAGTATGAAAATGTTCACCATTGAAGCAAGAACTCAATCCAAAGTCCTGAAGAAGGTCTAATATAGATAGAGTTTAACGTTATTCCCAGGACATGAAGACCCTCAGCCACCGCCTTCTAGCACCCATGCCGATAAAGATTTAAAATAAATTCATTCTTAATAGATACTCAATTTTTTTATGAACACATTTTTCTATTTAACGCATAGATATCACCCTCACAGGTACTACCACTCCGGGTTAGAGTGGACCAGGGAGAAATGATGAAGGGGTGCTCCACATTCCCCAAACCTCCAAAACTGGAACCTCACCATCAGATAGAGTTTAACGTTATTCCCAGGACATGAAGACCCTCAGCCACCGCCTTCTAGCACCCATAAGATAAGAAGGATTAGGGATTGCCATGAAGGCAATAGGGTTGGGGGAATCATATAGGTGCTAGGGCTTGACGTGACCAGCCGATTGATCGGAGGGGGCCTCTTCGACCGCCCGTCTAGCCCAAGAAAGGCTCAAAGTGGAGTTTTGCAAGTCATGGACTGCTCAACCACCTGGGTTCTATCCTTAGATAGCACGGGTTGCCACTCACGGCCAACAGATGGCCCCATTGGGGAAGTCTTACTCCTCTGCAGAGGTGCAGTCGGTGCATTCTAACGCCCCAGCCGACAGGCCGGAGCTGAGTAAGAAAAAAAATGAATAAAGGGTATTAGTCGTTGAGTGAACGTACCAGTGCGACTGGGGTTCGAACTCATTTATTATGAAGTTGCAGTCAAGCTCGTTAGCCACTACACCAGGGGAACTCTCTCTAGTAGAGCTGGAACCACCGACATATATTACATAGAGACTTGCCCAGGTTAAAAAAAGCAGGAGTTTCCCGTAGGTTTATCACGTATTCTTCGCTGAGTAAAAAAAAGGTATTAGCCCGTAAGTGAATGTAATAGTGCGACTGGAGTTCGAACACGCTTACTAGAAAGATGCAGTGCAACACGTTAGCCACAACACCACGCCCCCACCCAACCCCAATAGCAGGTTTGGTTTGGTTGGCTGTATTTTACCGCACTGGGTTATTTTATGCCGAGGACGTTTTTGTTATATTGATTCTTGATGGGTACCCAATTTTAACCCAATTTTTTAAACCCATTTTTTCCTATTTAACCCATTGATGGGGCCCCAACAGGTACTACCACATCGGATCGGAGTGGACCTGGTGATTAATGGTTATTCCACATTCCTCGGAGCTCCAGAACTGGAACTTCACCACTAGATGAAGTTTAACATCATATCCAGGACAATACTACTCTCAGCAACCACCCTTTAGTACCTGTATAATAAAAAGTGTTGGTGGTTGCCATAAGGGCAATAAAGACGTGACAATCATATCGGTGCTAGAGCGTGAGGTGACCAGCCGATTTATTGGAGGGGGCAACCCGTCCAGACTAAGTAAGGACCAAAGTAAAGTGTTACATCAGAATACCTCATAATAGCAGGGTATTAGTTTGTATGTGTATGTAATAGTGCGACTGGGGTTCGAACTTGCTTACTACGAGGTTGCTGGTTAGCACATCAGCCACTACACTACAGGAACTGTCTCCAGTAGAGTTTCCCGTAGGTTTATCACGGATTCTTAGCTGAGTAAAAATAATGGGTATTAGTCCGTAAATGAATGTAATACTGCGACTGGAGTTCGAACTCGCTTACTACAAGGTTGCAGACCAGCACGTTAGACACTACACCACGGGAACTGTCTCCAGTAGAGATTCCCGTAGATTTATCACGAATTTTTAGCTGAGTAAAAAAAAAGAGGTATTAGTCCGTACGTGAACGTAATTGTTGTACTGGAGTTCGAACTCGCTTTCTACGAGGTTGCTGGCCAGCTTACTACGAGGTTACAAGTCGGCACGTTAGACACTACACCAGGGCAACTGTTTCCAGTAGAGATTCCCGTAGGTTTATCACGGGTTCTTTGCAGAGTTAAAAAAAAGGGTATTAGTCCGTAAATGAACGTAATACTGCGACTGGATTTCGAACTCGCTTTCTACGTGGTTGCTGGCCAGCACGTTAGACACTACACTAGGGGAACTGTTTCCAGTGGAGATTCCCGTAGGTATATCACGAATTCTTAGCTGAGTAAAAAAAAAAGGTATTAATCCGTACGTGAAGGTAATTGTACTGAAGTTCGAACTCGCTTACTACGAGGTTACAAGTTAGCACGTTAGACACTACACCAGGGGAGCTGTTTCCAGTAGAGATTCCCGTAGCTTTATCACGGATTCTTAGCTGAGTAAAAAAAAAGGTATTAATCCGTACGTGAAGGTAATTGTACTGGAGTTCGAACTCGCTTACTACGAGGTTACAAGTTAGAACGTTAGACACTACACCAGGGGAACTGTTTCCAGTAGAGATTCCCGTAGGTTTATCACGGTTTCTTAGCTGAGTAAAAAACAAAACAACAACAAAAAAACGAAATCACTTTTGATACATCCAAGAAACATTACTCTAGAAAAAGTAATTAGAATAATGACAGTTACCTTTAAAATGCTATCAGGACGATGAGCAAACCATTCATAAATTGATAGGAATTAGATTGATAGGCTGAGATAAAAGAAAAAAGAATAAGTAGTGAGTAATAAAAGCAATTATTATAGAGAATTGTACATCGGCTACTCTACCACGACGACGACGACGACGACGACAGTGAGATTGAAATTCCCCCACTTTGATTCAACTCGATCTATAAAGAAAATACAAAATGCATTGATTGTTAATGATTTCTCGCACAAAACGCAGTGAGTCTCGTGAGAGATCCAATTAGATGATGCATCGATGAGATTACAAGGACCTTCGAGAATACTGGCAAGGATAATTCACTAACTCAAATAACACACAGAAAAGAAAAAAAATAAGGTAATTTATGAGGAAGTGCGTCCCGGTCTCCTGCCTCAGAAATTGCTACCCGGTGACTATTAAAATAACGTCCCCAGCTATGTCGGTGTTACTTGAAAGAAAACAACCAGCTTAGGGCGTTAAATGTATTTTATAGGGAGGGTTCTCTTTTTTGCCGTAATTGTTATTTATTTATCGTAATTTGTCGTAATTCTTGTTCATTTATAGAAATTTGTCGTAATTCTTGTTTATTTATCCTAATTTGTCGTAATTCTTGTTTAAATATGAAGATGGATATATAGTTTGGAATAGACTGAGATAGATAGATAAACAAAATAATATAGATAGATATGAACAAATGGAGATAGATAGATAGATAGATATTTTCTACAAGTAGATGTATTTGTGGGGTGTCACTTCTTTTTTGTCGTAATTCTTGTTTATTTAAACTAAAAACAAGACATTAAACAAACATGAATAAAAGAAAATCTGTGACGATTTAGCTGGGGACGTTATTTTAATAGTCACCGGGTAGCAATTTCTGAGGCAGGAAACCGGGACGCACTTCCTCATAAATTACCAAAAATAACAACAGCAACAAAAAAAACACAAATAAAGAGACATTGCTGAAAAGTTCTAAGCAAAACCAACAAGCGAATGGATTATTGAAATGTTCATTGAAATTTTCTGGATTTTGAGTTTTTTAAATTTTTCTGGTTTTAATTTTTTTAAGAATACAACGATATCCTGTATTTAGAGAAGTCCATTGAAAATTTCAGACAACTAAGCTAAACTGGGACCATATTACCGTTAGGCACCCCTTTTGATCTCGATTAAGAAAGGACGTGTTTTTTCATTTACACCGTCAATATCCGGTTGTTTTAACAGACAATTTTTATATTTTTTTAAATAATTATAAAACTAACCCCTAACCCTAACCCCTAACAAACAACCGGATATTGACGTGTAAATGAAAAACATGTCCTTTCTTAATCGAGATCAAAAAGGGTGCCTAAAGGTAATATGGTCCCAGTTTAGCTTAGTTGTCTGAAATTTTCAGAAGCTGGATAGTTTCTTTTATATAAATAATCTAGGGTAATGAATACAAAATTAAGACAGGAATTTTATCAATTTTCACTCTGAAATATAAAACTATGACTTATTTTCGGAGGTTGTCTTATTCTTCATATATCGAGAAAAAAAGACAGGACTTTTTCCCTCCGAAATATAACACAAGGGCTTACTTTCGGAGGTTGTCTTATTCTTCATAAATCAAAAAATAAGACTGGGCTTATAATAATGGTTAGAAAATTAGAAAGCATCGAACAAAAACTTGTCCGACAAGAATTGGCAATACAGTTTAACACAACATATATATATATTATATATATATATATATATATATATATATATATATATATATATATATATATATAAGTATATTGAGAAAAATGAAAAAACAGGTTTAAATGGGTTAAGTGGTGAGTTTATTGGTTGACGCTGCAGTGTTTCGATCTATTAATTAGATCATCTTCAGGGCATTTGTTGGTATGTGGTAGGTGATAAGAAATTATTTATCACAGAATAGTGAGAAAAGTGAGTGGTAGTCCTTGTTATTCAGTCCGTTTTAAAAAATTTTGAGGTTTGAAAAAGACGGTTTTGAAATATAACGTCAAATATTCTATTTTATGGCGTGAGTATGGAACGGTGTATTCTGATGACAATAAACTCACGTCGGCCAATAAACTCACCACTTAACCAATTTAAACCGGTGTTTTTTCATTTTTCTCAATATACTTACATACCGTCGGATTCACTTCCTTTCTTCACACACACACACACACACACACACACACACACACATATATATATATATATATATATATATATATATATAAGAATTATCCTATTTCTTTATAGTTTAGATATTAAAAAAACCACTTAGTATTCCTCCTTAGTAAATAATTTTCTGAATAATATCCAACATACAAACTTTTACCTCTTACTGCCTTAATCGATTAACAACAATTAGTATAAATATCTACATAGTTTAGTATCATCTACAGGATTAATTCGGACACAATTTGTCATTCAACAGTATTTCTTAAATAGTAATCTATTTGAACTCTTACATTTACCATTCATTCATGTTTCAAAAAAGAAACTGTATTTCTATTTATTCTTTATATATATATATATATATATAATATATATATATATATGTGTGTGTGTGTGTGTGTGTGTGTGTGTGTGTGTCTGTGTGTGTGTGTGTGTGTAGTTTTAGAAAAAAGGTTTTTCTCTCTACAACGGTTTCGGTGTTCAAGGTACACCTTTCTCAGGAGAACTAAAAAATTATAGGTAACTAATCTTATATATATCTTGTCTGGTTTAGAATTATTTTTATTTCTCTCTCTCTCTCTCTCTCTATATATATATATATATATATATATATATATATATATATATATATATATTAGGGGGAGAATATGTGCTTACTTGAAGTCGTACCTAATTTTGAAAGTTAATTAATTAATAATTAATTAATTAGGCGGGCATACCTATTCAAATGTAAGGCTAAACAAATCGAGAAAAATCAATCTCTGTATGCACATTTCGGCTTATTAGGCCTCATCAGCAGAGCTATAGATGGGAAGACCGCCTTGTGCGGGATTCGAACCCTGACTGTCATGCTGACAGGCGAGGACCGTAACCCCTACACCAACCGGACTTTCTTAAATTTTTCGTTTTGTTTAGAAGTAGATTTTTATTCCTCTTATAGTAAATTTTTTCTACATGACAGTATAAGAAGTAAATACACAAACGATGTGTTTTGATATGGCTTTTTTCGGCTAAAAAAGCCATATCAAAACACATTGTTTGTGTATTTACTTCTCATATATATATATATATATATATATATATATATATATATATATATATATATATATATCCCTCTCTCTCTATCTCTCTATCTCTCTCAATTAGTATTAACTTTAGTCGTTAAATCTAAACTGTTTCCCTTTGAAATTAAAGATTCGTTTTCTATATGCTTACCAGGCAAAAGTAATTTGTATCTGTCATCGATCATCAACTCCCATCCTTTTTTCATTTTTTCATTTTGTTTATATCTTATTTATGTATACTACTTGGGTTAATGTCTTCTGGTAAATCTATCTAGTTATAGTTGTAGTTATTTTTAATATTTCTGATGAATATATATATATGATCGCTTTTATCCACAATCGAAACGCACGTCGTATCGTAGAATCCTCTGCCATATCTATTCTTAATACTTTACCACAGATGCCTGGCTTTTATAAAATATCACAATTCCTTGCTAGAATTATATTTTAAAAAAAACTTCAATATACAACACTAAATTTTAAAATTTAAACCAAATATAATTTCCAAATCATTTCCAAACAATATAAAAATTTAAATTACTTTCTATATACTTAAACTCTTCTATTTCCTTTTCACTAAAACTTAAACCTTCTCCAGTCTATATAAATTAAATTGGTCTATTTACTTTATTTATCTTGCCACCGTCGTTATCATCGGCTTTACCCCACCATAATAATAGTTTCTACTCACCTCCTAATAACATGAAACAGCAAGTTTGTTTTTGTTCAACATATTTTGATAACTCATTGGATTTTACTAAAACAACAATAATTAGAAAATAACTTTAATGACATTAATAATAAATTAATAAATGAACCACTAAAAATCACACATATGTATAATTTCTATTTTTTAAAAATCCCTCATGCTTTGAAAATTAAAATTCCACATAACTTTATTCCATTCATCCTCTCTCCGCTTCAAAATCCGTCGCATGCAACATGACGTCATTATAACCGTTTTCTCCATCGCGTTTGAACACTTTCTTCATGTGATTTAAAAAAGTTATTTTTTGAACATTTAAAAAATTCTCCGCGTTCCAACGAATTTCATTTTTAAAAATAAGGATTTACTCTGAGCAAGGTCGATGTTTCTTTGTTGTACTGAACATTTCTATATTTTTTCTATTATTATTATTTTATTTCATTTTGTTATTTAAAATAATAATAGATAGAATAATGTACACATGGATAAACTCCTGATCGAAACACGTGTAAGTTAAATTAATTAAAATAATCCTATTTATCCATTCAATACTTATTTCCTTTATTTCTCTTTTCAACACACACACACACACACACACACACACACACACATATATATATATATATATATATATATATATATATATATATATATATGCCAATCCATTCAAATCTATATATCTGTGACCGTCAATTCAAATCTATCTATCTACCTGATCACTTCTGTAGATTGTGCTAAGAAATAGGTTCATAGCCGCCGTGAGCAATTTGACGTCAGTTTTGTTATTTGACTGGGAAGTGGGAATACGAATGAAAAACATTGTCTTCTTTGTTTTGGTAAGTTTCAAATTCTATCACAACGTGTGATGAATCCATGCAACGGTAAGAAGATACTCTTTCTTTTCTTCGTTCCACGTTGCTAAAACTAGAGAGAATTCATCCGGTTTCAAGTCCCGCAGGAACACCAACACGCCATAAAATTGAGAGATGCTTCTCTCCGGGACATACCCTACGAATAATGCTAATCCACAGGTCTTATTATTATTTTTACGATATCCTTTCTGTTCAGGAAATAACCCGAGGCGAGTAACAGATTTATTTCAGGTATTATTTTACACCTTGCCAATTCTTTACAGCAGCTCTAACTGCTGGTTTTTCTTTAGTGTATTAGTGACAGCAAGGCACTGGAGATCTCCAGGACTCTCCTAAGTATTATTAGTGCAGTGTTTGTGATAATTTCAATTATTTCTCCAATCTCCAATACACCCAGTCTCTTTTCCAGCTTTTTTTAAAATTTTATTTTTGGACTGTTCTAAGTCCCGCAGATCTACAGGAGGATAATTCCATGTCAAATCATTCAAGTCATGTCATCCACCCACTTCAATTTTTCTGAAATTTAGTCCAGGTATGGATTATTTTAACGTTGACAATTTAAATTTTGATTTTAAAAATTTGGCTTCCAATTCAAAAATTGGCGGTGTTATGTAGATTTTAGTCTCCAAATTTGGGTTGTGGCTCATGAAAATGGCGACTTTTTGTCTGTAAAATGAGTTCCAGAGTTTCCATACTCCTAGAAATAGGTTTATAAAAGCATTTGGGCCCAAGGAATCCAGAAATACTAAGTCTTAAAGTTTTAAGGTAACAAAATTTAAAGGTATTAATGATTTCTAATTCCCAAAATTTTAACTGATGCTGTAGCTTCTTTTTTATATAAATAAAGTTCAATATATGTGAAATAATAATGGAAATTTTTTTTATAGATGCAGTGCCACATCGGGATATTGATCTTGCTATGAAAAAATCAGAAATCTTCATTTTTTTCAAATAGAGGTCATGTAGAAGAAAATTATGTTTAATAAAAAGTGAAATTTATTCTGTCCAACGCCGCATCTTTTTTGCTTATATATATATATATATATATATATATATATATATATGTGTGTGTGTGTGTGTGTGTGTGTGTGTGTGTGTGTGTGTGTGTGTGTGTGTATAGTGAAAAAATTTGAAAAACACAGGTTCAAATAAAATGAGTGATATTTATTCAGCCAACGCTGCAGTGTTTCAATCTGTTTAGTAGATCTGCTTCAAAGTTTTTGTTGATATAAGGAAAAGTAACATTTATCACAGAATAAAAAGGAGACTGTGATAGTTTTTGTTGATCAGTTTGTTTTAAAATGTTTTGAATGGAAAATTAGCGCTTTAGAATTGTTCAAATTTATGAAACGCTGGATGAACGGTTTTGAAAGATGACATCAACATTTCCTTACGTTGTGTGTGTGTGTGTGTGTGTGTGTGTGTGAGAGAGAGAGAGAGAGAGAGGGGGAGAGGGGGGAGAGAGAGAGAGAGCGGGTGTATGGACATGTGAGTAGATTAATCGTTTTTCATTTGGGTGTCTGTGTGAGCGCGCGTGTGTATGTTTATTTTATTTGTTTATTTGTCTATTTGTTTTTATATTAAGTACGTGACGAGAAAGTGTGTGTGTGTGTGTGTGCACGTATGTGTCTGTATATGTGTGTAAAATTTATTAGTTAAAGTTGTCATTATTATTTGTTTTTATATTGTAATTGTTTGTTTGTTTGTTTGTTTGTGTGTGTGTGTGTGTGTGTGTGTGTGTGTGTGTGTGTGTGTGTGTGTATAATCCACATACTTGGTAAGGAATTTGGAATCATCGAAATCTCACTGTACAACCATATTGTATGCTCCTGTAGGTGCAAACATATAATTCAGACAAGGGTTTTTATAAATCCCTAAGAGAGCTCAATATATAATACACAATAAATTGATTATATATAGAGCAATATTTAACTTTCAGAGAAAGAAAAACTTAACAAACCGTCATTATACTGTTATGATTTCTCTCGACCAAAAACTCAAAATGTGTCTAGCCTCTTCAGACAGAGAATCTCAATAGAAAAATCATTCACCAGAATTAAGTTTTCACATACGCCCACATAAGAAAAATTCTTATGGCAACAATAGCAACACATTTGAATTCTGGGGCATGTCAAAAAAAGATACAACGTAACCCTTTCCTTCCTGTTTATCAGACTTCGTCTCATCAAATGAATAAAATTAATTAACTAATTAATTAAGAATAAATGAATTCAAGGTATCTAGACATTTTAAAAAGAAAACAATTGATGGATCTAATAAAAAAGTAAAACAATAAAAAATGAATTATAAAAAAATTAAAATTAAAAATTTTTAAATTTTAAATTTAATAAAAAATTTAATTTAAAAATAAAAATAAATCGACTTCGAAAAGAAAAAAAGAATATATATATATATATATATATATATATATATATATATATATATATATATATATATAATATATATATACTAGCAAAAGTACCCAGTACATGAACGGACTAAAAAAACTTTTACTAACACCATTTTTACTGATGCTCATTATGTTACTACTTTTCAACTTAAACAAAATATGACCTTAAATAATAAATTTAATCAATTCGTTTTTAATATGAAAAGCAGACGAAAAATGGGTATACTTACGTTGTTGCCGAGAAAAATATGTAGTCGACCAATCTATGAATACGTATTTGTCAATTTTTTTATTTTTTTATTTTTAACCCTTTAAAAAAACTCTAACAATAACAGAAGCTAAGAATTAAAATTATGTCCATATTTTTAGTTGAAAGATTTCGCCATTTTATTCAAATGAAAATGTAACCGTAAACTCGTGTTTCGAAACAATTTTAATTTTTCAGCAATTTTTGTACATGACTACTATTTGAACCCAGTTCTTAATTGCTTGTTGAGTTAAAGTTAAAAGAAATGTATTCATTTAATTTATTTTCCTTTTTTAACTTTTAAAAATGTAACGATAAAAAGAAGCTGAGAATCGAGAATTTAAATTCTTCGTATTGCAATATCTATTTTTGCTTAAACTCAAGATAGTATTTTAAAAACACAACGTTTTTATTAGCTTCTAAAAAAATAAGACTTTTTTTTACCTTTAGTATTAATTACAAAAAAAAAAATTTTTATAAAATTTTTATTTTCAAATTTTGTCTATGGAAACTATCATATTTAAACATGGCAATTCAAGGGTAGCAGTAACAGAGAATAATAATTAACACAGCTTAACACCTATACCCCAGCTATGGTTAGCGGAAATGAGAACAGGATACTCCCGTGGACTGAATAAAGGTTTAGGTTCAAAGTTCCGTGATGGCTCCCGATTACGACAAGAAGGTTCACGAGTCCGAAAAGAAGGTTCCCGAGTCCGACAAGAAATACCTGAAGAAGGCCAGAGGGCACATCAGGCGAAACGTTGTACAGATAACAATGAAGATGAGGACAATAGTCCGAATAATGCAGATAATACTAATTATCAAGCCCCATCTCAAACATTCAGAGAAAAAGTCATTTTATTTTAATAAAGAACCTAAGAATTAAAAGTCATTTTATTCGAATGAAAATGTTAGTTTAATTTATGAATTGTTCTTGTTTTATCATTCTTTATTTACATATAATATATATATATATACACATATATATATATATATATATATATATATATATATATATATATATATATATATATACATACAAATATGTAACCCTATACTGGTGAATATTTAAAATATTTTTATTTACATTTAAAATATTTTTTTAAAATATTACCGTAAACTTGTTTTGAAACAATTTTAATTTTTCTACTATTTTTTATGCATGACAACAATTTAAATCTAGTTCTTATTTGCTTGTTAAGTTAAAGTGAGTGTACAATTTAAGAATATGGCCAAAAATTTAATTTTACGTTAAAATTTACTCTGAAAAAAATAATACTTCGTATTCTCGACTGTCCGAAGCAAAATATTCGCTGTAAAAAATAGTTCAATGGATAAAACACACACAAATCACATATTTAGAAAGATTATTTAATTTACTTTTGAACAAAATAAATATTTTAAAGATTGGACCATAAATACGCTGAACTGCTTAGACTGCGATTTTGTTCACTAAAGTTAAACTAAACTGCTGGTATCGCTATAATAGAAAGCAGGCGGCGAGCAATATTTTATTATCAGCATAAGCTGGTATACGGCTAATTTCGCAAATCGGTTGATTTTGCTTTAATTAATTAATTATATCTGTTACGTGGGCACTAATTAGCGATACGTAACGTACGGGCTTTTCTCGTGTATATGTGACGTTGTGGGACCAGTTAGGGATCTATTACGTTGGGGTACCAGTTAGTATTTAACGTAGTGCCTTCTCTTTCTCGCGGCACTACTACTCGTATATTCGTACGTACGGAGTTTGTTTACATACACACCCCAGATCTAGCAGTCATCGTCTGTGGCCCCAAAATCCTTCTCCCACTTCTTTTGGTCAAGGGAAAGGTATCACGTTTCACGGCCGCGTGCTCCTTCGTTACGGCCAATTGACTTTATCCACGGGTCGTCCCCTTTACGATAGTGACTTTACTATCTTGTTTGCGTCGTGAGTCCATTCATAAAAAGATTTCTTTCGTTGTAAATAGAGCAGACTAATAACACCGGGTTTACTTCTCAGAAGTTTATTATGTTCCAAACTTCCTATAACTTTTGAGAGAGAGAGAGGGTCCCTAATAATCTCTGTCTTAACAAGAGGTGTATTTTAACTGGATTCAACTTCGAGTTTTTAGTCCTTAGTAAACTTCTCGGTGAACAAGCTTTTCTTAGCCTTTCCTTATCGTCTTTAGCGACAACAGCTTAACTCCGTACGATCACTGGCCCCGATTTCTGCCTGACTCTCCTTCTCGGATCGCAGACCCTAACTGCTCTGCTCGCAGACTCCAACTCC
This sequence comes from Doryteuthis pealeii, assembly GCA_023376005.1. Taxonomy (NCBI): domain Eukaryota; kingdom Metazoa; phylum Mollusca; class Cephalopoda; order Myopsida; family Loliginidae; genus Doryteuthis; species Doryteuthis pealeii. The sequence continues at coordinate 69,733,745 of CM042165.1, forward strand.
AACTAACTCCTCGTGATTCTATTCGCGGGTCTTAAATAGCATTTCTAAATAATCTTCTAGAATGTTCTACTTTAGAATTTTCGAGCCCTTTCGATTCTTTCTATTCGTTCCAATCTCACTGGTCAACCAGAGTTCACCAACCTAAAAGATCAAAGATTTCTTGGAGTCCAAAAGACTGTGTTTTTCTTAATCCTAGACTTATCGTCTGCTTTCTCTCGTTAAAAAGATGTTATCTATCCTAACTACTTTTTCGGTGATTCCACAAAGACCACCCAGCAACTCAAGATAATCGGTAGTACATTTTTCTAAGGTTCTTTTCCAAGTCTGGCACAAGGCCACAAATATAGGTGCTGGGCGGCGATTACATAACAATATCTCTTAATCAGTAAAAATCAATAACCAAATTTTGTGTGTTTCTTAGAAGATAATTTAAGGTGTATGCAAGATTTCGAATTTGAGTGACGTCTCTTTTCGGAGTTATACATTGACACGTACATACCAAACTTCCTTATATATATATATATATATATTATATATTATAGATGTAGTGATTCAGAAAAATAAACCTTTCCACTTATATATTTATTGATGGTGTCTCGTGTAGAGTT
>CM042165.1:69734452-69744452 GCA_023376005.1 Doryteuthis pealeii
TTTTTTTTATCAGTCAATGGCAACTATCTTTGAAACTACAGAGGTTTACTTGCTCATATCTTATGTATTCGTGTTCACATACTTTACTATTAGCTTGGGCTCGACAAAAAGCTCTACAGTTTCGGCTTTGGCTATTGTCGTTATTACCGTTGTTATCTAGGCTTTCTCTTTTTTTTTTTGTTCGGTAGTCTCTTATCCATATTCTCAAGAACAATGGCAAACACTACGAACTTCGAGTTTTGCTTTGGCTCTTATCATCATGTATTCTTTTCTTGTTCTTCATTATTATTCTTATTTCTATCTTTCTACTCATCTCTCTCTCCCTCTTGATATTCTTTTTTATATTATATTCTATATATATTCTATTATATATATACATATCTTATATATTATTATCAGTCTTCTTTTGTTCTTATGCTATATTTCTTTCTTTCTTATTTCTTATCTTCTATTCTTCTTCTTATCCTTCTTAAATATTCATTTCAATCTATTACTTTTCTTCATATAACTACTATCTATCCTCAGTCTTTTTATGTATGTATGTTATGTATGTATCTATCTAATCTCCTCTATTGTCCTATTTATCAATCAAATTTTAATCCTACCACTATCTATCTCAGTCTTTTTTATTGTATGTATGTATGTATCTATATCTATCTATCTATCTATTAATCTATCTATGTATCAATCATCTAAGTCATTTTGTATGTATGTATGTATATATCTGTCTATCTATCTCCCTATCTGTCTATTTATCAATCAATCAATCTGTCTATCTATCAATCTCAGTTTTTTCGTATGTATGTATGTATCTATCTATCTATTTATCTATCTATCTATCAATTTTAGTATTTTTGTATGTATGTATGTATCTATCTCCCTATCTATCTATTTATCAATCGATCAATCTGTATATCTATGAATCTCAGTCTTTTTGGATATATATATATATATATATATGTAAGTATCTATCTATTTATCTATCTATTAATCTATCTCTGTATCAATTAATCTAAGTCCTTTTGTATGTATGTATGTATGTATGTATGTATGTATAGGGTAATTTTCAGCCCAGCAAGATTCAAAGTGGAGAAGTTCCAACATGTAGTTTATGTGGAAGAGTATGTCTCCCCAGGACTGGCCTGGTGAGTCATCTGAGAAAACACAAGGATAGAGTGTTAAATGCTACTGGCACCTAACTTTGACGATAAAAACTTACTCGAACATGAGTTGACAGCCATTATTATGTATGTATGTATATATGTATGCAAGTATGGGTGTAAGTATGTGTGTATCTATCTATCAATCTATCTACCTACCTACCTACCTACCTATATATCTATATATCAATCCCTATTTTGTGTATGTTTGTATTTATGTATGTATGTATCTATTTATCTGTCTCTCAATCTATCTATCTATCTATCTATCTATCTATCTACCTATCAATTTCAGTCTTTTTGTATGTATGTATGTATGTATGTATCTATCTATCTATCTATCTATCCCCCTATCTGTCTATTTATCAATCAATCCATTTATCTATCTATCACCCTCAGTCTTTTTGTATGTATGTATGTATGTATGTATGTATCTATCTATTTCTCTATCTATTTCTCTATCTATCTATTTATCAATCTATCTATCTATCTATCTATCTATCTATGTAACTATCAATTTCAGTCTTTTTGTATGTATGTATGTATGTATCTATCTATCTATCTATCTATTTATCTATCTATCGATCGATCAATCTGTCTATCTATTAATCTCAGTATTTTCGTATGTATATATGTAGGTATCTATCTATCTATCTATCTATGTAACTATCAATTTCAGTCTTTTCGTATGTATGTATGTATGTATCTATCTATCTCCTATCTATCTATTTATCAATCGATCAATTTTTCTATCTATCAATCTCAGTCTTTATGTATGTATGTATGTATGTATCTATCTATCTATCTATCTATCTATTTAACTATCTATTTATCTTATCTATCTATCTATCTATCTATGTAACTATCATTTCAGTCTTTTTGTATGTATGTATGTATGTATGTATCTATTATTCTATCTATCTATCTATTCATTTATCAATCGATCAATCTGTCTATCTATCAATCTCAATCTTTTTGTATGTATCTATTTATCTATCTATCTATTTATCAATCGATCAATTTTTCTATCTATCAATCTCAGTCTTTATGTATGTATGTATGTATGTATCTATCTATCTATCTATATTATTTTAACTATCTATTTATCTATCTATCTATCTATCTATGTAACTTATCAATTTTTCAGTCTTTTTGTATGTATGTATGTATGTATAATGGTAATGTATCTATCTATCTTATCTATCATCTATCTCGCTATCTATTCATATTATCGCAATCGATCAATCTGTCTATCTATCAATTCTCAATCTTTTTTGTATGTATCTCTTTATCTATCTATATTTATCAATCGATCAATTTTTATCTCAATCTTTTTTGTATGTATGTATGTATTTATCTATCTATCTATCTATCTATCTACCTATGTAACTATCAATTTCAGTCTTTTTCGTATGTATGTATGTATCTATCTATCTATCTCCCTATCTATCTATTTATCAATCGATGAATCTGTCTATCTATCAATCTCAGTCTTTATGTATGTATGCATGTATGTTAACTATCTATCTTATCTATCTATTTATTTATCTATTGATGTTATGCAGTGACGTTCATGTTTAATCTTACTTTATATTTCTTTATTATTTGTCTTTAACTCCTGACAAAAACATAGTTTGTGGTTATGCGTGCATTTATGGCCGCAATAAAAAAAATGTGACGTATAAGTTTATGGTATATTTACGCAACGTCAAGAATAAATCATTGATTTCTTTTTCTCTTACGTATTTCCACTTAGATATTATTTAATAAAGCCATCATTCAAATCCATGATTTCTTGTCGAGACTAAAGGCATTACACCTTGTACATGTACTAGTTTAAACCTCCTTCGTAGGGCACGGTTGGTTGTTTCGTTGGTTGGTTGGTTGGTTGGCTGGTTGGTTGGTTGACTGGTTGATTGATGGGTTGGTTGGTTGGTTGGTTGATTGGTTGGTGACTGGTTGGATTTTACGGCATGTCAATTCATTGGGTCATTTTATGCAAAGAGGTTTTTGTTTTATTCATTCTTGATGGGTTGCTTGGTTGGTTGGTTTGGGTTTTTACGGCATGTCAACCCATTGGGTTATTTTTATGCCGAAGACGTTTTGTTTTATTCATTCTTGATGGGTTGGTTGGTTGTTGGTTGGGTTTACGGCATGTCAACCCATTGGGTTATTTTATGGTTTTTTGTTTTATTCATTCTTGATGGTTGGTTGGTTGTTGGTTGTTTTGGGCATTTTGGGTTATTTTATGCCGAAGACGTTTTTGTTTTATTCCTTCGTGATGGGTTGGTTGGTTGTTGGTTGGATTTTACGGCATGTCAATCCATTGGCTCATTTTATGGCCGAAGACTATTTTTTTTATTCATCCTTGATGGGTTGGTTGGTTGGTTAGATTTTACGGCATGTCAACCCATTTGCGTTATTTTATGCCGAAGATGTTTTTGTTTTATTCATTCTTAATGGGAACTCAGTTTTTTAAGCTCAATTTTTAAAACACATTTTTTAAAACTCATTTTGTTCTATTTAACCCATAGATAGGTACCCTAACAGGTACTACCACTCCGGGTTAGAGTAAACCTGGAAGTAATGTTGATGAAGGGCTACTCCACATTCCCCTACAGCTACAGAACTGGAACTTCACCGTCATATAGAGTTTAGATGTTGCTTATATGGTTACTCATCTAAGTATTAAACAGGCTCATGACTGCTTAATTTTGGTGATATATCGGGAACCGGTGCTTTCAACGTGATTTGGCCGTAAGCATAACTTTTCGGACACTCCTCTTGCCGATATGATTGGTTGTTCTTTTGTTTATTTTGTTTAGTTATCATGTGACCGTTCGTTTTTTTTTTTTCACTGGAGTTTGAATTATTAAACAGAGAAATCGACCAAGTCACGCTGTAAAAATTGCTAAGCGATTCAATTATCTAAAAAAAAAAGTATGTATAATTCATAAACTTATAAGACTTTTTTTGTATTATTATTTAGATTTTATTATTGAAAAATAAAATTTCTGTCTTCATTTTTCGTTTGTTTTTTTTTTGTTTTTTTGTTTTTTTCAATGTCGTGCCAACATCTGCGACATGAAACTAATCTTTAGAATAAGATGTATGAAAAAAAAAGAAAGAAAAAGAACATCTGTTGCCTTCTTCATGTTTATAATTTTCTATTATCTCCAGGCGTAAGTTTTGATTTATGAAACTTTGATTACGTGTGTATATAGTCTCTTCAATATATATATATATATATATATATATATATATATATATATATATATATATCTATATAGATAAATCTAATGAGTCAGACGAACCTACTACAAGTTTCGCTTAATGCTCTTCAGGGCTAAGATCTGACAATACTTAGGTATTGAGCACTTTTTACTTATTAGCTTTAGTCTCCTGGTGGTTTGTATGAATATATATATCATATATATATATATTATATCATATATATATATATATGCATATTAATTTTTTTTTCTTTGCCAAAATATTGAACCAATAGAATATTTTTTTTGTTGGTACGATTATCTTGGTATTTTCTTTTTTCCAAAAAATTTTTCTTCCCGGTTGATGTTTGGTAGTATATTTTTACAATCAAATTATTTGCTGGGTTTTTTCTCACCGCGAGGATTTACCAATAAGTTTGGTATATCATATTATTTATATATATATATATATATATATATATATATATATATATATATATATATATATATATATACACTAGCTCACTAATCATTACTCCACGATGAGACGACTCAATAACACCAACTATATGCTTGTTCAGAGGTAGGATGTGACATAAGGTTGCAAGTGCGTATTTTCCCCACCCGTTCACTGATAGGATATGGCACAAGGTCAAATTTATGGGTCATATACCGGGGATCAAAATCGCCATTCAGCAGCATTGAATCTGCGAGACTATAGTGCTAACCACTTAAGACGATAGGACTCCATAACAAAAACTAAGTATAGCATAGATTTGTCACAAGACCGCAAGAATGAAGCATCCAATAAGGATCGAACTCACAATTCAGTAGCTTTCTAAACATTATACCACAATGAGAAGCCCTGTTTTGTTCAGAGGTATCTTTCTTTTTTTCTGATTTTTTTTTTTGTTGCGTAATTGATGGATATCCAATCAATTATCCACGATTAGTGTAATGAGTTTGAATTCAAACCTAACGGTTACAGAGATTGTGCCTCCGCGCGAGAACGGCTGAAAGCTTCTAAGCCTGAACCGCGACCGGTGTCGCCACGGTATTACAAAAGGCGTCTCTTTTCGATCCGCTGGAGCCTGCCATAGCGGTCGTCTGTCGCTAGTAGCGGCGGTTGTTCCGTTCGGCGGGGCGGTTCGCGGTCTCTGTCGGGCGTGGCTTGTCGTCGTTGCATAAGCGGCGGCGTGCGCGAACGGGCCAACCCACTTGACATCAGCGACAGGCGGGATTTTGCCGTCGCCGTCTTGTTTCGAACCCCCGTGGAGCGTGAGACGAGGGATTGCTCGTAGATGTCTCTTAAGCTTTTGTGTCACCTCCTCTTTATCTTTGTCATTGCAAGCGTGGATAGATAGTTTCTAGCTAGCCGTCGAAGGATGAGGCTCGCAATAGTGCCTCTCGTTTGGAGCTAGATTCTCACACAAGCACGGATCCAAGAACTTGATGAAAATGTGAACTCACGAAAGAAGGATCGAGTGTAGTTAACTTAGAACAAACAGCAGAGGACATCTCAACCAGATCTTAAGAAAAAGAAACCAGACAGAATGATAAGAAGTAGACAGACCAGAAGTTAGAAGAGCTACTCAGCCCAAACAAAGAAGAAACTACAGAAAAGATATGACAAGCTACGAGAAAAATGCTAGGTAACAAGTAAGTGGGAAGTTAGGGCGAACTCACAAATGACGTTCTCCTGTGGGCACCTACTGTTGTATACTCGATCATACAGTATTCAGTATACTAGTACATTCAACTACATGTGCGCCAGACGTATAGTAATATTGGTACTTTAGCGATTTAATATTGCTTAATTGATGGGTATCCTATCGATTATGCACGGTTTGTTCAATGAATTCCAATTTAGACCTAACGGTTAACAATACAGGGATTTGTGAATGACATCCCTTAACCTGTGGTTGACCCCTATTCCTGTCTGCCAAACAAGCATGGGAGATATAGTTTTTAGATAATGAGTTTCGTCCTCGTTCTTTTGTATTGTTTGCTAAATGTTGCTAAGACAATAAAGTATGCATTGTGATATGTACCTCTTTGTTGGATTTTGTTGTATATATATTCACGTACGTTCGGGTGCTTTTCTGAGGACTCCTAACGTATTATAAGAAGTGGCATTAGCTACCAAGATTAAAATCAACTTTAATGCTTATAGAGTTATTAGTTCGAAGCTAACAGTCGTATCCTTGTAATGCATTAGTATTACATAATTGATGGGTATCCTATCACTTATGCACGGTTAGTGTAATGTATTTGAATTCAAACGTAAAGCTTAACAATACAGGGATTTCTGAGTGACGTCCCTTAACATTTTGTTGACCTCGTGAGTTTGAACCATAGGAAGGAGTTTTTAGATAATCAGTTTCTAGCGAGCCGCCGAAGGATGAAGATGCAATAGCTAGATTCTTACACGTGGTTGAGTGATCCGGAACCAAGACTTTAATAAAAAACGTGAATTCGCCAAAGAAATGTCTTTTAGGAACACCTTAGACATCAGGATTGACCCCCCAACCTGTCCCCTTCTAGTGTTAATACCGTTGGGAAAGTTATGAATCAACTATTTCCCTCCAGCTATGGACGAATAGTAGGACATACTGAGCTCTTTAACCTTGGTTAGGCAACCAGTCTAGGAGAAGGAAAACTAGGAATTCAAACCTGTTAAACTCCGTTTAAGAAAGAGTGAGACGGACAATGCATACTGGACACTGCTGGAGAAGCAAGGACGAGCTCATAAGCTATGTTCTCCTGTGGAAGTCAACACACGGACATGCTAATGTGGGCCGCCCACCAAGGGCCTACATTGACCAACTATGCGAAGATGCTGGATGCTGCGCAGAGGACCTTCCTGGGACAATGAATGATTGGGAAGGTTGGCGAGAGATTATCATGGATATCCGTGCTAATTGCGCGACATGATGATGATAATTGTGATATCTTTATATTTCTGTCCGTATTTCATCTGAGCGTAAAGGCAGCTACTTTCTTTAGCCCCAGGGGCTTAGTGGGGGGTTGTTGATTAATGAGGGACTGAACTACTTTACTAAGTTACTATTTAGCTAACGCACAACAACAATCTTTATGAGTGGTTTCAGAATTCATATTCGAATGTTTCTCGGGATGTATATTCATTCAATTTTTTCTTAGATTATTTTTATTCCAAAAATTCCTTTTTAACAATTCAGCTGGGGTTGTCATAATTGCCATTTACATTTGTGCAAGCATTTACCAAAATTTCTGATTTTTGGTTCAAAAGTTCCCTGGTGATGGTATAGCACGCTATTGCTAATTTTCCCTCGGAACATAAGTAGCACAATCTATCACCTGGACGTAGCATCGGGATTTTAAAATTAATTTCCCATTTTATGATAGGATATATACCATATTTATTTTTGATGTCCCAGACATGTTTGGATAAAGAAGTGAATAGTACTGACAGAGATTATCATGGATATCCGTGCTAATTGCGGGACATGATGATGAATTTGTGATATCTGTATATTTCTGTCTATTCACTTCTAGTGAATAGTACTGACACTAGATGTTTGCTTTGTTCAAACGTATCGTTCTTTTTTCTTCTTCAAATCTTTACTCTTCGGATGTTTTTATGAGACAGCTTTTTTTTTAGTCATATTCATTTACATCTCCGTGATAATGAAACTCACTACACCAACAAATGGTTTATGGGACAATGGTATTAACCATTATTTTAAGACGAGCTACTTCTCCACTAACTGTTTTCTCAATGTTTTTTTATTTTTATTTTATTTACCAAGGTCTTAGGTAGAATTGATTCTTACCCAGTCTAGAACGTTTTCTCAATAATGCTCAAATCTTCTGAGGGAAATTACAAAATTATTGATGTAAACTCAATCTCTGGTGAACATTTCGTGTTTTATGGAAGAGTATTTGAAATGTTATTGTCTTCTTGTTATTCCGGTGTTGTTTATGGTCTTCAAATCGAAATGATGCAAAGTGAGGGGAAATCTACGATGGATTGACGGCTGCTTTGTGATGTTTACAGTTGTATATGATCCAAGGAATTAGATTATAGAGTTGAAAATAGAATTGATGTTGGTGAGGAACATATCAACATTTTGGCACGTTAACACGCGGAAAGGAATAGAAAGAAAGAAAGAGAGAGAGAGAGAGAAAGAGAAAGAAAGAGAGTGAGGAAAGTTCAGGCCCAAAAGAAGGGGTTAAATAAAATTTGGAGTAAATAAATAATAGGAAAAGAGAGAAAGAAAAGAAAGAAAAGAAGAAAGAAAGAAAGATAGAAAATAGTGAAAATAAGAATATTGAAAAGAAAGAAAGCAAATAACAAGAAAGAAAGAAAGAAAGAAAGAAAGAAAGAAAGAAAAGAGAGAGACTGAGGAAATTTCGGGCCCCAAAAGGAGGGAGTAAATAAATTCTGGAGGTAAATACATGATGAGAAAAAAAAAGAAAGAAAAGAAAGAAAGAAAATGGTGAAAAATAAGAACATTGAAAATAAAGAAAGAAAATAACAACGAAATAAATAAATAAAGAAGAAAGAAAGAAAGAAAGAAAGAGAGAGAATGAGGAAAGTTCGGGTCACAAAAGAAGGGAGTAAATACATTTTGGAGTAAATATATAATGAGAAAAGAAAGAAAGAAAGGAAAGAAAAGAAAGAAAGAAAATGGTGAAAAATAAGAATATTGAAAAGAAAAAAAGAAAATAAGAAGGAAAAACGAAAGAAAGAAAGAAAGAAAGAAAGAAAGAAAGGAAAATAAAGGAAGAAAATAGTGAAAAAAGAATAAGAACAGAAAAGAAAGAGAAAATGTAAAGAAAAAAAAAACAGAAAACAAACAAACAAAGAAAAAGAAAATAGTAAAGAAAATAAAAAATAAAGAAGGAAGAAAATACTAAGGAAAGAAAGAAAATAAAAAAGGAAAGGAAGAAAGAAAGAAAATAGAAAAGAAAGAAAGAAAGAAAGAAAGAAAGAATGAAAGAAAGACAATGGTAAGTAAATTAAGAAAACAGAAGAAAAAGAAAGAAAAGGTGGAATAACAAGGAAAGAAAGAAAATAGAAAAAAAAAGAAAAGAAAGACAATAGTAATGAAAATAACATCAGAGAAAAGATAGAAAGAAACAAACAAACAAACAAACAAAAGAAATAAAATAAAAAGAAAGAAGATAGAAGGAAAAAGAAAAAAGAAAATGCTATAAAGAATATATATATATATATATATATATATATATATATATATATATATATGAGAAGTAAATAAACAAACGATGTGTTTTGATATGGCTTTTTTAGCCGACAATTTTTGGGAGAATATGTGCTTAATTGAAGTCGTACCTAATTTTTGAAAATTAATTAATTAATAATTAATGAATTAGGCGGGCATACCTATTCACATGTAAGGCTAAACAAATCGAGAAAAATCAATCTCTGTATGTACATTTCGGCCTATTAGGCCTCATAAACCCATATCAAAACACATCGTTTGTTTGTTTACTTCTCATACTGTCGTGTTGTAAAAGTCAACATAAGTGGAATATAACCTACTTCTAAAGAGACGAAAAATCTGGGAAGGGCCGGCTGGTGTAATGGTTAGATTTCACGCCTGTCAGCTTGACAGTCAGGTT
>CM042165.1:69749452-69759452 GCA_023376005.1 Doryteuthis pealeii
TTTGCTTTAAAATGATGGTTTCTTATGTGAGCAAAAAACCTGCATTCCATGAATAAGTGTTTAACAGTCAATGGTGTTTGACATGTTCCACATTGTGGTTGTTGTTCTTGTTTGAGTATATAGGAGTGCGTTAGTCTTTTATGACCAATGCGTAATCGGGACTCAATGACTTGTTCCTTTCTAGACTTCCTTAAAGTTGGTCTGCAGCCTCCCAAAGTGGGTTTGATTAGGAAGAGTTTATTGTGGATGTTGTTATTCCAGTGTTGTTACCATTATAGATAGATAGATAGATAGATAGATAGATAGATAATACATACATACATACATACATACATGAACAAACTGAGAAAGTTATGTTTGAACTTTTGGTCTTTATATCGACTGGAAATGATACTATGACGACCGTACTAACCCCGATATTGCTCAAAAGGACTAGATAGACAATAGACATATGAAAAAATGAGAATAATATACGTTATTTACGAGGATCTATTTAGGTATGGGATGAATGCGTTTAATCAAGCCTCAGCGGGTACATTCCGAACAAAAGTTAGATGAGGAAAATTAATTTACGAATCCGAGAAAATCTGGTCTAATCAGGACATTCCGATAGGAAAGAGAGAGGGGGCGGGAGAAATAAAGAGAGTAAAATAGAGAGACAGAGAGAAATGGAGAAATAAAGAGAGAGAGAGAGAGAGAGAGAGAGAGAAGGAAATAGAGAAGGAAATAGAGAGAGAGAGAGGAAAGATATCGAGAAGGAAATATATATTATTATATATATATATATATATATATATATATAGAGAGAGAGAGAGAGAGAGAGAGAGAAATAGAGAGAGAGAGAAATAGAGAAACAGAGAGAAATGGAGAAATAAAGAGAGAGAGAGAAAAGAAATATAGAAAGAAATAGAGAGAGGAAAGAAATCAAGAGGAAATAGAAAGAGAGGGGGGGAGAAATAGAGAAAGAAATAGAGAGATAGAAATAGTGAAATGAATAGAGAAATAAATAGAGAGAGAGAAAGAGAGAGAGAGAGAGAGAAAGAAATAGAGATAATCTGGTTTAACCAGACAGAGAGTGGGGTGAGAGAAATAAGAAAGAAAGGGAACAGAATGAATTTTAAAAATTAAGGAAGAAAGGATCTATTTAGATAAATAGAGAGAGACAAAGAAAGACAGATAGAGAGAGGGGAGAGAGAGATGAGTAAACGATGATTTTAAAAAAGAATAAAGAAATGAACTATGGAGAGAGAGGGAGAGAGAGGAGTGAGAGAGAAATAAGGAAGGAAGGGAACAGAATGAATTTAAAAAATAAAGAAAGAAAGGATCTATTTAGAGAGATAGAGAGAGACAGAGAAAGATAGATTGAGAGAGAGAGGCGAGAGAGATGAGTAAAAAATGAATTTAAAAAAGATAAAGAAATGATCTATGGAGAGAGACGGAGACAGAGAGAGAGACAGAGAGATAGAGACACAGAGAGAGAGACAGAGAAAGATAGAGATAGAGGAGGAGAGAGAGAAATGAGTAAAAGTTGATTTTAAAAAGAAATAAAGAAATGATCTATGGAGAGAGAGAGAGAGAGAGAGAGAGAGAGAGAGAGAGAGAGAATGCACTGAAAGCCACCCGCCAAAAATATGAAAGAATGGCGGTCGGCCGGGAAAGATAGAAATGTACAATCTGACAAAGCCACAGAAACCAAGATTCCCTTGCGACTGAAATAATTTCTTATATTCAGAGATAAGTTTGTTTGTAATGAATTCCTAGTTCAAAGTTAACTCCACGTTCTTATTAATGCGAAAGCAGAAATCTAGTTATGCGTACTAGCTAACCTACACCTATTGCATTGGGCATGAATAAGTACGATTTACGATAGAGTCACGTCGAAAGCACCGGTCCTAGTTAGATCACAGAAGATAGACAGAGAGATAAATCATGAAAGAAAGAAAGAGATAAAAAAACAAAAGTTTGGCGAATTTTATAAAATGCCGATATGTTTTCTTCCCCTAAAATACCAGCAGATGTCGAGCTAAGACGTTTTTGGATAACTAAAATTCGATAGATTGATAGATAGATAGATAGATAGATATGATCAGGCTGTGATTGATAGATAGATAGAAGCGGACTGAGATAGATAGATGATAGATAGATAGATAGATAGATAGATAGATAAGATAATGAACAGATTGCGATATATATATATATATATATACATATACATATATATATATATATATATATATATAATATATAGAGAGAGAGAGAGAGAGAGAGAGAGAGAAGAGAGAGGATAATGAACAGATTGCGATAGATAGATAGATAATAACAGATAGCGATAGATAGATAGATAGATAGATAGATAATTAATAGATTGCGATAGATAGATATATAGATAGATATATACCTACAGAGCAGATAAGAATATATAAAGTCAGATTTATCGCATCAGAAACCAACAAAAGAATATTACTGCTTACATACTTCCTGTGACATATAGTTTCACTGAGCGTCGCGTGTGTATTTGTAGCCCAGTCGGCTGGGGCTTTAGAATACACAACTGCACCTCTCCAGAGGGGTAAGACACCCCCAATGGGGCCACCTATTTGCTAGAAGGGGGTGGCTGAGAATCTTATTGTCCTGGGTATAACGTTAAACTCTGATGATGACGTCCCAATTATGAAACTATGGGGATTGTGGAGTACCCATTCATCACCATTACTCCCGGTTCACTCTGACCCAGAGTGGTAGTACCTGTTAGGGTCCAGTCTATGTGTTAAAAAAATTGAGTTTAAAGAAAAAAATCGAGTACCCATCAAGAATGAGTAAAACAAAAACATCTTTGGCATAAAATAACCCAATGGGTTGACATGCCGTAAAATCCAACCAATCCACCAACCAATCAAGAATGAATAAAACAAAAACGTATTTGGCATAAAATGACCCAAATGGGTTGACATGCCGTAAAATCCAACTAACCAACCAACCAATCAAGAATGAATAAAACAACAACGTATTTGGCAGAAAATGACCCAAATGAGTTGACATGCCGTAAAATCCAACTAACTAACCAACCAACCCATCAAGAACGAATAAAACAAAAACGTATTTGGCATAAAATGACCCAAATGAGTTGACATGCCGTAAAATCCAACCAACCAACCAACCAACCAACCATCAAGAATGAATAAAACAAAAACCTCTTTGGCAGAAATGACCCAAATGGGTTGACATGCCGTAAATCCAACAACCAACCAACCAACCAACCTAACCTAATCTCTATTTTCTCTTCTATTTCAATGTCTTTTCTTCTAATGTTTAATAACTTTTCTTTCTGATCCATTCTTTTTTTTATTTTATTTTTAGTCTCCCTGACAAATCATATTTTCCCGGCAAGAGAAGGGGGGCTTTTTTTTATATGCCTTTTTCTTTTCATTTTACATTTGTCGTCTGTCTTTCTCTTTTGCTATCGAGACATTCGTCGACAATTTCTTTCAGACGAGACACAGATTGTTCTAAAATAAAAAGACAACAACAAAAAAAAAGAAATATAGCTTATCATTTTCTCCATGCAGTCGGGACTAATTTTCCAATCGGCTCCATTCAATTCAACACGTAACGTTTAAAGAAAATGATAGACTCACCATAAAGATAGAAGAATAGAGACATCCAAAACGGAAGAGAAGGACACAGATAGACAATACCGTTGACGAAAGACGGCTTAATAGAATCGCTTACTTAGAACTACCGAAAGGCTACAAAGTGAAAGGCAATATACGATACCTTTGAAAATGAAGGAATATGACAAGAAAATTTTATTATAGCAATTCTATACGTACATTGTTATTGTCTAGCAACAATACAGCTAATCATATGTCCCTTTAATTCTTAGCTATATCCCAGCGCCTATATCCGGTATTTGTGTTACGAGCTAGAAGTGTATATATCCGAATACCGATTTCTATATCGCTATTGCCTAACCACAATACAGCTAAATGCGTCTCCCTTTAATTCTGAGCCAAAACCTTACGCATTTAGCCGGTATTTGTGTCTCGAGCTAGAAGTGAGTATTGTCCGAGAATACCCATTTCTATATCGCTATTGCCTAACCACAATACAGCTAAATACGTCTCCCTTTAATTCTGAGCCAGAACCTTGCGCATTTAGCCAGTATTTGTGTCTCGAGCTAGAAGTGAGTATTTCGGCCCGAGAATACCCATTTCTATATTGCTATTGCCTAACCACAATACAGCGAAATATGTCTCCCTTTAATTCTGAGCCAGAACCTTGCGCATTTAGCCGGTATTTGTGCCTCGAGCTAGAAGTGAGTATTTCGGCCCGAGAATACCCATTTCTTTTGATATACCACGGTAAGATAATCTATTACAACCTTTTATTTACCACGGTATGATAATTTTATCATTATAACCTTTGATATACCACTATATAATTTAACTTCTACTATCTTTGATATATCACGGTAAGGTAATTTAACTATTAAATGTTTGATATACCCAGGAAGATAATGTAATTATTACGACGTTTGATATACCACGGTATCATAATTTAACTATTACATTGTTTGAAATAACACTGTATGATATTTCAACTATTAAAAATTGGATATGTATACTACAAGCTATTGAGGACGTCACCTTGCGGTTTAATGGTTAGCAAGCTAGTGTCGCAGATCCTTTACTACTCAATATCCTCGTTGAATACCCCATACTTACGATCCTGTGTTACATCTGACCTGTGTCGGTTGGGTCGATAATGGTAAATTATTTCATTATTTCCTTGCTTATTTAGTGTATTGTGTGAGTCCTTGAATGGTCGCATCTACTCTATCAACTTAACTCTTTGTCTGTTTTAAGCTGCTTTCAGCAGCTCTCCCACCACACCAAAGCAAAATAAAAAAAACTAAGAGTGCATTATAATTGAGCAGAAGAACTCAGATTACAATAATAATAGGACTTTATTTGAATAAATACATTATTTGAATAGAATGAGTTCAGTGACATTTGAAATATCCCATCATGCAGGTAAAAAATACCCGAAAGAATTTGGAACAGCTACGGAGTAAATTTGGTAAGCAAAGAGTTAAGAGATGTGGTCAATTATTCAATATAAATAAAGTATATCTGGTAAAATTATTTCTTTTTCTCTTCTTTCTTTCTGTTTTCCTTTCTTTCTCCGCTTTTTTCTTACTTTTTTCTTTACTTCTTTTTCCCACTCCATTGAAGCAGACGATAAGTGCTATCACTTCCTCTCTCTCTCTCTCTCTCTCTCCTCTCTCTCTCTCTCTCTCTCTCTCTTTCTTCTTTATTTTTTTTTTATTTCTTGCTATGTTTGCTTCTCTCGCTCTGACGTGTATAGAATTCTTTTTTTTCCTTTTCTCTCCCCACAATTAGAACGGCATGATCTATTACACTGGGGATCACGATTTTTGTTGACTTAGATCTGACACTTGTTTTTAACTATTTTATGACCACTGAATCCAAAAATGACCCCAGTTTCTCTATATCACGTCAACTTTATGAGCTACGGGATACCCTCGATTTTCTCAAAAACCGTAAAAATACACCATCTGACAATTTTTTTGTTTATTTTATGGAAGGTTTTAAAAGTGTATATATAATGGGAAATAATAAAACATTACTCTGGGCCTCACAAATTTAGTTGAGCTAGATCTGACACTTGTTATTGACAAACCTTTGGACTCTGAATTTTAAAAAATCCCCATTTTTCTCTCTATTACATCAACTTTCTAAGTAACAGGATACATTCGCTTGGTCTCAAAAAACATTAAGATACTAAGTGGGACAAATTTTAGTTTATTTCATATAATTTTAAAAATTACAATGGAAAATGATAAAATAATTGCTTGACTGTAATGTTTGTACAACTCATCTTGTTCATACAAAGGATATTGTTACTTTAAGTCAAATTGTGTACAAGTAGATACGGTAAAAATCTACACATAATTTTTTTTCTAGAGTGTTCAATATGTGGACAATTCCTCTTTATGCTCCATAATTGTTGTACCGGCCGTTCCTACAGTGGAGAACATGCACCGGTTCTCACTATAAATAGTGAGACACCGAGTGGAAAGGTAGGACTGTTCCCGTTAACGACAAGCTAGTCGTACATGTACCATTAATTGTAAATACACTTGTCTTATTTTACCCCATCTCGACTTGACTTCTTTTTACTGTTGGGACTAACATCACAACAATAATCAGTCATCATATTTACATTCCATATACTTTGATACCATTCCTCCAAGAATTCCAAATTTTGGTTGAATCATTCATCTTGCTCAGAGCTGACCACATTAAGGTTTTTCAATAAGTTAGCAAGATGAATATGCAGAAAATGGAATGTGATGCTCATGTTGCAATCAAGCATTTTGTGGCCATCAAATTTCAGCGTAATTTATTGCTCATGCATTTCCAAGAAAGTTCTTGACAAGATAAAGAACTTGTCAAGAACCAAACATTCTTTTCGAATTCTTATATCATCCCGATGAAATGTTCATCTTTGATAACTTCCAGAATCTGTAGACCATCAAACACATTGGTTTGAGTTTTTTCAATTGACAGGCCAGGAAATTCCAAGATGTGGTATTTGAAACACTTGCCTTCAATTGGCAATGCTTTAATGAATTGCTTCAAGAGTTTCATGTGCAAGGTGCGAACATAATTTTCTTTATGTCAATAAATGGCTCATGTAGAATATTGGGATCAACAGGTTTGAGGTCAGATCTTGGAGGCCAATTCCTCTCCACCCAATCCTTCTCTCAAGCTCTACTGCCCCACACTGGAATTTCAGCTGAATGAGGCACTGGACGTATAGCTGATAGTAGATTAGGATATTCAATTTTACATTTGTTTTCCTTGTTATATGGGGAAGTTTTCATTAAACAAAAGTAACAGTCTGTGCAATGATATTTTGGATCTCACCAAATCATAGGTATACCAAATGCCAACTTATCACATGTTCCCAAGATCCACATCCGTAAATTCTCAACACACTGCTTTCACATCTTGTAAGGGACCGAAGACATGTCTTAATCGACACGTTTTAATTCAAAATATGCAAAATAGACTCGCTTCATAAATGCATTGATGTTTGTTCGTTGACTGGGAATCAACATAGTCACCAAATCTGAATAATTCTCCTTAATATCCGATAAAACAATCAACGCAATCAGTTGAATAATCTTATTACTTACAGACAAATGATGCAATTTTGCTTATTTTGGGAGTAAGCTCTAGAGAAAAAACTTGACGTTATAGAAGAAAACTGATTGCAGTTTTGAAATCAGCATGCCAATATTAGTCTAAATCAAATGAAAAATCCAACTCAACAAAATATATCTTTAAAATTGTTCTCCAGTGTTATTTATTTGGAGGGATGACAGACCATAACATTTGAACCCATGCATGCATAACTTGTGAATCAAAAAATGAGGTGATGACTGGGCATGACACACAGTGGTAACAGTGTATTGATATGTAGATTTTTATTCTTATGCCATATTGGTTTGGTTTTGTTTGATTTTACGGCATATCAACCTCAGTGGGTCATTTAATGCCGATAAAGTTTTGAAATAAATCAATTAATGGATAATACAATTTTTTTTATAAATACATTTTTCTATTTAACCTATAGATGGGTTGCCCTATTGGATAACGTTTATGCACACTAGTGTACATATAAAGATGCCACTCTACGCACGATAGGATCGTAGGCATTTTTAATTATCTAATCTTAATCAAAGTAATAATGGTATAATTTAGAATCGATATTATCATAATAGCTTTTTGGATTGATGTTGTGGGAAAGTAGAAATACGAACAGGGACAATTTCTGGATTGGTTGGATAGAAAGATAGAATGAGATAAAGAAATATATGAATATATAAAGAAAGATAGAATGATATGAAAGAAGATACAAAGATAGAAAGATAGAGAGAAAGAAATAGAGAGAGAAAGATAGAATGAGATAAAGAAATATATGAATATATAAAGAAAGATAGAATGATATGAAAGAAGATAGAAAGAAGAAAGAAAAGAGAAAGAAAGATACAAAGAAAGCAAGATAGAATTAAATAAAGAAAGATATGAATATATAAAGAAGATAGAATGATATGAAAGAAGATACAAAGATAGAAAGATAGAGAGAAAGAAAGATAGAGAGAAAGAAAGATAGAATGAGATAAAGAAATATATGAATATATAAAGAAAGATAGAATGATATAAAGAATAGAAAGATAGAGAGATAGAGTGACAGAAAGAGAGAAAGAAAGTAAGATAGAATGAGATAAAGAAAGATATAAAGAAGATAGAATGATAAAGAAGATAGAAAGAAAGAAAGAAAGAAAGAAAGAAAGAAAGAAAGAAAGAGAGAAAGAAAGAAAGAAAAAAGTAAGATAGAATGAGATAAAGAAAGATATGAATATATTAAGAAAGATAGAATGATATGAAAGAAGATAGAAAGATAGAAAGAAAGAGAGAAAGAAAGAGAGAAAGAAAGAAAGAGAGAAAGAAAGTAAGATAGAATGAGATAAAAAAAGATGAATAGATAGACAGAGAGCGAGAAAGAAAGGTAGAAAGACAGATAGAATAATATGAAAAAAACATAAAAAGATGGACAGAAAGATATAAAGAAAGATAGAATGATATAAAGAAAGTTAGAATGATAGTAAGATAGATAGAAAGATAGAAAAAAAGACAGAAAGATTGTAAAAAGACAGAAAGTAAAAAATAATGATTGAAGGAGAGATAGAAAGAAAGATAGAAAGAAAGAAGAATAGAAAAATTGAAAGTAAGATAGAATAAAAAATACCATGAAAGAAAGAATGAAATTAATAAGAAGGAGAAGAAGAAAGATGGAAAGAAAAATATAAAAAGAACGATAGATGGATAGATAGATAGATGGATAGAAAGATATGAAAAGGATAAAAATATAGAAAGATATAGACAAAGATACAATGATAGGAAAATAAAATAATAGAAAGATGGAAAATATGAATAAAGATTTTTTTAAATAGAAAGAAAGAAAGAAAGAAAGAATGATATAAGGAAAGAAAAAGAAAGATAGAAAGATAGAATGACAGAATAATAGATAGAAAGAGAGATAAAAAGAATGAATGATATGGAGAAAGATAGAAAGAAAGATAGAATAATAGAAATAGAGAAAGATATGAAGAAAGAGAGAAATATAGAAAGATAGATAGAATGAAAGAAAGAAAGAAAGAATGAATGATATAAGGAAATATAGAAAGAGAGAAAGATAGATAGAACGATAGAACGATAGAAAGAATGAATTATATAAAGAAAGATACAAAGATAGAATAAAAGAAAGAAGTATAGAAAGATATAAAGAAAGATAAACAGATTTCCTTTTCTGATCAATTTATATTATTAAAAATTGATGACGGATAATTGCGTATCAGATTAATTATATCTCATTTTTGTTTAATTAGTTTTCTTCCTTTCTCTTCATCTATCTATCTCCCCCCCACACACACACACGCATACACACACACACACACACACACACACATATATATATATATATATATATATATATATATATATATATATCCAAATGTCCAGAGAAGAAATCTTCCTTACGACACTAGAGTTTTATTAAAAAAACCTGTCGCATTTTGAGAGCTCAATGTGTGCTATTAATGTTTGAGTCACAGAGCAAATATATAAGTAAAGAAATAACAAAAGACTTAGAGATTGAGCATTATAGTCTATTTAAGGGAGCTTAGACAAAATGTCTAACATTCCCGACTCATCAGATGCGAATGATGAGAGTTAGACACTTTGTCTAAGCTCTCTGAAATAGACTATAACGCTAAATCTCTAAGTCTTTTGTTATTTCTTTACTTATATATATATTATATATATATATATATATATATATATATATATCCCCGCAAGAGCAGGATGCGACACAAGGTCAATTTCTTTAGCAGAGTTAAGAGGTGTGG
>CM042165.1:69764452-69776952 GCA_023376005.1 Doryteuthis pealeii
TGTTTTATTCATTCTTGATGGGTTGGTTGGTTGGTTGGGTTTTACGGCATGTCAACCCATTTGGGTCATTTTATGCCAAAGACGTTTTTGTTTTATTCATTCTTGATAGGTTGGTTGGTTGGGTTTTACGGCATGTCAACCCATTTGGGTCATTTTATGCCAAAGACGTTTTTGTTTTATTCATTCTTGATGGGTGCTCTTTTTAACTAAACTTTTTAAACTCATTTTTTCTATTTAACGCATGCGACCCTAACAGGTACATAACACCCCGGGCTAGAGTATATCTGGGAGTAATGGTGATGAAGGGGTATTCCACATTCCTCAGAAATTCACAATTGGAACTTCACCATCAGATAAAGTTATACTAGGATAGTCAAAAAGTAATGCCATTTTATTTAGGACAGGTATAATTATCAACACTGGAACATGTATCATACATCAAAATGAAGCTATTCCTATATGGATCACATACCTACTTCTACACATAATCACTGTTTCTCTCAATAGCAATGTTCACCTTCAAATGATAGCATGTACCCCTACCCTGAAAAATTCTATTGACTGTTCTTTGAGCCACTTCTTCACTATATATATATGCATGTGTTTATGTGTGTGTGGTGGGTGGGTGTGGGTGTGTGTGTGTAATATAATCTGCTGAATTCATAAGTAAAGAGTGTTGAATATCATTGGTAGACCATTTATATCTATGTCAAAACTATAAATATATGTGTATATATGTAAGTTGAAAATGCAAATGAATCCGATAATATGTTGAAAAGATAAATAAATAAAAGAAAGAAAATGTTGAATGGATAAAAATGGTTTAATGAAAGGCCAACCCATGTTTTGGCCGAGAGTTTGTCCATGTAAACATAGTATTCTATTTATTAGTATTTTAGATGTGAAATAAAATAATAATAGAAAAATATAAAGTTTTTAAGTATACAAAGAAAAAGGTCTTTCTCAGGGCAAGATGTTTGATATTTGAAATTAAAACGGTCAAAATACAGAGAATTTAGAAGTGTTCGAAAAAAATAATTTTTAAAACATTTTTTGAGACACTTACGTTTTGAGAATGAAGAATATTCAGTGATGAGTGACATTTGAAAAAGGGGAATTTAAAATTTTCTTAGATAATATTATTAACTTGTGCATGAAGTAGAGAGTTTGAGTTTATGTTATTATTATATAATTATATTTGTTTATTAATTTGATAAATCGTTGAATAAGTATTGTTAAGTTTGATTAGATGAGAATATGTGTATTCATCTTGTAATTTATTTATTCATACATTTTTAATTTAATCTTAGTGATCATTGTTAAAGTTTACTGTATCATAATAAATTAAATTCTTGGCCAAAACACGTGTTGGCATTTCGTTATACCATTTTTATCCATTCAACATTTTATTTCCTTTATTTATGTTTTCAACAACACACACACACATACAATATACATATATATATATATATATATATATATATATATAATATATATATATATATATATATAGAGATATCCAATTGCCGCTTTAACTTTTCCGTCGCAGTGGCATCAGTAATCCAAAAGTGCAATATATTAAAAATAGAGCAGTAATAATACTAATAATATTATTGTTAGATGGAAAATAAAGGGTCTACCATGGTTTCAATCAAAGTAAAATGATTTCCTCATGGACCCTACCCTACGTTAACTAAGTCGATGTTTTGATCGCATTTATATCCAGAAGAATCCTTTACCAACATCAAACCATCATCTCTATAAATTCCAATATCATTAATGTCTAATTTTGTTATATATAATATATATATATATATATATATATATATATATGTGTGTGTGTGTGTGTGTGTGTGTGTAATCATTTTATAATTCAAAGTTATTCTAAGTCGCATTTATATCCAGAAGAATCCTTTACCAGCATCAACCATCATCTCTATAAATTCCAATATCATTGATGTTTAATTTGTTGTTATAAATATATATATATATATATATATATATGTGTGTGTGTGTGTGTGTGTGTGTGTGTGTCTGTGTGTGTATGCGTGTGTCTGTGTATGTATATGTCTAATTCATGTGTGTGTCTGTGTGTGTAATCATTTTAGAATTCAAAGTTATTCTACGTCGATGTTTGGATTGCATTTATATCCAGAAGAATCCTTTACCAACATCAAACCATCATCTCTATAAATTCCAATATCATGGATGTCTAATTTTGTTGTTATATATATATATATATATATATATATATATGTGTGTGTGTGTGTGTGTGTGTGTAAATCATTTTAGAATTCAAAGTTATTCCTAATTTCTCTGCATTTGTCTCATTTTTAACAAATGAATATAGAAAGCACTTTTAGTCGGCTCTTATATGTGAATAATTAAAACTAATTAGATTTCAATGCAATTCCAACTTTCCTTTCAAGTTTTGTTTTTTTGTTTGTTTGATTTGTTTTGTGGTTTACCGACATATTTCCTCACATTCCCAAATGATACTACACAACGCTCTTCGAATTCCGTTCATTCCTAAAAATCCAACCATTTCGCCCCCCCCCTCCCAGTCCCCCATTCCAGCCCTGCATTGTTACGGGCGTATTGCTTCACCCTTTCCTTAATTAGCTGCTGGGACTGCATCAATTGTATTTCTGTAGTGACGCCATCGATATGCTGAATTCAAAGTCGAATTCAGGTGATAATTCCGCATTGAATTATTTCGGCGCGATAAACCGCACTGCGTCCCGCGTTATAAGCGTTCATTCAAGATTGGCCACCGGTCACGTGATATCAATTGGTATCCTCTCGGGGTGGGATTCCATCAGTCTCGATTTTGGATTCCATCAGTTTCACGTAACAACCGCAACCGTTCAATTTTATTATCTAACATGAAATCAAAGAGAAAGAGAGAGAGAGAGAAGAGAGAGAGAGAGAGAGAGAAGAGAGAGAGAGAGAGAGAGAGAGAGAAGAGAGAGAGAATAAAGAGAGAGAGAAAGAGAAAAGAGTAAGCGAGCGAGAAAGAGAGGGAGAGAGCGTTCAAGAGAGGAATACATGACAGATAGACACAGAGCGAGAGACACAGAGAGAGAGAGAGAGAGAGAGAGAAGGGAGAGAGAGAGAGAGAGAGAGAGAGCACTGAAAAGATAATATTGAAGAGAGAGACACTACTGAAGGGAGATAATATAAGAGAGCGAGAGACAGGGATAAAGAGAGAGAGGGGGCAGAGAAAAAGTAATATATATAGAGAGAGCGTGAGCATGAGTTCGAGAGAGAGGGAGAGCGAGCGACAAAGAGAGAGGGAGCGAGCAAGATAGAGGAAGAGTGAGCGAGAGAGAGGGATAGTTAGAGAGAGAGTGTTTGAGAGCGAGAAAGAAAGAGAGAGGGCGAGAGAGAGAGTGCCAGAAAGAGAGAAAGGGAGAGAGAACGAGAGAAAGGGAGAGAGAGAGTGAGTGTGAGAGAGAGAGAGAGAGCCAAAAAGAGAGAAAGGGAGAGAGAACGAGAGAAAGGGAGAGAGAGAGTGAGAGAGAGTGAGAGAGAGAGAGATATTCCGTTTCATGTATTGCCGAAAAACCGTTAACGACAATCCCTTCGAGTAAACACTTTCATGTTGATTCGTTTGGATTTGGCTGGCCGTCTCACCGTGTTCATTATTCAAGTTCCCCCATGGAATATTCATTATGACTTCATTTGATCTTTGTTTACTGGGGGGGGGGCGGTGGAGAGGAAGACAAAAATTGTATATCCGGGAAGTTCGTATAGAAACAACAGTGTAGGTTTGTGCATTAAAAATGCATACCCCATTACTTGTCTGGTTGGTTATTTTGTTTAAAGGCATAGCAACTCTTGTGGGCTATATAATACGAAATATCTTCTTTTTTTTGTATGCATATGAATTTTAAGCGAATAGTTTATAGGTAAATCTTGGTTTACTTAGACCATATGACCTTTAGGCACCCCTTTCTGATCTCGATTAAGAAAGGACATGTTTTTCATTTACACCGTCAATATCCAGTTGTTTTAACAGACGATTTTTAGATTTTTTTAAATTATAAAACTAACCCCTAACCCTAATAATACATTTTCGGCTGTGATGTCTAAGGACGGAATCCTCGTCACTGAGCACTCCATGACATACAGCACTCCACTTTGGCTCATACTTAGGCTAGACGGGCGGTCAGAGAGGCCCCTCCGATCAATCGATTGCTATGGCAAACACTAGCACCTATATAATTGTCCCAAGGTAGGAAGCGCGTAGTGTAATGGCTAAAGTCATGAGAAATGGACTCGTCGCCCCGAGTTCAAATCCTGGACGTGGTAATTGCATTTCACTTAGCGCTAATACCCTTGGGAAAGGTATGAATCCTACTCTCCCTCCAGCTATGGGTAAATAGTAGGGCAGACCGGGCTCTTTAACCTTGGTAAGGCAGCCTGTCTAGGAGAAGGAAAACTCTGAATTAAAACCTGTTGAACTCCGCTTAAGAATTTGACCTTATGTCGCATCCTGCTCGTGCGGAGGGTTTGCTAAATATATATATAATTGTCCCAACCCTGTTGCCTTATGGCAAACCCCAACTCTTTTTATCATATGGGCGCTAGAAGGCGGTGGCTGAGTGTATGTGTGTATGTCCTGGGTATGATGTTAAACTCTAACTGATGGTGAGGTTCCAGTTCTGAGGGTCTGGGAAATGTGGAGCACCCCTTCATCGTCATTACTCCCAGGTCCACTCTGAACCGGAGTGATTGTACCATTTAGGGTCACATCAACATCTCCAGGGACAGGCTTCACATGCAGCATCTGTGGTCGAGAATGTTTTTCTAGCATTGAACTTTACAGTCACATGAGGCGCTGTAACTTCAGGGGATTATATACTAAAGTGGACTTTACATTTTCGTGTTTTCAGTGTAGACATACAATTATCGTTCATGAAATAATGTTTTATTTTTTTCGTTTTTTTTTGTTTGATTTTTTTTCTTTTTACATTAGAGTCTGAATTTTTTCTGGTAATTTTTTTTTCTTTCTTTCTTTTCATCTATCTATCTCTATATCATCTCTAGCCACCATTCTGACACTCCCCATCTAGAGAAAAGAAAATCCACTACCCACCTCCAACCACCCCTCCCCCTACTGACGACCTCCTGTTTCAGCATTTTGAGAATGTCCATCATTGAAGCAAGAACTATATCCAAGTCCTGAAGAAGGTCTAATAAACCGAAACGTTGCACTGTCGACAATAAACATCCAGTTTCCATAACATCCCGTGTTTGTCTACCTTTCTCCACATACTGTCGGATTAATCTCCTCACATTTCTCCCATATATATATATATATATATATATATATATATATATATAAGTGAATATATATATTAAAAAAGTCATCGGGGCAGCCTAATATCGGTATGAGTTATACAGCGAGGGAGTCTATCCCCTTTTCACTAGCACTACACAAAGGAGATTGTTTTTGCGTCAGAAGTGGAGCGCCACACCTATCATCAGCTCCTTACTTTACCGCATAGATCCCTGTGCTACTTATACGCTGAGTTGGTGAGGGCCGGTATCGAACTAGGAACCTTGTGGTTTCAAGCCGAACGCTTTATCGACTGAGCTAACCCGGTCCTTATATATATATCATATAAGGGCCGGGTGTAATGGTTAAAGTCATGGGAAATGGACTCGTCGCCCCGAGTTCAAATCCCGGACGTGCTAATTGCATTCACTTAGCGCTAATACCCTTGGGAAAGGTGTAAATCCTACTCTCCCTCCAGCTATGGGTAAATAGTAGGGCAGATTGGGCTCTTTAACCTTGGTTAGGCAACCGGTCTAGGAGAAGGAAGACTCGGAATTCAAACCTGTTGAACTCCGCTTAAGAAATTGACCTTGTGTCGCATCCTGCTCGTGCGGAGGGTTTGTAAATACACACACACACACACACATATATATATATATATATATATATATATATATATATGGAGATTAACAACTATCTGAGAATTTAATTTGGTGACCCTGCAAAAGATCAGTAATTAGACCCAAACGAAATGTTTATCGAACAAGCGGCCCCGAAGCAAGAGTTCAACACGGGGGCGCCGACATGGAAAGAAGAGGTCAGATCATCAAGTTTCAGGACCGAGTGGAGTCCCCTATATTGTATTTAAGTGTTGCACCGGAATTCTCCAATTTCTGTGGAAATTACTGAGAGCATTTTGGAGAAGGGGAATAATTGCTCTTCAATGGAGGCAAGCCGACAGGATCTGGATTCCTAAGGAGGAAAGTTCAAAATAGTTCGAGCAATTCCGCATTATATATCAACTTAACACTGACAGTATTTTGGCCAGGCGTTTTTCTCATTACAGGGTTACTACCAGATATAATGTTGCGAAACCCGAAATCTGTAAGGATACTGGTGTAACATCATCAATTGTCCTTCTTTGGTGCATCTCAGCGATGTTTTACAAGACTTTTACAAGACTATATATGCCGAAACACGTGTCTGTGGATGACTTATTTATTAATTAATATATGCTCCCATAAATTTGGTAATGAGCTCTCTAATTGGTAATTTAAATTAACTCTCATTACTAAGCAAATAAGCAATGATCATTTCTCCGGAAATTTGATCTCTCAGTGACCGAAAGATACATACATTCTTATGTATTTAATAGTTTAAAAACACCAGTCCCCGCATCAGCTGTCAGTGGGAGGGATAAGATATCGGACTACCATGCGGTCAGTCTGAGTTCGAACCTACCCAAGGATAGTTGTGTCTAGCCACACTAAAGAGGCATGATATGCCGAAACACGTGTCTGTGGATGACTATTTATTAATATATATATATATATATATATATATCAACAATAATGGTATTATGGATGATTTGGACTCATAACTTTTCATGGTTATGCAATCCTCAGATGAGTCAAATGGTTGAGATCTTAAAAACCAGTAGTTTTTTAGCGTTTATATAAACGTGAAGCGTTTTCACGTGATGGGATGATATAATGCTTAAAAAATGTTTTTTAAACTGCGGCTTGTTTAATCTTTATGTGACGTGGATCGTGTTCACGTGATTTAATGTTATGACGTTAAATCTGTGTTAAAAAAATTATAATAAAACAAACTTGCTTTGGTTTTAATGCACGCGGTGTTCAGATGAAACTTTAAAAAAAAAATTTATGAATAAAAGTAGTACGAAAATTAAGGGATTAATTAGGATCAGGTGGTAAGTGGCACAGTAAAAATTTGTTCAAATGCCTGCACATATATATATATATATATATATATATATATATATATATATATATATATATAAGTGAATAGTTTTATATATATGATATATAAGGGAATAGTTTGTAGGTAAATATTGGTTTGGTTTTATAAACTGGTAGAAAAAATTATTATCAACTTCATTTTCATTAATAAATTGATAGAATTTATAAACTGGTGGTTGACCCGCAGCCACCGCTTTCTAGCACCCCTATGATAAAAAGGGTTGGGTGTTTGCAATAGGAATAAATTAAAGCATGCGGCCAGGACACTCATATAGGTGCTTAGGCTTGAGATGACCAACCAACTGATCGGTTTGGGCCTCTCCATCCGCCCGTCTAGCCCAAGTAAGGACATAAGTCGAGTGTGCATGGCAGGGTACTACATAGTATCCGGATCACAGACTGCTCAGCAACTACAATTTTGTCCTCAGTCATTACGGGTAGCTACTCATGAACAACAGGTTACCCCATTATAAAGGTCTGATCGATCTGCAGAGGTGCAGTTGGTGTATTCTACTGGACCAGTTGTCAGGGCAGATATCCTATTTGTGTTGCATTGGAAACTTGAATTAGATATAAAGAACTGTTTGGACTATTAAATTTATCTAACTTGGTTAGTCGTGTTTAGAATACTTTGACTATTCACTGTAAAGGAGTAATTTGACTGTGTATGCTGTGTATGCATCTGAATGAAGTGATAATGTGTTGATATAGAAATATTAGTTGTTATCTTTGTTGGAATATTTCTGTATATAAGTGTGCTTTAATTCCCCACCCCTATTTATAGACTATCCGAGGTTACGTGATTGACTCCTGTAGCCAATCACTAGCAAAACTGCGTGACTGATAGAATATTTAAACCCCACCCCATATTCGTCATAATTACAACGGCGCACACTGAAGACGGACATAGGATTATCCTGGGACTCTTTTTCAAGAACTGAGAACACTGAGTAACCAAAAGGGTTCATTATCGAGGGACTCTTTATCAAGGATCCAATTCCACTGGATAAGCGCTTCTGCTTTAAGGCCAACGAATGGCCCTTAAAAACGTAACAAACTTCTTATCTTCTATGCAAGGTGGAGAGGTTCAAATCCGGTTGCTGGGCATATATTAAGTTGACTGGCAATGTTGTGATGTTTGGAGTATGGGATGCTCGGGGACATCTGGCCTATTCATAGTTTTTAGTAATAACACATGTTCACTTCTTTTTCTAGTGAGATTTTTATTTTCTCCAAGTCACAACCACCGAGAGGATAGAGAAAGAGAGAGAGAGAGAGAGAGAGAGAGAGAGAGAGAGAGAGAGAGGGTACGTCTTACTCTGTCAACGCATAGTTCCCATTCTAATCTACATGTAATTCTTATATTCCTCCTAACAACTTTCCCATGCTAATTTACGTGTCACTGTTGCATTCCTTAATCCCCCTCTCCTCTCTCTCTCTCTCTCTCTCTCTCTCTCTCTCTCTCTCTCTCTCTCTCTCCTCTCTCTCCTATGGGTCAAATAGATCTGCGCTAATACCTTTAGGGAAAGTATTCTTACATAACTCGTCTGTAAGTGTAGTAAAATTCAAATAACGATATTGTAAATGGAAATTTACCAGTAACCGTTATAGGAAGATTGACAATCGTTTCCTTTTTCTCTGATCTGGGTGCCGATTTCTGATTGGCTGAAGGAAAAGCGAGTGAAAGGGAACTGACTAAGTTAGATTTTGGCGGTTAGTAGAAAGGGGCAGATGCTAGGGTCGTTTGATCCAAAGATGCCAGCTTCTCACCGCGCGGTTGAAAACCACTTTCAGTTCACTTATGAACCATTATCAAAGATGGAGAAAAAAGTGCTCAATTTGGACTTTCAGGTTAAATTTGAGGCCTGATAACCCCCCCCCCCCTAAGAGTGGGTAAAAATGAGCAATTTCGTGCAGAACTAATTTTCTAATTGAGTTCGATGAGGAGTATCACATAGTAAAAGTTGAATTCTGTTGAGAATTGGGGGAGATATGGAGCTTCAAAAATGCCCCCAAAATGCCATTTTTCAGTCATTATATATATTTACCAACCCCTCCACATGAGCAGGTTTTGACACAAGGTCAATTTCTTAAGCGGGTTCAACAGGTTTGAATTCAGAGTTTTCCTTCTCCTAGACCGGTTGCCTAACCAAGGTTAAAGAGTCCAGTCTGCCATACTATTTATCCATAGCTGGAGGAGAGTAGGGTTCATACCTTTCCCAAAGGTATTAGCGTTAAGTGAAAATGCAATTTACCACATCCAGGATTTGAACTCGGGGCGACGAGTCCATTTCCCATGACTTTAACCATTACACCACGCGCTTCCCACTTTTTTTTTCAGCCATTATAAGTCTCCGTATCTTGATGAAAATGTACGTTATCGATTGTATTGTTTTTTAAACAGGTTACAACTTGTCTAAATTTTATTCAGGTTATCAGTTTTGTTTGTGTTTCCGAGGTAACGCAAAATAACGCTAACAGTTTATGTTGGAAATACATGAATGACATTTTTGAAATATATAAACGTGTTTTGCAAACGTGATTTAGAATAAAAATTCTTCTTTTTATTTGAGGAACTTACGAATATTATGGCTGGTTTCGTAATCAGTTCTATTGATAGTGGGTCATTTAAAATTTTATGTGTAAAACTTAGAGAATTTTTTCAATTTTTTTATATTGTTCTCGACATGAAGAATTTTTGTATCATTAACTGAAATATCTGTTATAGTAGAGCAGTTATGTTTTTTAAATGTTGGCATATGGAACCTATATATATATATATATATATATATATATATAATTCCACTTTTTCTTCATATATATATGTGTGTGTATGTGTGTATATACACATATATATATATATATATATATATATGGAAACATACATAATATATGTACATATATATGCATATATATGTGTATGTGTGCATATATATGTGTATGTGTTACACACACACACACACACACACATATATATATATATATATATATAGTAGAGCAATTATGTTTTTAAGTGTTGGCATATGGAACCTATATATATATATATATATATATATATTATATTATATATGTGTGTGTGTGTGTGTGTATGTGTGCATATATATGTGTGTATATATATATATATACACACACACACACACATATATATATATATATATATATATATAATATATATATATATATAATAGTAGAGCAGTTATGATTTTAAGTGTTGTCATATGGAACCTATATATATAATATATATATATATATATATATATATATATATACTACTTTTTCTTCATATATATATAATGTGTGTATGTGTATGTGTATATACATATGTATATATATATGGATATATACATAAATATATGTACATATATATATGCATATATATGTGTAAGTGTGCATATATATGTGTGTTTATATACATATGTATATATATAGCAGAGCAGTTATGTTTTTTAAATGTTGGCATATGGTACCTATATATATATATATATATATATATATGTGTAATATTTTTCTTCATATATATATATGTGTGTATGTGTGTGTACATACATATGTATATATATATGTATATATATATATATGGATATATACATAAATACATGTACATATATATATGCATGTACATATATATATGCATATATATATGTGTAGGTGTGCATATACATGTGTGTCTATATACATATGTATATATATGTGTGTGTTTTTATGCATATATATATGTACACATATATATGCATATATATGTGTAGGTGTGCGTATATATGTGTTTGTGTCTGTGTACCTGTGTGTGTGCGTGTGTGTTGTGTGTGTTTAATGAGATGTTCAATACATGTAATTTACCTAAAATTCAGAGTGAGGTCACAGACTTCCAGAAGAAATACGGACAGATAAAATAACGAGGCTATATTTTTTTATGATTAAAAAAATAATCAAAACACCTGGAAAACTTTGCGCCAAATTTAATGTCTATATTTATCTGTTTTTTTTAAATATTTTCTTGTCTGTTTTGGCACGTAAATAAATAAAGGAAGAAATAAATTAAGATAGATAGATAGATAGATAGATAGATAGGATAATGAATAAATTGATATAGATTAATATATATAAGTAAGTAAAAAGTAAAGTCGACGGGGCGGCCTAAAGTCGGTATCAGCCAGTCAGCGAGGGAGTCTATCCCCTTTTCAATAGCGCTAGACCAAGGAGATTGTTTTAGCATCTGAGGTGGAGCGCCACACCTATCATCAGCTCCTTACTTTACCTTACTTTATATATATATATATGTATATATATATATATATATATGTATATATATATATATATATATATATATATATATATATATGTGTATATATATGCATATATATGTATATGTGTATATATATACATATATGCATATATGTACATACACACACACACACACATATTATATATATATATATATATATATATATATAGAGAGAGAGAGAGAGAGAGAGAGAAAGAGAGAGCATGTCAACAAATAAATAAGATAAATAAACAAATAAAGATGGATAGATAGATATGTGTGAATAGACAGAGATAGAGATAGATAGATAGATAGATAGATAGATAGATGATCAATAAATAATATAAATAGAGACAGATAGATAAATAGATCGATGTATAAATAGATACATATATAATTAACTAAGAAAGAACATAAATAAATAAATATAGATAGATAGATAGATAGATAGATAGAACGATGATGCATAAATAAGTTAAAGGAATAAGGTAAGATAGACAGATAGATAGGTAGATAGATAGATAGATAAGTAAATAAATGAATTAAGATAGATAAGATATATAAAGAGAGATGGATAGATAAGATGAATAAATAAATAAAGATAGATAGATAGTTATATATAGAGATAGGTAGAAAAATTAAGATAGATAAATAAATAAATTACGATAGATTGATAGATAGATAAGATAAGATAAATGAATAAATAGAGATAGATAGATAAATAGATAAACAGATAGATAGAAAAATCTTTATATATTTTATGCTTATATCTATAATTTTCTTTCTTTCATATCTTCTTGTCTTTCTGCTTTAGGGCAATAACATTTAATACTTGAATCGAGCCACAGGCCAGGATTTATATATTGATTTCATTAGAGATTAATCTTCCCTTCTGAGACAAGATTTTCGACTGTTATGCACTGATTCCTTCAGGCAATTTCCCACGTTTCTATTGTCAGTACTGAAAAGTTTC
>CM042165.1:69779452-69796952 GCA_023376005.1 Doryteuthis pealeii
TCTCTCTCTCTCTCTCTCTCTCTCTCGAACTTTTGGCATTAGTGCTCTTTTTTTAAAAATTCTTTTTTCCTTCTATTTCAGGATCATCCAGAAACAGGGCGATAATTTTCCACACTTGCCGTCGTTCTCACCGGTTTCTTGTCTCTCGGATTAAACGATGAAAATTGCCAATTGATGCGGACACTGATGTTCCTTGCCAACACCAACAATGAACTGCTTTCTAAATCACCCTCTCCCTCCTCCTCCTCCCTCTTTCTTGTTCTTCTTGTTCTTGTTCTTCTTTTTCTTTTTCTTCTTCTTCTTTTTCATCTTCTCGAACAATGAATACATGCTAGAAGAAGAAAAAGAAGAACAAAAACAAGAACAAGAAAACACGAGTTAACAAAAATGAGAAAAAAGAGGAAGGAAAGAATAAAAAAGAAGAAAGGGAGAGAGAACCAATGTACAAAACAATGAGGAAAACAATGATCAGTAAAGGAAAGAAAGAAAGAAAGAAAGGAAGAAAGAAAGAAAGAAAGAAAGAAAGAAGAAGAAGAAGAAGAAGAATCACTATGTGCAAACGTAAAGATAAGGAAAGAAAGAAAGAAAGAAAAGAAGAAGAAGAAGAAGAAGAAGAAGAAGAAGAAGAAGAAGAAGAAAGAAGAAGAAGAAGAAGAAGAAGAATCACTATGTGCAAACGTAAAGATAAGGGAAAGAAAGAAAGAAAGAAAGAAGAAAGAGAAGAAGAAGAAGAAGAAGAAGAAAGAAGAAGAAGAAGAAGAAAAGAATCACTATGTGCAAACGTAAAGATAAGGGAAAGAAAGAAAGAAAGAAAGAAAGAAAGAAGAAGAAGAAGAAGAAGAAGAAAGAAGAAGAGAAGAAGAAGAAGAAGAAGAAGAAGAAGAAGAAGAACACTATGTGCAAACGTAAGATAAGGTAAAGAAGAAGGAAAGAAAGAAAGAAAGAAGAAAGAAAGAACAAGAATAAGAAAGAACAAAAAGAATCTCTATGCGCAAAGTAAGTTAAGGGAAAAGAAAGAAGAAGAAAGAAGAAGAAGAAAGAAGAAGAAGAGAAGAAGAAGAAGAGAAGAAGAAGAAGAAGAAGTGGCGGCTTTTCTATAGCGTCTCCGACATGAATTTGATTGTATAATAATTGCTTTTTCTTTAACGACGCTTTAAGAAGCCCATGGATCGAGGCGATTACTATTCTTAGGGATTTTTGCCGGAAGCCGATTTCCCGCTCTTTTTTGTCCGATATTTATTTGTGTTATTCACAGCTTTTCTTCGTTTCGTTGGAGGAAAGTTTATTTCCGGTATGTCTGACATCGGAGAGCAGCTGTAACTCAGAAAATACCCGCCTTGAATTGCAAATTAATCTCAAAAAGAGAAATACAACTATTTGATTTGGCAAGAAAGACTTGTCACCTGTTTTTCTTAAGATACTGCTTGGTTGGTTGGTTGGTTCGTTGGTTGGATTCCTAAGGCATGTCAACACATTTGGGTTATTTTATGCCGAATACGTTTTTGTTTTATTCATTCTTGATGGGTTGGTTGGTTGGTTAATTGGGTTTTACGGCATGTCAACACATTGGGTTATTTTATGCCGAAGATGTTTGTGTTTTATTCATTCTTGATGGGTTGGTTGGTTGGTTGGTTGGATTTTACGACATGTCAACCCATTTTGGTCATTTTATGCCAAAGACGTTTTTGTTTTATTCATTCTTGATGGGTTGGTTGGTTGATTGGATTTTACGGCATGTCAACCCATTTGGGTCATTTTATGCCAAAGACGTTTTTGTTTTATTCATTCTTGATGGGTTGGTTGGTTAGTTGGTTGGTTGGATTTTACGGCATGTTAACCCTTTGGGTAATTTTATTCCGAAGACGTTTTTGTTGTATTCATTCTTGATGGGTTGGTTGGTTGGTTGGTTGGTTGTTGATTGGATTTTTACGGTATGTCAACTCTTGTTCGGTATTTTATGCCGAAGCCATTTTTTAATTTATTCATTAACCTTAGAAAATAAATACAACTAATCGAATTCGCAAGAAAGCCCTGTCACCTGTTTTTTAGGCTATTTGTTTGTTGTATGGTTGGTTGGTTGGCTGGTTGGCTTTTTACGGCATGTCAAACCTTCTTGGGTATTTTAGACCGAAGATATTGTTTTATTCCTTCGTTAATCTCGGAAAGTAAATACAATTATTAGATTTGACAAGAAAATGCAGTCACCTGTTTTTCTTAAGATGTTTGTTGGTTTTTTGAACTTTTATCCTGAATTACACACCAATCCCTCCACCACCCACTCACTTTCTCTTCTATAAATTCAAATATATACAATGCTTTAATTAGACGGACTGAAGAAGTACCGCTTAACGCGGAACGAAATATCTCTCCACATCTATTTGTTTTTAATTATTCCTTTTTGTCCATTTTTCTTCTATCCTTACGACATTCTGTCGGATTTACTCCAACCCTCCTATCTTCATATATATATATTATATATATATATATATATATATGTGTGTGTGTGTGTGTGTGTGTGTGTGTGTTATTATGTATATATATATGTATATATGAGTAAGAAAAGGTGGAATGAAAACATCACACAATGCTGTTAAAGAAGAAAACAATTTATTATATAATCATAGCTGATATTGATCAATATTTCGATTTTACAAAATCATCATCAGAGCTCATTCACTCCCGTAGTTGTTTGGGTCGGAGAGGAAAGTCAAAATGAGTTTACAAAACAAAAAACCTTAATACTGCAAAAAACGAAAGACGTTACAATATTCACCAACGTGGGCATTTCGCGCCATATATATGTCGGTCATGATCCATGTATATCTTTTGTCAACAAATGTAGCGAATTTTTTTATATATGGCGCGAAATGCCCACGTTGGTGAATATTGTAACGTCTTTCGTTTTTTGCAGTATTAAGGTTTTTTGTTTTGTAAAACTCATTTTGACTTTCCTCTCCGACCCAAACAACTACGGGAGTGAATGAGCTCTGATGATGATTTTTGTAAAATCGAAATATTGATCAATATCAGCTATGATTATATTATAAATTGTTTCTTCTTTAACAGCATTGTGTGTGTTTTTCATTCCACCTTTTCTTACTCATATGTCGGATTCATTTCCTTTCTTTTAACTTATATGTATATATATATATATATATATATATATATATATATATATATATATATATACCTTCTACATTAGATTGACTTTCGATAGCCGCCATTATCCATATATATAATATATGTGTGTGTGTGTGTGTGTGTGTGTGTCCGTGTGTGTGAATAGGGACGGCTATCGAAAGTCAATCAGAAAGTAGAATTTGCAGTATGAAACCAGCTCGTGTTCGGAGGTGCCGAAGGGCTGAGTGAAGATGAACCATTTAAAGAAAAATAACCAAATCATGCCATCTTCACAAAGTCCAGTGATAAGAATGAAAACACAATAAAAAAAATGTGTATTCCCTTCCGACTCTCCTTCTACACACATGATCCACTACCCCCACCGCCCACCCATCGAACAGAAAATGAAATGAACATGAATAATCTGTTACCCTACGGGAAAGGATCCTGGTGATCTTTTGCAGTTGATATCGCAACTGTGAAACGTGTTTTTAAGCCCTTTAAACCAGAATCCCGCATCCCCTCTCACAGTTCCTCCTCACAGTCCCCACGAAATTCTTTCTTTTGCAATCCTAGATTTATCTTATCTAACTGTAAGCATCGCTAAGCCGGGGACCTTTGACATTTCAAGCGGTGACATTCACAAATCGCCCTCAAGATGAATAAGGAAAAAAAAATTCTCAATGAACGATTGATATAAAATGGTGGAATTGAAGAAGAAGAGAAGAAGAAGAAGAAGAAGAAGAAGAAGAAGAAGAAGAAGTAAAAAAAGGAGATAGAAAGAAGAAAGAAAGAAAGAAAGAAAGAAAGAAGAAAGAAGAAGAAGAAGAAGAAGAAGAAGAAGAAGAAGAAGAAGAAAGAAGAAGAAGAATTAACATCGGTATGTGCAAAATAAATAAGAGGAGAAGAAAAGAAAGAAGAAAGAAAGAAGAAGAAGAGAAGAAGAAGAAGAAGAAGAAAGAAGAAGAAGAAGAAGAATTAGGTATGTGCAAAATAAAATAAGAAGGAAGAAGAAAAGAAAGAAGAAAGAAAGAAAGAAGAAGAAGAAGAAGAAGAAGAAGAAGAAGAGAGAAGAAGAAGAAAGAAGAAGAAGAAGAAGAAGAAGAAGAAGAAGAAGAAGAAAAAAAGAAGAAGAAGAAGAAAGAGAAGAAAGAAGAAAGAAAGAAAGAAAGAAAGAAGAAGAAGAAGAAGAAGAAGAGAAGAAGAAGAAGAAGAAGAAGAAGAAAAGAAGAAGAAAGAAAGAAAGAGAAGAAGAAGAAGAAGAAGAAGAAGAAGAAGAAGAAGAAGAAGAAAATTAATATTGGTATGTGCAAAATAAAAGAGAGAAGAAAAGAAAAAGAAAGAAAGAAGAAGAAAGAAAAGAAGAAAAGAAGAAGAAGAAGAAGAAGAAGAAGAAGAAGAAAATTAACATCGGTATGTGCAAAATGAAATAAAGAGAGAAGAAAAGAAAAAGAAAAAAAAGAAAGAAGAAGAAGAAGAAGAAGAAAGAAAGAAAGAAAGAAGAGAAGAAAGAAGAAGAAGAAGAAGAAAGAAGAAGAAGAAGAAGAAAGAAAGAAAAAAAGAAAAGAAAAAAAGAAGAAGAAGAATGAACATCAGTATGTGCAATTGTAAAATTGAGGGAGATACAAAGAAAGAAAAAAAGAAACAAACAAAGAAACAAACAAGAAGAAGAAAAACAACAACAACAACAACAACAATAAACATCAGTATTTGCAAAAGTAAAGAAAATGTAGAAAGAATGAAAGAATAGCAACAACAACAACAACAACAAGAAACCCCTGAAATTCCAACCCAATACTTCACTTCAAAGGAGTTGGAAGAAGTCTTTATGTTCATGGAAAAAGCCATTGGAATTCTTGAACATCAAGACTTTAGATTTTGAATGAATTTGGCATTTGCCGAAAACTTAATAAAAGCACTTGTTAAAAAAAGAACAAAAAGAGAACAAAAACAAAAACACATCTATTAAAACATTTGATATTAGATCAATCTTTTAAAAGAAAGCCCACAAGCGATTTAGAAAACGTTTGAAATGTAAGAGGTGTTACCAAAAGCGATATTTCAACATTCTAATGCTTTTAAATTCTCCCGCCCTTTTACGATTCGTATGGTCACTTTTAGGGCCGTAGGTGAAGCAGTTTTACTGTGGAGATCCCTTGTGGCATAAAGTTTGATCCTTTCTTGAAGTAGAAAGATGTAGTATCAGTTTTAATCCTTGCCAGTGTTAAGAAGTTTTATAATCCTCGTCAGTTGGTCCGTCTTAAGGATTTGTATAATCCTCGTCGGGTTGTTCAGAGAGCAATTATACGACAATTTATCAACGCCTTTAAATAGTAAATTAAATACATGTTTGTGCGTTTTGATTGGCCGAGTCAGCCAACGCTGTTTTGGAAGAGTTTATAAATACAAATTGTAATCTTCAGCACATCTTAACTCAAGGTATAAGTTGTGATCTCAGCACAGATTATACCCAAAATAATCCAACATGTCGGCTGAGACAATAGAATACGGTGCCGACACTCTGCAGAGGGAGAGGACCACTCTAATAGGGGACATGTTGGCCGTGGGTGATAACCCATGATTCTTACGGTCGGAATCTTGGGACTGAGCAATCCATGATATGTGAAACTCATCTTTGGCTTAAACGGGCGGTCGGAGAGACCCTCTCCGATCAATCTGCTGATTACGTCAAGCCCAAGCACCTATATATATGGGTTTATTGAGCGCCTGAATGCCGACGCAATTTTTTCCACCAACCACCCATAAGCCGGCTTATGGGTGGGCCCACATAAAAATGTCCTTGTATCAAGCACTCATAAGTGGATGAGAGGCAAATATCTCCCCCAGGCAATACCTGCCCCCTTGATTTAAAGGGGCATGGCTGGGTTTATTGCCCAGTGCCTGAGGCGCTCCCTTTGATAGGGGAATGCCAACGGGATGAACGCATATTTTTGCACCTACCACCCATGTGTCTCGGCTTGTTTTTAGTATCAACAACAATAAAATATTGATTTTGATGTTTTTCGAATGTACATACTATAAATGTTATCGATTTTGTGGAGATGTTCCTTAGTGTTAGGTAGAATCCTTTGGTTGTTACTTAGTGAAGAATCGTTAGTTGTTCCTCGGTGTTGAGCAGAATCCTTGGGCTGTTCCTTAGCGAAAATCCTTGGTTGTTCCTCGTGGGTAGAATCCTTTGGTTGTTTATTAGTTAAGAATCCTTGTGTTAAGCACAATCCTTGGTTGTTCCTCGGTGTTGGCAGAATCCTGTATTAAGCAATGTCCTTGGTTGCTGATCCGTTCGTCCGTGTTGTACAATGAACGGCTTTTAAGACTGATGATTAAATAGTTAACTAACCACGTATTCAAACGTGTTGATTATCCATGCGCCCAAGCAGAGTCTATACTTTTAGGTGGTGGTCTACAACACACCTCATATGACAAAATATGGAGGCGCGTAGTGTAATGGCTAGAGTTGTAGGAAATGGACTCGTCGACTCGAGTTCAAATCGCAGACGATTCTGCCTACATTTTACATAGGTTTAATACCCTTGGAAAAGTAAGTATCCACCTGCTCTGCCTGCAGCTATGGGTAAATAGCAGGGAGAATGGGCTCTTTAACCTTGGTTAGGCAACCAATCAAGGAGAAGGAAAACTCTGAATTCAAACCTGCCTAAAAATTGACCTTGTGTCACATCCTGCTCATGCGGAGGGGTTGGTAAATCTGCATATGACCAACAATGTCTGGAACTGATCAGCCACCAAGATTCCGTCCTTAAGCATCACGGGTCACCGCCCACAGACAACAGCTGATACCATACTCCAACAATGAATACCACTATGTCAAGGGTGTTTTTAGCACTGATATCTCCGCCAGTTCTTTAAATTTCTCACTTTCTTCGGTCGCATAGAAATAGCTACTTTTTACCTATGTAATTTCAATGCAGTTATTATTCATAAATCTGCATACAATATACAAATGCATTTAAAATGTTAATTGGTTTATTATTCTTTTGAATTAAAATGAACATTCATCTGTCTTTTAAATAACTAATTAATTAAATCCAGTTTCTCATATCAAAGTTTATTACAACTAGAAAAAACAATATGAAAGCAATCACTGATTATATAATGGGTTTTCAGTAATTCATTTAACATACACAAAAGTGTAAACACACACACATAATATATATATATATATATATATATATATATATATATATATATATATATATATAGTTCCTGAAGATTCTCTAAAATGTAGTATTGCCTGAGAATCATGAAAACATTAAACCATTAGGAGGAATAAGATTGTAAAGCACTCTCAGTATAGATACTGCAATATACATATTAATACTAGAAAAGACGTGACCCGTTTGTGCTCGGTTTAGGTTGTTGGAAAAAATCACATGATAATATCATTTCACTAATTTAAAGTTTTCCCAAACTGTCCAAATAAGTTATTTAAACTGGAGTAAACATTTTCATCGAATTGTAAATAAAGGACAATAAGAAAATTGTTATTACAAAACATCTACTATAAATAGCTTTAAGGGGTCTTTTAAAGCATCACGTCCTTGACAATTCTTCGAATTCGCCATTTACTTCGGTGCCATTGTAAAAGCAATAACAATAAAATCGATATTTTAATTTTTGTCGAAAATATGTTCTCTGAATAATGCTATGTTCGGGGAGTTTAAAAAAGTCTCGTATCTCTGCCAATTCTGTGGCATTGTAATCTCTATATTGTATTGTACAAGAGACAATGATAAAATCAAATAATTATGTTCTCATTTGAGCATATTTAATTTCCTCTTCTCGGATTTTATTCATTAAAAACTCAGGAGAATAAAACAACGAATTTCCTGATTTTAAAGAAAATCTTCTTAAATTTTAAACAGTCACCTGTTTAGTGCAAGTGAACTCAGGCAAGTTGTAATAGTAGCTCTATCGAGGTAATGGCTTCCTAGTTTTGCTGATTTGATAGCCCCACTGCTCTGGCTAATAGAATATACCAACTGCACCTCTGTAGACGTGTAAGACCCCACCCCAAATGGGATCAACTGTTGTCTGTGGCGGTGACCCGTGATGCTTAAGGACGGAATCTTGGTGGCTGAGCAGTTCCAGACATACAACACTCCACTTTGATATTTATCTAGTAGAGACAGGCGGTCGAATCTCTCTCTCTCTCTCTCTCTCTATCTATATATATATATATATATATATATATATATATATATAAATTATTTTATTTATTCATTTTTTTGTGGGGGATATTGAAGTCATACTTAATTTTTGAAAATTAATTAGTTAATAATTAATGAATTTTTAGGCGGGCATATATGTTCAAATGTAAGGCTAAACAAATCGAGAAAATGTCAATCCCTGAATGTACATTTCGACCTATTAGGTCTCATATTAGGTCGAAATGTACATTCAGGGATTGACATTTTCTCGATTTGTTTAGCCTTACATTTGAACATATATGCCCGCCTAAAAATTCATTAATTATTAACTAATTAATTTTCAAAAATTAGGTATGACTTCAATTAAGCATATATCCTCCAAAAATTGTCGGCTAAAAGTCATATCAAATAAACACATTGTTTATTTACTCACTCTCATATATAATATATATATATATATATATATTATATAATAATATATATATATATATATATATATATATATATATATATATATATATATATATATATATATATATATATATAGGCCCGGTTTAGATCAGTCGGTAGAGTGTCCGCTTAGGAAGCACAAAGCTTCAGATTCGAAACCGGCCCTCGCCGACTCAGCGTATGAGTATCGCAGGGATCTCTGTGCTAAAGAAGCTGATAGTTGGTGTTTCCCTCCACCTCAGATGAAAAAACAATCTCCCAGTGTTAGTGAAAAGCGGATAGACTCCCTTGAAGTCTGGCTGATACCGACTTAGGCCACCCCAACTAATATATATATGTGTGTGTGTATGTGTGTATGTGTGTGTGCGTGTGTGTGTGTCTAAGTCTATCTATCTGCTAACCCCGTCTCGCTCTCTCAATATATATATTTATCAAATATATACGTATATGTCTAAGTCTATCTATCTTTCCATCTAGCTATCTCTCTCAGTATGTTTCAATCTATTCATCTATCTATAACAGTGCCGCAGGCT
The DNA here is from genome assembly GCA_023376005.1 of Doryteuthis pealeii. Taxonomy (NCBI): domain Eukaryota; kingdom Metazoa; phylum Mollusca; class Cephalopoda; order Myopsida; family Loliginidae; genus Doryteuthis; species Doryteuthis pealeii. The sequence goes on from CM042165.1 coordinate 69,788,742, forward strand.
TGACTGAATACATACTCTCGTCTTGTGCTCGGTTACGTCAATGTTAGTAAATATATTATCATCTCACTTACTCTCAATATTAAATTTATATATTATTGCATCTTTGTGCATTGAAACCCTTACTGATAATTATAAGAGAACTTTATCATTTATCTATGCATTAATGTCATGTGAACATCTCGTAAATGTACATACATTATATATATATATATATATATATATATATATATATATATATATATATATAAGTATAAGAGTAAGTAAATGATTCCGACGGTATATGTATAGATAAAAAGGATATGAAAATACAATATGTTGTTAAAATATTAGCAATGAAAATAATATAAAAATATATTCATTTTAACAGCATTGTGTGTTTTTATATCTTTATATATATATATATATATATATATATATATATATTAATATATATATATATATATATATTATATTACGCGACGCTCTCCTATATATAAGGGATGGCACTCTATGACGCCTTTACATAAAAACGATGTGTGTATCAAAACAGTTAAAATCCCCTTCGCATTCTGTAGGTGATGACAGCCTGATGGTTATGGTGACGGACTGACACCCAACGGATCGGTTTCAATCCCGGTTGTAGGTAGCTTACAAATGTCTAGCCACACTGAAGAGATTGATAAGTAGAAACACGTGTCTGTGGATGACTCTCTCTCTCTCTCTCTCTCTCTATATATTATATATATATATATATATATTATATATATATGGGGGTGACAACAATCTATGTATTAATGTCATCTGAACATCTCGTAAATATACAATGCATTATGTAGTTTATTCTTTACCTATATCTGTGGGTGGACAGAGGGTTTCATGCATTTTCTCAACGCAGAGTGAAACGTAAACAGCCTCGTCCAGGATTTAATAAGTAAAGTGTGCTTATATCATTAATGGAGCATGTATATCTAAGTTATGGCAGCGAAGATATGAAGTCCCCGACGCTTGATAACTGAGAGTTTCTCGTCAATGCAATTTTCAATTCAAGAGTATTTATAGTTTGAAAATCAAATAGATGAGGAACTAAGGGGATAATAACAATATTATATATACTAGCAAATATATGCACCCTCCGTAGGGTGCAAGTATTTAAGTTTTAATATAATAAAATATCATATTAAATTAGAAAGGCTAATGAAACTGAATAAGAATGCAGATAAAAAGATTTGGAACAGAGGGGGTATGATTGAAAAATAGAACAACTTTGAAACTAACTCTTCCATCATTTTCCGTTATTCCCGTCTTTCATTGGTAAATTTTCCTAATTAAACTGTTTAGTTAAAATAGGAAGTAAAGAATAATATTACAGACATTTCTCCTTGTTAAGATTTATTGAAGAGATTTTTGCTCATATTCAATAAGATAAAACCAAACAATTAGAAATCAATAATACTAAGCATATATTTATTAAAATCACATTTTTAATATCAATATGCAAATTAGCCTTCTCATTCGCACAGTAAACCGCTATTTTGTTGTATATATAAATACAATTGCATGTTATTAGTATGTAGATATGGTCAACAGTATTAATGATGTAAAACAATTTTATTAATCATTGAGGTTTAAATCAAAATAAAACCATGGAGAATATGACGTAAATAACTAAGGGAATTGTGACTTGAGTAGTAATATAGTTTCGGTTACAGACAGACAAACACACAATCTCTATTATAATAAGATATATTGGTTTGTTGTTTGGTTTTGAAGGCTGTCACAATGCGAATGTAAAGAAAAAAGAAGGTAACTATGATGTTTTTTGTTAACCTGTCATTTTATTCCTTAATATTTCGGATGAAAATTCCCATTATCAGAAGAATACTGGAACTGAAGTTGTCTTAGCGGCTGCTAAATTCGTTCTGTCTTGGGTCTTCCAAATTCTGTGTGTGTATGTGAGTGGTTGGGGTGCTTGCTTATGTGTGTGTTTGTGTGTGTAAGTGTGTGTGTGCGTGCTTGTGTGTGTAAATGTAAGCGTATGTGTGTGTGCGTGGTGCTTATGTCCGTGTGTCTGATCATTTCTTTTTATTTTATTTTAATTATTATTCCAGATTTGATTCGCCTCTAAGCAAGTTTATTTTTTTTTTTTTATTAACAGGATCATCTGATCTCTTTTTTATTGATATGTGTCTGAGACTAACATTCTGGATATTGCTTGATTGTTTATGGGTGCGGGTGTGTGGATTTACTGTCTATCAGGTGGCCTGTAATCCTGTTGTGTGTGTGTGCAGTGTATTTGGTCAGTCTCAACACCATGAGTGTGTGTGTGTGTGTGTGTGTGTGTGTGTGTGTTTTGTGGGGTGTGTTTGGTTTGCGTGTATGCCTTTTTCATGTACATTAATGTATGTGTGTGTTATTTATTGTGTGTGTGCTTTGTACATGTACATTAATATATGTGTGTGTGTGTGGGGTGTGTGTTGGTTTTAGGAGCTTAGAATGAACTTAATTTTATTAAAAATTGTGATTATAGAGTCTGCTAGATTCTATTTTGCCTTGTTTTTTTATTTTTTAGCATTATATTTATCTTATTTCATTTTAATTTATTTTATTTCATTTACTTTTTATTTTATTATTTATTTATTTATCAATTTTTTTTTATATATATATTATATATCTTTTATTTTATTTTATTAATTTATTCGTTTTTATTATATATTTATTTATTTTATTAATTTGTTTATATTATTATTATTATTATTATTATTATTATTATTATTATTATTTAATCTCTTACTTGTTTTGTTCTTGTCAATGTATTTCTAGTGTGTGTTGGTTTGAGTTTTAAAAGGTTAGAATAAAACTAATATCTATCAAGAATTATAATTTTAGATTCCACTGATTTGTTTTAGGGGTTAAGGTTAAGGGCAATTGTGTTCTGTTTGTGTGCGTGCCTTCTTCATATAAGCTAATATGTGTGTATGTGTGTGGATTTAGGGGATTAGAATTAAGTTAATTTTATTAAAATCGTGATTATAGAGCCTGCCTGGTTCTACTTTGTTTTGTTTGTTAATATTACATTTATCTTATTTATCTTACTTACTTATTTATTTACATTTTTTATTTATTTATTTATTTAATTATTATTATTATATATATATATATATATATATATATATATATATATATATATATATATATATATATATATAATTATTTCCATTATTTGATTTGAAATTTCTTGGTTTCGAGCCAAATTCTCTTTTAATTGGCCATTTGTATTTCTAATATTAAAATAAATACATTAACGCTAATTGTTAACATGACAAATAAAAAACAATACATACTATAACTATGTAAATCCTAATTTTTAAATAAAATAAGTGCACAATCATGAAACGTCTGTGAAAAATTAATATCTCTTATTTAAAATATTAAATATAAAAAAAATAGTAATCTAAACTAATCTTAGAAAGAATTGTATATTTCACCGTAATAATTACGGTGAAATATAATATACTACTTATTTGTTTACAAAAATGTAAAATGGCGAGTATTATTTTAACGTTCAATTATAAGGGTGTTTAATTTTTAGATGTATTCGAAAGTATAAATCAAATCTTCATTATTTTGCTTTAAAACCCAGACCTGGTGATATTTAATATGCATATCTATTTACTTTGTCGTTAATTGTTTTATTTTCGAAGTTTCCTCCGGACAAAAATTAATGCAAATTCCTTTATATATATATAATATATATATATATATATATATATATATATATATATATATGTTAACTATTCTAAAATGCCTATAATTTCTATAGAATTATAATAGCAAAAGTAATAATAATAATGACAATAATAATAATAAAACTAATTATAATAACAACAACAATAATAAACACAACCTATATAAATGGTAAATGGAATAGCCCATTGTTGAACGGTTTCAAAATACCTTAAAAATGGCCCACGATAGGGCAGAAAGTACTCGGTCTATGACATATGGCAAATACATCAGCCAATTTTCGCCAGATATTACAAAAATAATCCGGCAATACAAAAAAACAAAGGACAAAACTTGCAGACAGAAAATGGCTGCATTATTTAACAATATATGCCTACAAGAAAAAATGCTGCCTAAATACACACACACACACACACACACACACACACACACACACACATATATATATATATAATATATATATATATATATATATATATATATATATATCATTCTGAGGCGGGAGATTGGTAAAAAGCTACAGCATATTTGCATTACTGCAGACTTGGAGAATAGGTCTTGATAATCATTTCCATTATTTGATTTGAAATTTCTCGGTTTCGAACTAAATTCTCTGTTAATTGCAAAAAAAGAAAAGCACGTTCTTTGAACTGATCCCTAATTCCCATTCCTTTGATTCTCGGTTGTATTCTTCTTTAGTAATGGCGATTTCGTGATTATTTTCTTCAATACTGAGTGCTTCCATATTTTGTTCTGTTTGAGTTGAAAAATATGACATCTTGTGTGGAGTAGAAGTGGACTGTTCCACCAAGAAGTGTAGGTGACTTCAGGGAGCACCCAACTCGAATACGTGGTTAGTTCTTGAAAGCCGACCATTTGCACATATTCGACACGGAGGAAAGGATCAGCAACCAAGGACTCACTAAGGAACAACCAGGGTTTCTGCCTAACACTAAGGAACACAAGGGATCTCTACTGTAAAGTACTTTCAACTGCTGCCTAAAAATGGCTACAAAAATCGTAACAAATTTGATCTTTAAAAACCTCATATGTGTTCACTTGAGAAAGCATTGTTTTCGTTCCGTTTCTTTATTTTAATGGCATATCAATTTTCGCGGATTATTTAATGGCAAAGTTATTGTTGTAGAATAACTGTAGTGGCACTATCTAATCAATAGATGAGACATGACAATGAACACGTTGTAGAGTAGGATTGGACTGTTCCATTAATTTGTGGGTGACTGCAGGGAGCCCCAGCTTTATACTTACCTACTCGATGACTATTTAATAACCTGACATTTTAGGGGCCAGGAAACTGCTATTCACGAGAAGACGTTACTAAAGATACTACGACTACTAATACTACTAGAAATTCTCCAAATGCCCAAATTTTGGCCGGATTTCAACTAAACATTCAGCAATTGTTGAAGCTGTCCCCGAAAATGGTTTAAACTCAATTTGGCACAGATTATTTGATTTTTACTCACGAAAATGAAACCGCTTTTAATGCCAATAAAAGTAATCACGAGTTACCAATGATTTTCAAGGGAGGAAATTGAATATGACATGAGTTAGGCATGATTTACAAGGGAGATAATTAAGTAAGACAGCTGGCATTCGGAGAGAAAAGACGCCATTTTTTAAAGTTTTAAGAAAGCAATGATTTATTTAACAAAGATAATGTGAAAGTGGCGCTTTATCTATCTAATTGATTTGATTTACTTACTTATCTATTATATTCATTTTTATATGAATTAGAATAAGTGTGTAATTCATTATATAAATTGGTATAAATATACAAAGTGTTATATAAATCAGTACAAATATATGGGGCATAACATAAATTGGTATGAATACGTAATTCATTATATGAATTGGTATAAATATCTATTATTTATATAAATTGGTATAAATTTGCAATATGTAATATAAATTAGTATTAATACGTAATCTGTTATATAAATTGATAAAAATATGTAATATGTTATGTCGATTAATAATAATATTTAATGTGCTATGTATATTTACCAACCCTCCGCACGAGCAGGATGTGACACAAATTACTTTAAATTTCTTTAGCGGAGTTCAACAAGTTTGAATGCATACTTTTCCTTCTCCTAGACCGGTTGCCTTACCAAGGTTAAAGAGCCCAGTCTGCCCTACTATTTATCCATAGCTGGAGGGAGAGTAGGATTCATACCTTTCCCAATGGTATTAGCGCTAATTTAAAATGCAAATACCATATATAATGTGCTATATGATTTAATATAATTATATTTAGTGTGCTATACGTAATATTTATATCATCATCATCATCAGCATCAGCAGCATCAGCATCATCATCATCATGTCGTGCTAGCAACACGGATATTGATGTCAATCTATCATTCATTGAACTCGGAAGGTCCTCCACGCAGTATCCAGTATTCGCGCAGAGCTGGTCAATGTATGTCTTTGCTGGGCGGCCCACACTCGCGTACTCATATGCTGATATCAATAGGAGAATGTCACTTATTATTTAGTCCTTTCTTCTTCAGCAGTGTCCAGCATGTCCTGCTCGTCTCACTCGGATGGTCTGTGTGATTGGGCAAATGATCGTATAACTGCTCATTTGTGGGGTGTTGTTTCAACGGTTTGTTTATATATTTTTAGAATTCTTGTGTATCTCCTACCTATCTCATTCGCCAAGTGCTTCGTCAGGTCCAAGTGGTGGTAATGCATAATATCAATTATCATAAATACATAATTCATTATATGAATTGATATAAATATGTATTATTTTATACAAATTACATTATTATGAAATATGTTATATAGGTAGATATTAATACGCAATGAATTGGTATAAATATGTATTATGTTATATAAATTGGTATTAATATGAAATATGTTATATAGGTAGGTATTAATACGCAATACTTATATGAATTGTATAAATATATATTATGTTATACAATTGTATGAATATGTTATATAGGTAGATATTAATACGCAATCACTTATATGAATTGGTATAAATATGTATTGTATACAAATTAGTATGAATATGAAATATGTTATATAGGTAGTATTAATACGCAATCACTTATATGAATTGGTATAAATATGTATTATTTATACAATTGGTAATATGAAATATGTTATATAGGTAGATATTAATACGCAATCACTTATATGAATTGGTATAAATATGTATTGTTATACAAATTAATATGAATATGAAATATGTTATATAGGTAGATAATACGCAATCACTTATATGAATTGGTATAAATATGTATTGTTATAAATTATATGAATATGAAATATGTTATATAGGTAGGTATTAATACGCAATCCGTTATAGAATTGTATAAATATGTATTATTATATAAATTGGTATAATATGAAATATGTTATATAGGTAGGTATTAATACGCAATTTATATGAATTGGTATAAATATGTATTATGTTATACAAATTGGTATGAATATGAAATATGTTATATAGGTAGATATTAATACGCAATCACTTATATGAATTGGTATAAATATGTATTGTTATACAAATTGGTATGAATATGAAATATGTTATATAGGTAGGTATTAATACGCAATCACTTATATGAATTGGTATAAATATGTATTGTTATACAAATTGTATGAATATGAAATATGTTATATAGGTAGATATTAATACGCAATCACTTATATGAATTGGTATAAATATGTATTATTTTATACAAATTAGTATGAATATGAAATATGTTATATAGGTAGGTATTAATACGCAATCACTTATATGAATTGGTATAAATATGTATTGTTATACAAATATGAATATGAAATATGTTATATAGGTAGATATTAATACGCAATCACTTATATGAATGGTATAAATATGTATTGTTATACAAATTAGTATGAATATGAAATATGTTATATAGGTAGGTATTAATACGCAATCACTTATATGAATTGGTATAAATATGTATTATTATACAAATTGGTATGAATATGAAATATGTTATATAGGTAGATATTAATACGCAATCACTTATATGAATTGGTATAAATGTATTATTTATATACAAATTAGTATGAATATGAAATATGTTATATAGGTAGATATTAATACGCAATCACTTATATGAATTGGTATAAATATGTATTGTTATACAAATTAGTATGAATATGAATATGTTATATAGGTAGATATTAATACGCAATCACTTATATGAATTGGTATAAATATGTATTGTTATACAAATTGGTATGAATATGAAATATGTTATATAGGTAGGTATTAATACGCAATCCGTTATACGAATTCGTATAGTTATGTAATGTGTTATATAGATTAGTATAACTATTTAATGTGCTATATAAATTGTTTAAATATGTACGAAATAAATTTGTATCAATACGTAATGTTTTTTTATACATTTATATAAATACGCAATCCGTTATGAGAAAAGAATTTTTTCAAAAATATAACAAACACAGGAT
>CM042165.1:69801952-69834452 GCA_023376005.1 Doryteuthis pealeii
GCGAGTAATAGCCCTTGTTTATTGGTCTGTTTAAAATTTGAAGTCTTAGAAAAAAGAACGTTGAAAAATGAACGGTTTGAAATATGACATCAAATATAACTCGGCCGAAATGTACATACAGAGAATGACTTTTTATCGATTTGTTTACGCTTTACATTTGAACAGATATATTCGCCTAATTCATTAATTATCAACTAATTAATTTTTAAATTAGGTATGACTTCAATTAAGCACATATTCTCCCAAATATATATATATATATATATATATTATATATATATATATAAATCTTCCTGACTTTTCCTATTTTTCACTCCCAATCATCATTTTTCGTCATACTGTCGGATTGTATGAGTGCGTGCGTGCGTGCGTGCGCACGCGCGTGTGTGTGTGTGTGCGCGCGCGCGTGTGTGTGTGTGTTCGTGTGTGTGTGTGTGTTTGTGTGCATTTTCCAGCATGCCTTCATTTGCTGACTGATAGAAACATATTTGTCTACATTATGTGGTTTTAATATTACGTTATGTATCAATTTAAATGTCCTTTCGGATATTCTATCACCGAAAATCAAATATATACCTTGGTTTCACTATAACAACTCCATCAAGACGTCTTACCATGCACCTTTTCGCCAATACCTACATCCAAATTTCGCAAAATCCTTATACATTACACAAGAACATTGGAGCATCAAATTAACTTTAAAATAACTAACTGCGCATTTACCACCTCTCTCATTTTTTCACCTACTCTCTTTCTTTCTTTCTTTCTTTTTTGTTTTTCTCTTTGTTTCTTTCTTCTTCTTTCTTTTGTTTTTTCTTTCTTCTTTCTTTCTTTCTTTTTTGTTTCTTTGTTTTCTTTCTTTCTTTTCTTTTTTGTTTCTTTGTTTCTTTCTTCTTTCTTTTCTTTTTGTTTCTTTGTTTCTTTCTTCTTTCTTTTTTTTTTTTTGTTTATTTGTTTCTTTCTTCTTTCTTTCTTTCTTTTTGTTCTTTGTTTCTTTCTTCTTCTTCTTTCTTTTTTGTTTATTTGTTTCTTTCTTCTTTCTTTCTTCTTTTTTGTTTCTTTTTTCTTCTTCTTTCTTTCTTTCTTTCTTTTTTGTTTCTTTGTTTCTTTCTTTCTTTCTTTTTTGCTTGTTTGTTTGTTTCTTCTTTCTTTCTTTCTTTCTTTCTTTTTGTTTCTTTCTTTCTTCTTTCTTTCTTTTTGTTTGTTTGTTTGTTTCTTCTTTTTTCTTTCTTTTTTTGTTTCTTTCTTCTTTTTTTTTTTTTTCTTTGTTTCTTTCTTTCTTTGTTTTCTTGTTTCTTTCTTTTCTTTCTTTCTTTTTGTTTCTTTTCTTCTTTCTTTCTTTTTTGTTTCTTTGTTTCTTTCTTCTTCTTTCTTTTTTTTTGTTTTTCTTTTTCTTTCTTTCTTTTTTTTTCTTTTTTTCTTTCTTTTTTTTCTTTTTTCTCTTCTTTCTTTCTTTTTTTCTTTGTTCTTTCTTCTTCTGTCTTTTCTTTTTTTGTTCTTTCTTTCTTCTTTCTTTTTTTTTGTTTCTTTGTTTCTTTCTTCTTTCTTCTTTCTTTCTTTTTTGTTCTTTGTTTCTTTCTTCTTTCTTTCTTTTTTCTTTCTTTTTGTTCCTTTCTTTCTTCTTTCTTTCTTTTTTGTTTCTTTGTTTTCTTTCTTCTTTCTTCTTTCTTCTTTCTTTTTTGTTTGTTGTTTGTTTCTTTCTTTCTTTTTTGTTTCTTTCGTTCTTCTTTCTTTCTTTTTTGTTTGTTTCTTACATTTCTGTGTAGCATGTCCTTTTCTTCACTTTTTTTATTATAAAAATGAAATGGTCCATTATTTAGCTGAGGTGACGACACTCATAAGAAATAAGAATTCGGTGAATAAGCGACACCAGATAACCAAGATTTACATTTTCGCATTTCTTCTTGGACGGTCTCATTTTTAACCAGAGGGTATTGTAAGATGATAACGGTCGGAAGATTAAGGAACACGCGTATTGGTATATATAGATTATTCAGCTTTAAGTGTATTGATCTCATGAACTTTTTTCATTTGTTTGCTTTTTGGGTTTTGTTGGGGGGGGGGCTTTTGTTGCGGGGTCTTTTTTTGGGGGGGGGCATTTTTCTTTTGCAATTATTATAATGAATCGCTTATATTTCCTTCTTTTATATTCAAATAATATTAATTTAACATTGATTTAAACAACTAAAACTAAATTTGACATTTATTTTAAAGTGCTCATTACATTCTATCTTAACACAAAAAGTCATATGAATCGTATAAAGTAAATATCAATAAAATTAAGTCACAATTACAAGGAAGTTTTGTTCTAATTCTAAAGTTCACAAAAGAATTTTAAAAAAGAAGAAATACATAAGTAATTCACTTTTGAGGTTAAAAAAAAATAAATTAGACATTTTATCAATATTCTTTTAAAAGTAACAACCTTGATTCGTTTTTTTTTCTTTTTATATTGCATTCAAAATCAAAGCGAACAGACGCAGAAAATCTTGTTTTCTGTTGAACGCGAAGAAAAATGTCTTTATCTTTTTTATTATTCATTTTTTTTACAAAGAATTTAATTTTTTTTTCAACTTCGTTTAATCTTTTCAGCATCTTATATGAGAAATAAAAAAAAAGAATGTCATTTCGTGTTTGTTATTTTATCTTATTTTATTCTGTTAAGTAGAACTTTTTGGGGTCTTATCATATATATATATATATATATATATATATATATATATATACGCACACAAGGTGTGTCATAAGAGTATCGAGATTGAAGCTGTATTTACCAAGATAGAAATGAACAATGAATGGAACGTTAATTTTTTCTGAATACTAAGTACAAAAATGCTCGATACTTTTATGACACACCCTATATATATATATATATATATATATATATATATATATATATATATATATATATATATATATATTTGTAATAAATTTGCTCTACTAACGTATTGAGCACTTTGTATTTGTTATATCGCTGACTTACTTCCCTGAATTCTACACCATCTAACCATCGTGACCATATTCAGTGGTAAGTCACCTTTTCCATTATACATACTAGCAAATGTATGCACCCTCTGGGTGCAAGTATTTAAGTTTTAATATAATAAAATATCATGTTAAATTAGAAAGGCTAATGAAACTGAATAAGAATTCAGATAAAAATATTTGGAACAGAGGGGGTATAATCGGAAAATAGAACAACTTTGAAACTAACTGTTCCACCATTTTCCCTTACTCCCGTCTTTCAGTGGTAAATTTTCCTAATTTAACTATTTAGTTAAAATAGGAAGAAAAGAATAAAATTACAGTTATTTCTTCTTGTTAATAGATTTCTGTTAAGGTTTATCCCGAGATTTTTGCTCATATTTATTAAGATAAAACCAAACAATTAGAAATCAATAATACTAAGCATATATTTATAAAATCAATTTTTTAAAGATCAATATGCAAATTAGCCTTCCCATTCACACTGTAAACCGCTATTTCGTTGAATATATAAATATAATTGCATGTTATTAGTATGTAGATATTGTTAACAGTCTTAATGATGTAAAACAATTTTACTAATAATTGAGGTTTAAATAAAAATAAAATCATGGAGAATATGATGTAAATAACTAAAGGAATTATGACTTGACTAGTAATATAGTTTCGGTTACAGACTGACAAACCCACAATCTCCATTATAATAAGATATATATATATATATATATATATATATAATTTGGTGAATCTTGTTCTCAGTGTGTATATTATATTTGTATATTTGTTATATATATGTGTGTGTGTGTGTGTGTATTTTATATATAATATATATTTTGGGGGATTTTGTGTGAACCATGGCTTTTAAATAAATGAGAAACTCCGTTAGATTTTATGTGCTAAATTTCATTTTACTTCATTCAATATTTCGGAAGTATAAACCTCCTTTATCAAGAATGACTAGACTTGTAGAAGAACCTTTGCGGTAATATTTAACCCATAGCTTCACTCTTATGATTATCGTTAAAATCGACTTGGTATAAGGATTATTTTCAAACTCAATACATCTATACCGTTTCTCATTGGGCCCTTAGCGTAGATCATATAGTTGTTTTTGCTAAGTTAATCATTTTCCGTTGCATACAGTACACGCCGAATATCGTACATTATTTATGTTCTTTGTCCACCTTTATACCAGACAATATCAATATTTCATTCCTTTGTTCCATTATTTTTGTCTTGTCTTCTATCAGGCAAATCACCTTTATAGTATAAAACTCAGTCTTTCCGTTATCCGAAACGGGAAGCTAGAAATAAAAAAAAAACGATTAGTATTATCTGCGTTATTCGGACTATTGTCTCCATCTTCATTGTTATTTGTACAACGTTTCGGCCGATATACCCTCCGGCCTCCTTCGGGTATTTCTTGTCGGACTCGGGAACCTTCTCGGACTCGGGAACCTTCTTGTCGTAATCGGGAGCCATCACAGAACTTTGAACCTAACCCTTTATTTATTCCACGTGGGTTTCCTGCTCTCATTCCGCTAACCATAGCTGGGGTAGAAGTTGTGTTAATTATTTTTTTAATTGCCTCCAGTTAGGATTGAACTCGGTATCCAGAGATAACTGTCACTTAGAAAAACGACAATAAAAAAAACGAATTCAATTCTTTACTTTCAACTTTGAATAAGGGACGCGAGGCAAACAAATCTCGAGGTATTTGGTCCGTTATTTTGGGGACGGTTTAATCGGGGGATAAAAGTGACCATTTGATATCAGCTGGAATAAAGAGTATCGTTTCTATTTGCGTCCAACTCTATACTCTGTAAACAAGTCAGAAGTGCTATTTTTATTTGTCTATGATCCTTTGTTTGGACAGTTATAGGATATGAATTATGGGAAAGTTATATTATATGAATTATGGGAAATGGACTCGTCGCCCCGAGTTCAAATCCTGGACGTGGTAATTGTATTTCACTTAGCGCTAATACCCTTGGGAAAGGTATGAATCCTACTCTCCCTCCAGCTATGGGTAAATAGCAGGGCAGACTGGGTTCTTTAACCATGGCTAGGTAACCAGTCTAGGAGAAGGAAAACTCTGAATTCAAGCCTGTTAAACTCCGCTTAAGGAATTGACCTTGTGTCACATCTTGCTCGTGCGGAGGGGTTGGTAAATATATATATGATATGAATTATTCTTATCTAATACTAATAATCTAAAGACAGCAATATGGTTTCAAGTATTCCTATCTAATACAACTAATTTGAAGAGAGCTATACAGTTTCTAATATTCCTATCTACCACAATTAATTTAAAAATTGCTATAAGGTTTCAAGTATGCTTATCAAATACAACTAATTTGAAGACAGCTATATGGTTTCAAGTATTCCTATCTAATACAACTAATTTTTAAAAAAAGCTATACAGTTTCAAATATCCCTATGTAATACAACTAATTTGAAGACGTGTATACGGTTTCAAGTATTCCTATCTAATACAACTAATTTGAAGGCAGATATATGATTTCAAGAATTTTTATTCTCTACTTTCACATCTTGTAAAGGATCCAAGACTTGTCTTAATCGACACATTTTAATTCAAAATATGCAAATAGACTAGCTTCCCAAATGCATGGGTGTTTGTTTTTTGACTGGGAATCAACCTAGTCACCAGATCTGCCCCACACTGGATTTCAGTTGAATGAGGCACTGGACGTATACCTGAGGGTAGACGAAAATATTCAATTTTACATTTGTTTTTCTTGTTATATGTTGATATTTATCATTAGACAACAGTAACAGTATGTGCAATGATATTCTGGCTCCCACCAAATCATAGGTATACCAAATGCCAACTTATCACGTGTTTCCTTGATCCACATCCGTAAACTCTTAATACTCTGCTTGCACATCTTGTAAGGGATCCAAGACTTGTCATAATCGACATTGTCTTAATTCAAAATATGCAAAATAGCCTAGCTTCACAAATGTATTGATGTTTGTTCTTTGATAGGGAATCAACATAGTCACTTAATCTGAATAATTCTCCTTGATTTTCAATAAAACAATCAACGCAATCAGTTGACTAGTTCTATTACTTACAGACAAACAATACAAGTGTGCTTATTTAGAGAGTGAGCTGTAGATAAATAACTTGACGTGATAGAAGAAGACTGACTGCAGTTTTTTTATATTATTAATACTGTTGTCCTTATTCAATGCTTTAGTCAGCAATTAGTTCATGTAACTATTTGTATTTAATAATAAAACTCCTTTATTCGCATACACTTATATGGTTTCATGTATTCCTATCAAATTTTCAAACAGATTTATTTGACCCATAGCAAGGACCTTATGAGTAGAGATGAAATTCTACAAGAGGGAGGCTGAAGGAATTTGCCCTGAAAGTTTTCTTAAATTTCAGGAACAGAATGTAGAAAATTAAAATCTACAATATAGTTTTTATAACGATCCTTTCCCCCTTATAAAAAAAGTGTTTGCTTGTTTGGTTTTTTATTAAAGAAAACAGTTTCAAGTGTATACAGTGTCCTGGGCATGGCGTTAAACTGCATCTAGTGGTGAGGTTCCAATTCTTGAGTTCTGGGGAGTGTGGAGTATACCTTCATTATCATTACTCCCAGTTCCAGTCTGACCCTGAGTGGTATTACCTGTCTATGGTTTAAATAGATCAACAATAAGTTTTAAAAAATTGAGTTGAAAAATTGAATTTAAACAATTTAATACCCAACAAGAATGAATAAAACAAAACATCTTCAGCATGAAATAACCCAATGGTTGTCATGCCGTAAAATCCAACCGACCACCCAACCAATCAAGTGTATACATTTTATATTAATGCATATTAACTCTAAATATGACCTATAATACCACATTTCAATAGAAGCAATGTCATTTTTAGTAATATCATGGTACGAATAGAGAATAGAAGCCAGAAAACCAAAATTTTAATGCAAATGAGATAAAGTTTTTAAAATAAAGCAATGTAACAGTTTCCCCTTGAAGCAAACGAAGTGTACATTTGAGAATCCTTTTTTTTTTCATTTTGTTTTAAAGTAGGGGGTAGGCAGTGAGTCCAGGGTCTTAGAAGGTAATCTTTCTTTTTTTCATTTTATTTACATACTAATACCATGCAATTGTATTTATATATACAATAAAATATTGGTTTACAGTGTAAACGGTAAAGTTAATTTGCATATTGACCTTAAAAATTTGATTTTAATAAATATGTGCTTAGTATTATTGATTAATAATTGTTTAGTTTTATCTTAATGAATATGAGCAAAAATCTATGGGATAAATCTTAAAAGAAATCCATTAACAAGAAGAAATAACTGTAATTTTATTCTTTTATTTCCTATTTTAACTAAATAGTTGAATTATAAAAAATTAGCAATGAAAGATGAGAGTGATGGAAGAGTAAGTTTCAGTTGTTCTATTTCTCGATTATACTCCCCCTATGATTCAAATCTTTTTATCTGCATTCATATTTATTTTCATTAATCTTTCTAAATTAATATATTTCATTACATTAAAACTTAAATACTTTCGCCCGGAGAGTGCATATTTTGGCTAGTACAAATAATTTCAAAACATACTGACCTCAGCATAAAGTTATCTAATAAGTCCCTGTTATGTTCACATCTATGGGTTAAATAGAAAAATGTGTTTAAAACAAATGGAGTACCCATCAAGAATAAATAAAACAAAAACGTCTTCAGCATAAAATGACCCAAATGGGTTGAGATGCCGTAAAACCCAACCAACCCATCAAGAATAAATAAAACAAAAACGTCTTCGGCATAAAATGACCCAAATGGATTGACATGCCGTAAAACCCAACCAACCAACCAACCAACCCATCAAAGAATAAATAAAACAAAAACGTCTTCGGCATAAAATGACCCAATGGATTGACATGCCGTAAAATCCAACCAACCAACCAACCCATCAAGAATGAATAAAACAAAAACGTCTCTGGCATAAAATGACCCAATGGATTGACATGCCGTAAAATCCAACCAACCAACCAACCCATCAAGAATGAATAAACAAAACCGGTCTCTGGCATAAAATGACCCAATGGATTGACATGCCGTAAAATCCAACCAAACCAACCAACCCATCAAGAATGAATAAAACAAAAACGTCTCTGGCATAAAATGACCCAATGGATTGACATACCGTAAAAATCCAACTAGCCAACCAACCACCCACCAAGAATATATTAAACAAAAACGTATTTGGCATCCAACCCATTTAGAATAAATAAAACAAATTGTCTTTGGCATAAAATGACCCTATGGGTTGACATGCTGTAAAATCCAACCAACCAACCAACCCATCAAGAATAAATAAAACAAAACGTCTCTAGTATAAAATGACCCAATGGATTGACATACCGTAAAATCCAACCAACCAACCACCAACCCATCAAGAATAATAAAAACAAAAACGTCTCTAGTATAAAATGACCCAATGGATTGACATACCGTAAAATCCATCCAACCAACCAACCAACCCATCAAGAATAAATAAAACAAAAACGTCTCTAGTATAAAATGACCCAATGGATTGACATACCGTAAAATCCATCCAACCAACCAACCAACCCATCAAGAATAAATAAACAAAAACGTCTCTAGTATAAAATGACCCAATGGATTGACATACCGTAAAATCCATCCAACCAACCAACCAACCCATCAAGAATAAATAAAAACAAAACGTCTCTAGTTATAAAATGACCCAATGGATTGACATAGCGTAAAATCCAACCAACCAACCAACCAACCCATCAAGAAATAAATAAAACAAAAACGTCTCTAGTATAAAAATGACCCAATGGATTGACATACCGTAAAATTCATCAACCAACCAACCAACCCATCAAGAATAAATAAAACAAAACCGTCTCTGGCATAAAATGACCAATGGATTGACATACCGTAAAAACCAAACCAACCAACCAACCAACGCCATCAAGAATAAATAAAACCAAAAACGTCGCTAGTATAAAATGACCCAATGGATTGACATACCGTAAAATCCAACCAACCAACCAACCAACCCATCAAGAATAAATAAAACAAAAACGTCTCTAGTATAAAATGACCCAATGGATTGACATAACCGTAAAAAGCCAACCAACCAACAACCAAACCCATCAGAATAATAAACCAAAAACGTCTCTAGTATAAAATGACCCAATGGATTGACATACCGTAAAATCCAACCAACCAACCAACCAACCCATCAAGAATAAATAAAACAAAAACGTCTCTAGTATAAAATGACCCAATGGATTGACATACCGTAAAATCCAACCAACCAACCCATCAAGAATAATAAAAAAAAAACGTCTCTAGTATAAAATGACCCATGGATTGACATACCGTAAAATCCATCCAACCAACCAACCAACCAACCAACCAATCAAGAATGAATAAAACAAAAACGACTTTGTCATAAAATGATCCAAATGGGTTAACATACCGTAAAACCCAACCAACCAACCAATCCATCAAGAATGAATAAAACAAAAACGTCTTTGGCATAAAATGACCCAATGGATTGACATGCCGTAAAATCCAACCAACCAAACAAGTTGTGCCTATGTATTTCCTGATACTAACTCATGTTAACTCTATATTTTCGGCTTAAATCAGCATACAAATAATAGCATAAAGTAAGCCAACAAGTGTTGACATGGTGTAAATCCAACCAACGACGAGCCAACCTTTCATTGTTTCGGTTTCCCTTAACATCATTCTCTCCAAGATAATACAAATTCTTATCATTTCATCGTACACTTGTTTCATCTGTGAAATAAAAAAGTCATTCGTTTGATCGAGTTTGATTTTTCTTCTTTATTTTTCATATCGCTGCGAGATATAAAAATATTGTTATCACTTCATTGCAAGTGACCAAGGAAATAGAAAAAAAGAAAAAAAAAGACTTTCTGTTTGATCAATAAAATAACATAAAAGAAAATACAAGAAAGGGGAGGGGAAAAGGGAAGGAAAGGAAAAAAAAGTAAGTGAATAGTCTGGAATAGAGACATTGGAGAAAGAAAGAAAGAAAGAAAGAAAGAAGAAAGAAAGGATGAAAGAATGCAGGAAGAAGAAGGAAAAGGAAAGAAGGAAATGGAATAATCTGGAATAGAAAGAAAGAAAGAAAGAAAGAAAGAAAGAAAGAAATTGAACAGTTTGGAAAAGAAAGAAAGAAAGAAAGAAAGAAATTGAACAATTTGGAATAGAAAGAAAGAAAGTAAGGAAAAGGAAGAAGACAAAGAAAGAACAAAGAAAGAAAGAAGAAAAGAGACAGATTAGAATAGAGACAATTTGGAGAAAGAAAGAAGAAGAAGAAAGAAAGAAAGAAAGAAAGAAATGCAGGAAGCGAAAGAGGAAACAAAAGGAAGAAGGGGAAATGGAATTAATCTGGAATAGAAGAAAGAAAGAAAGAAAGAAAAGTAGTGAAAAGACTAGAATAGAGACATTGGAGAAAGAAAGAAAGAACAAGCAAAAGCAAACAAAGAATGCAGTAAAGAAAGAATGAAAGAAAGGAAGAAGGAAATGGGATAACCTGAAATAGAAAGAAGAAAGAAAGAGAAAGTAAGATGAAAAAGACTGAATGAGACATTGGAGAAAGAAAGAAAGAAAAGAAAGAAGAAAGAAAGAAAGAAAGAAGGATAATTGAACAGTTTGGAAAGGAAGATTAAAGAAATTGAACAAATTTGGAATAGAAAGAAGAAAGTAAAAAGAAAAGAAAGAAAAAGAAAGAAGAAAAGAAAGAAAGAAGAAGAGACAGATTAGAATAGAGTACAATGGAGAAAGAAGAAGAAATTGAGCCAATTTTGGAAACAGAAGAAAGATAAGTAGAAAAGAAAGAAAGAAAAAAAAGAGGAAAGAGAAAAAGAAGAAAGAAGAAAGAGACAGATTAAGAAATAGAGACAATGGAGAAAGAAAGAAAGAAAGAAGTAAAGAAAGAAAGAAAGAAGAAATTGAACAATTTGGAGATAGAAGAAAGAAAGTAGAAAAGAAGAAGAAAAGAAGAAAGAAAAGAAAGAAGAAAAAGAGACAGATTAGAAAATAGAACCAGTATGGAGAAAGAAAGAAAGAAAGAAAGAAAGAAAGAAAGAAAGAAATTGAACAATTTTTGGAATAGAAAGAAAGAAAGGGTAGAAAAAGACAAGAATGCAAAAAAGAAGATAAAGAAAGCAAGAAGAAAAGAGACAGAGTTAGAATAGAGACAAATGGGAGAAGAGGAAGGAACAAAGAAAAAGAAACAAGAAAGCACATTGAAGCATCATTGGAATAGAAAGAAAGAAAGTAGAAAAAGATAAAGAAGAAAAAAGAAAGAAAAGAAAGAAAGGAAGAAAAGAGACAGATTAGAATAAGAGAACATATGGAGAAAAGAAAAGAACACCAAAGAAAGAAAAGAAGGAAAAGGAAATTTGAAACAATGTTGGAGATAGAAAGAAAGAAAATAGAAAAGAAAAGAAAGAAAAAAGAAGAAGGAAAAAGAGAAGAAAAGAGAAAGATGAACAGAATTAGAAAAATAGAGACAAAAAAATGGAGAAAGAAAAGGAAGAAGAAAAAAAGAGCAAGAGTAAGAAAGAAAAAGAAAAGAAAAGAAAAATTGTGAACAATTTGGGAATAGAAAAGAAGAAAGAATAGTAGTAAAAGAAGAGAAAAAAAGAAAGAAATACGAAAAAGAAAAAGAAGAAGAAAGAGACAGACGATTGAAAATAGAGACAAGTAATGAGAAAGCAAAGATTACGAAATGAGAGAAGGTAAAGAAGAAAGAAGAAAGTAAGAATTGATGACAAGTAGTTTGGGATAATAGTATATAGGAAAATGAAAGAAAGAGTATAAAAGTAGAATTAAAATAGAAAGAAGAGGAAAATGAAAGAAAAAAAAAAAAAATAATAAAAAAAAAAAAAGAAAGAAGAAAAAAAAAGAAAAGTGAATAAAAAAAGAAAGAGAAAAAGAAAAAGAAAACGAGAAACATAGGAGACTAATTGAAGGAACAAAATTAGAGATANGTTCGATAACGGCCCTCGCCAACTCAGCGTATGAGAAAAAAAAAAAAAAAAAAAAAAAAAATAGCACAGGATCTGTGCGGTAACAGTGAGGAGCTGACGGTAGATGTGGCGCCTCCACCTCAGATGCCTAAAATATTCTCCTTGGTCTATCGCGCAAGAGAAAAGGGGATAAACTCCCTCGCTGTCCTGGCTGATACCGACATTAGGCCGGCCCCACGACTTTACTTTACAGTTTTTAGAAAGAAATTATTCCAATCCTCACACACCTGTTGCGCCTGCTTAAAGCGCCCGTGGTTGATAATTGTTAGAGTCATTAGGAAAAATAGACCGTTGACGCGAGTTCAGAATCCTGGATGAAAGTTAGACTTCATATAGCGCTAATACCATTGGGAAACCAGTATGAATCCAACTAATTCCCTCCAGCTATGGCTAAATAGTGGGATAGACTGGGCCCTTTAACTTTGTTTAGAACAACAGTCTAGGAGAAGGAAACTGAAATAAAACCTGTTAAAAACTCCGCTTGGGGTGGTCACTACTAGAATAGGCTCATTCAAATAGTTATCTATTTCACTAATACCCTATTGGAAAGGTATGAATCCAACTACCCCCCCTCCAGCTACGGGTAAATAGTAGGAAGAATGGGTTTTTAACCTTGGTTAGGCAACTAGTCTAGGAGAAGGAAAACTCTGAATTCAAACCTGTTAAATTTCCTTGGGGTGATCACTAATAGAATAGGTTCAATCCTAATTAGTTATCTATTTCCCTAATACCATTAGAAAAGGTATGAATCCCGCTACTCTCCATCCAGCTATGGGTAAAAGAGTAGGGCAGAATGGGCTTTTTAACATTATTATAATTTAATAATCTACGATCAGGCTGTTTGATTTGGTTTGATTTAACCTATTACCCTTGATGTTATCTATTTCACTCTTTAGTAATTTACTATTTACCCGTGTGGCTTATATTGTAAGCAGCACGGTTTCACACATTTGCATGCGTGGTTCGATGATAGTCATAAATGAGGACCATTACCCACGCCTACCCACAGACTTCCGGACAAGGCCCACGCCAACTCGTGGAGGATTTGATCTTGGTAAGCTATATTTACCAAGACCGAAATTAAAGACAGGAAAGCGCGTTTAGCGTAACGTTATCGACGTAGAAAATGGGAGTCAGTGACTTGAGTTTAAAATTTTGGACTAGGCTCTTACTATTTCATTCTATCCTATCTATCTATCTATCTATCTCAGTTTATTCATATCTATTTATCTATCTATCCATCTATCTCATTCTATTCCTAACTATCTATGTATCTATCTATCTATATTAACTATTCCTATCAATTCACTATTCTATTTTATTCCATACCTATCTATTTATCTATCTATCTTTATTTATTCCTATCTATCTCTATTCATATCTATCTATTTATCTATCTATCTATCATTCATTCCTATCTATCTATCTATCATCTATTCACTAATTTCTATCCTTTCTTATTCTTTTTCCTATCTATCTATCCACTATTCTATCTATCTTATTCCATATCTATCTATCTATCTATCTTGTCATTCTATCCTATCTATGTATCTATTCACTATTCTAATCGATCTATCTTATTCCATTCTATACAATCAATCTTATTCTATTCCTACCTATCTATCTATCTATTCACTATTGTATCTATCTATCTTATTATTTAGTCTTGGTAACACAACTAAGAGAAGGAAATGAATCTAAACCTGGTGTACTCTATTCATATTCCATTCTGTCTATGGAAGAAAGTGTGCATCAATACATACGGATATTTTATTTGTTTTAGATAAGGCTTGATAATTTGTATTATTTAGATTTTTCGACTCTTGTCCTCATCTTTAGGTTATATACATAACTTTTCTGCCGATGTACGATCCAGTCTTCTTTAAGTGTGGCCCTTTAAAGTCACCAAGTATAGGGATAATACAACATGGGAACAAGTAATTAAAAAAGGCTAGATTAGAATATCAATTAAAAAATTACAAAAATGATTCAGGTAAGAAAAATGAAGGCATAATAAGTACGACTCTAAATTTTTAGGTAATAAGTTAAAAATCCTGGACAAAGCTATTTGCATTTCACAATAGCGCTAATACTTTTGGTAAAAGTATACTTCCACTTATTCCCACACATCAACTATGGTCAATAACTGGACGGACTGGGACCTCAGTAACCTTGGAATGGCAAACTGTCTAGGAGAAGGAAAATTCCGACTCCAAACCTGTATAAATTCGCTTAAAACATGATCCCTCTACTCAAGTTGGAGGGGGTTGGTAAATACATACGACTGTTTTTTTTCTGTGTTTTGTTTTTTTGTGTGTTTTTTAATACCTAACTTAGTTAGCGTTAAAAGATTTAATGGATTGAAACGATTAATAATTTTTGTGTTTTATTATAAAACCAGCCAACCTTTTATGAATTTTATAGCAACAGCTGTATAAACGGTCCAATGTTATATACTCTTGTAAGATTCAAAGTCCAATGCAAAACAAAGCCTTCACAAACGTTTTCATCACGTCGGGGTCACCAGTTGTAAGGATTAAAGTGAAATACTTGAAGATACACTCTGACAAGGCGTTGATAGACAAAACATATTATATACAGCACAGAATAAACAGGGTACATAATACATAGAGATGTACAATGAACATACATACATACGTATACAAAGTTACAATGTAAAAGGATAAGCATAAAAGCAACAGACATGAGACTAGGAATAGTCCATGCTGTATAATTCACTTACAGTAATGTAAGGGGGGCCAAGCCCAACAAGAGGGAGGTAGACCAGAGTCTAACCCATAGTGGTGTCTCGTAGGTCGAGCAACAGGAAAAAAAAGAGAGAGAGAGACGTTCAAATCAGCCGCTTAAATATCAAAGGCCCCTGCCGGAACCAGCCGAAACTACAGGGCAGACATACTCCCCAGGCGAATACGAAATAATGCCTACACTCTTTTTCTTACTTCTTACTTCTATTCTTCTTCTTCCAGCGTCTGACTTCGTCTTGGGGACTTCGTGTCTGGTCTTGCACTGGGGATTTCTCTTATCAGAAGCCATGTGTCATTGGTAGTTTTTAGATAATAAACAAGACTTCGATATAACTTAGATCATATTTTATTCTGAATCCCCACCAGACTACCGTGCATAACTCTTTCTAATCTAAACCGGAAGAGAGTCTTTTTCCACCGATTCTCACGGTATCCACCGGAAGGAGGACCAGGAACTGAGGTCAAACCTTATCATTTAATCTTTCAAAGGCGTGGGCTGCAACTTATAACACCATTTTGATTTCTACACTACTGTACATAAGTATTAGGAATCTAATAATTATGCAACACCAAGATTAAGAATAGAAGGGTTTTCATTATTAGAGTCTTTATTCGGCCGTCACATTATATGAATTAGGTGAAGTCTATTGCGAGTAAATTAAATGATTTCAGTACATTTTTCTCTTATTATGACAACCCGTTTCTTGTGTTTCTTATTGTTCAATAACTCTTATTTTGTCGGAAGCCAGCAAGATAGGGCACCCAGTGGAATCGAACTCACCAGTAATGGCTAATACCATCAGCCCTGTCGGTTTCGGCTGTAGTATACACCGACTGCACAGCCACCTGTTGGCCGTAGTTAGCGATCCGTGATGCTTAAGGATGGGATCCTGTCTATGACACTGCAGCACTGATCGTTGGCCCTTCACTTGATGCTCTAGCATCTATGTGATTGTCCTGGCCATTATTACTTCTCATGGCAATCCCTAAACGTTTTAATCATATATGTGGGAGTTCAAATCCTGGACGTGGTAAATTGCATTTCACTTAGCGCCAATACCCTTGGGAAAGGTATGAATCCTACTCTCCCTCCAGCTATAGGTAAATAGTAGGACAGACTGAGCTCTTTACCTGGTTAGGCAACCGGTCTTGGAGAAACTCTGAATTCAAACCTGTTGAACTCCGCTTAAGAATTGACCTTGTTTCGCGATCCTCGCTCGTGGCGGAGTGGTTGGTAAATATATATATGTGGGAAGCTACTGGCTGGGGGTCTAGTGGAGGGTTTCAATTCTATAGTAGTAGTAGTAGTAGTAGTCGTTAGCTGTCCATCATATCCAATGATGTCACTATGCGAATCTGTTTTCTCCATTTGATCTGATCTCTGGTTGCGTCCTTGCCAACTACCTACGGGGATTTTCAAGTTCTCCAGGTTTCTCTTGATGTGTATTATCCTCCCCTTTTACGCGGTGTATAAAATCAGTGGAGGGTTTCATCTCGTATACAATAGAGATAGAAGTTTCTCGGCACATGAGAGAGAGAGAGAGAAGATGAGAGAGAGAGAGAGGAGAGAAGATAGGGAAAGAGACAAAGAGAGAGATAGAGAGAGAGGGGGGAAGAGATAGATAGAAACTAGATAGTAGATAGAGAAAGAGCAGGGGAGAGATAGATAGAAACATAGACAGAGAGAGAGAGAGAGAGGGGCGAGAGAGGGAGAGGAGAGAGATATGTTATATTCTCCCCTTCTCGGTTGTATATAAATTGGTGGAGGTTCATCACCTATACAAATACCGAGAGAAGTTTTCTGGCACTGAGAGAGAGAGAGAGAGAGAAGAGAGAGAGAGAGAGAAGAAGAGAAGACGCGAGGAGATGAGAAGAGAGAGAGAGATGTAGTTATATTCCTCACCTTCTCGAGTGTATATAATCGGTAAGGAGGGGTTCATCACCTTATACAATTATACGGAAGAAGTTTCTCTGGACACTGAGAAGAGAGAGATGAGAGAGAGACGAGAGAAGGATGGAGAGAGGAGAGAGAGAGAGGAGAGAAGAGACAATTGTCGTTATATTCCTCCCTTCTCGGTGTATATAATCGGGTTGAGGGTTCATCTCGTACACAATAGAGAGAAGTTCTCTGGCACATGGTAATTAAATAATATAGGATATATTCCTGTATTAATGTTGCAATTTTTAAATCTTGCATGTCCATGTTGTAGGATTTCGCGTAATAATAATATTAATACTATCTGTATTTGATGTTGCAATTTTAAAAGAATCTTTCAATGCTGTAGTGTTTATAATTAATTGGATCCCTTAATACATTTATAAGGTATTGTAGAATCATTTATGGCGATTTAGTAACCCGCTCCGCTGGCCTTGAGGGTGGAGTGGACGGCGGCTTGACCTCACTCTGAGCTTGCGTTCTGGGATGAATATCGTGAAAGAAAACCGGAAAACCCCATATGAAGGCCCTCTTCCGGTGTAAGGATACTAAGTAAGTACAAGAGTCAGTTTAGAAGTTAGAAGCCAAGCTAGCGAACATGTATGCTCATCTGCCGCAGATTGTCTGGTGGGGATTTGGAATAAAGATAAACATCAACATAAATCGAGTCTTGTGTTTATTACTAAAAACTGACAATAACACAGGGCTTCTGATAAACGAGAAATCCCATACAGAAACCAGCCCGGACATCCCTCATATAAGAAAAGACCAGACCTGTAGGAAGATAACCAGACCAAGATAGATGAATAGACGATCAGAAGCCCCAAGCAAATGGCCTGACCGGAAGAATAGAGACAGAGTAAAGAAGTCAAGAAAGTATATAACGTTTATCATAGTATTTGGTATCGGTTGAAAAGACCCAAGTATATAACGTAGGATTTTGGTAATTATAATATATCAATAATTTCTGTATTGTGTATGCGTTTCTCTATGGTACTCAACACTGTCACGGGGCTGAGAATACGCAGATGCGGTAAAGAAGCCACCCCCTCGCAAGGGTATTTTTGATATTACACGAAAAGTCCCCATTTGATAGTCACGTTCCAGCTATTGGTTAAATAGAAAATATTTATAAAGAGTTTACAGCTGAAAAATGTTTTAAAAAAATTATGGTTTAAAACCGTCTTTTTAAAATAACCCAACAAGGGTTGACATCTGTAAAATACAACCAACCAACATCAATATTATGGGAGAGCTGGGCTTGTGTGCAGTTATTGCTTTATTGCTTATTGCCATTCTCCTAGGTCCATTCCGACTAGAGTTGGTAGGACGTGTAGTGTCAAATCTATCAGGTCAAAGAAATCTGTTTAAAAGATTTGCGTACTTTCGATTAGACCGTGGCGCACTCTATTGTTAGAGTCCTCAGAGCAAAAATATAGGTTGCACAAAAATAACGTAGAATTGAAAATGAAAGCCATAATAGACTATTTCCTAGGAAGTCCAAGAATGAAAATTGTATCCTGTCATATTGCTGATGTGCAGATGGCACGGTACATCTCTCATCAGGGTTCTCTGGAAATTGTGCTATTACTGCTTAAAAAAAGGTCGTCGTCGTATAATATCTCCTTATAAGATTAGTATGGGGTATATATAGTAACTTGGCTATTAATTTCACATATATATGATGCACATTGCGTTAACTATAATATATATATACTATATAGTACTTTACATATTATTAATATATGAAATTTGATAATATATGAATCATATTACCCACGACCAGACAACCTCGGCAAACAACCATTTGGCGACATCCGGAGCACTGGAACACTGTTTCGACTCCTTTGGTCTCATCAGCAGTGCTATCACAATCTCCGCTACTAAGAAGATTGACACCCAGCGGGCCACAGCGTGCAAGCGCGGGGACTTGACACACTGGGCCACCAGGCCCATGCCACAACAGAGAATGCAAATCACTAGTCAAATGGTAACATATTATATATATATATCGATACATATAGTATATACCTACTATATATAGTATATCATATATATATAATATATATAAGATATATATATATATATATAAAAATTATTAAAGATAATGAAAGTCAATCGAATACCTTTAATGTATGCATAAAATGCGAAAATAACTGTAAAAAATAAAAAATACATGTTATATAGAGTCGTCTTTTTACTTTATACCTTTGGTGATTCTTGTCTGATATATATATATATATATATATATATTATATAATTATATATATATAATAATATATATATTTATATATATATGTGTGTGGAGGTGTGTGTGTGGTGTGTGTGTTGTGTGTGTGTTCCATAGTAAAAATGAAACTACGGTTTTGATGTAGAGTCGTATTTGGTGTTCCTCCTTTGAGCGATGCTTGTCTGAGATATCATTATCTTGTTGAAGTGAATTCGATTCCATGGATGCTCTAACTCTTGTGTGCCCCTTGAGCAGACTCGAGGTAAACATAACCAACATATCGGAGAGCATTATTTTTTAGGCCTGTCATCTTGATTCACCACCAGAAATAAATGTATGCGATTTTTTTCTGTTCTTTCTCGTTTCATGAAAGTATATTCCTCACTTCATGTCCATTTGTCTCTGTTTTTTCTTTGTTTCGTTTTCTTCTTTCTTCTTTCCTGTTCCTTTCTTTCTTTTTTTTCCTTCTTTATCCAGACTGTTATCGTTTCTTCTTTCTTTCTTTCTTTCTTTCTCCATTGCTCTATTCTATCTGTTCTTTTCTTCTTTCTTTCTTTTTTTCTTCTTTCTTTTCTATTTTCTTTCTTTCTATCCAAAATTGTTCAAATTTCTTCTGTCTTTCTTTCTTTGTTTTCTTTCTTTTCCATTGTCCTCTATTCTAATCTGTCTCTTTTCTTCTTCTTTCTTTTCTTTCTTTTTCTTCTTTCTTTTTATACTTTCTTTCTTTCTATTCCAAATTGTTCAATTCTTTCTTTCTTTCTTTCTTTCTTCTCCATTGTCTCTATTCTAAATCTGGTCCTCTTTTCTTCTTTCTTTTCTTTTCTTCTTTTTCGTTTCTTCTTTTTTCGTCTTTCTTTTGTCCTATGTCCAAATTGTTCATTTCTTTCTTGCTTTCTGCTTTCTTTCTTTCTTTCTTTCCATTTTCTATTTCTAAATCTGTCCTCTTTTTTCTTTCTTTCTTTTCTTTTTTCTCTTTCTTTTCTACTTTCTTTCTTTCTATCCAAAATTGTTCAATTTCTTCTTTCTTTCTTCTTTCATTCTCCATTGTCTCTATTCTTAATCTGTCTCTTTTCTCTTCTTTCTTTCTTCTTTTTTTCTTCTTCTGTCTACTTCTTTCTTTCTATTTCCAAATTGTTTCAATTTCTTTTCTTTCTTCTTTCTTTCTTTCTTTCTTCTTTCTCATGTCTCTTTCTAATCTGTCGCTTTTCTTCTTCTCCTTCTTTTCTTCTTTTTCTTCTTTCTTTTCTACTTTCTTCTTTCTATTCCAAAGTTGTTCCAATTTCTCTTTCTTTCTTTCTTTCTTTTCTCCATTGTCTCTATTCTAATTCTGTCTCTTTTCTTCGTTCCTTTCTTTCTTCTTTTTTCTTCTTTCTTTCTACTTTCTTTCTTTCTATCCAATTGTTAATTTCTTCGTTTCTTCATTCTTCTTTCCTTCTTTCTTTCCCATTGTCTCATTCTATCTGTCTCTTTTCTTCTTTTTCTTCGTTTTCTTCTTTTTTTCCTTTTCTTTTCTACTTTCTCTTCTATTCTCAAATTGTTCAATTTCTTTCTTTTCTTTCTTTCTTTTCTTTCTTTCTTTCTCCATTGTCTCTATTCTAATCTGTCTCTTTCTCTTCTTTCTTTTCTCTTTCTTTTTTCTTCTTTTTTCTACTTTCTTTCCTTCTTTCCAAATTGTTCAATTCTTTCTTTCTTCTTTCTTTCTTTCTTTCTTTCTTTCTCCATAGTGGGGGGGGGGGGGGGTGGGGGGGGGGGGGGGGGGGGGGGGGGGCTCTATTTTCTAAATCTGTCCTCTTTTTTCTTTCATTTCTTTATCTTCTCTTTTTCTTCTTTCTTTTCTTAATTTTCTTTCTTTCTATCCAAATTGCTTCAATTTCTTTCTCTTTCTTTCTTTCTTTTTTTCTTTCTTTCTCCATTGGTCCTCTATTCTAATCTGTCTCTTTCTTCTTTCTTTCTTTTCTTCTTTTCTTCTTCTTTCTTTTCTACTTTCTTTCTTTCTATTCCAAATTGTTCAATTTCTTTCTTTCTTTCTTTGGTTTCTTTCTCCATTTGTTCTCTATTCTAATCTGTCCTCTTTCTTCTTTCTTTTCTTTTTCTTTTTTCTTCTTTCTTTTCATCTTTCTTTCTTTCTATTCCAAAATTGTTCAATTTCTTTCTTTCTTGTCGTGTTCTTGTCTTTCTTTTTCCTTCCATTGTTCTCTATTCTAATTGTTCTCTTTTCTTCTTTCTTTCTTTTCTTCTTTTTTCTTCTTTTTTTCTACTTTCTTTCTTTCTATTTCCAAATTGGTTCAATTTCTTTCTTCTCTTTCTTTCTTTCTTCTTCTTTCTTTCTTTCTCCATTGCTCTTTCTAAATCTGTCTCTTTTTCTTCTTCTTTCTTTTTCTTTCTTTTTTCTTTTTCTTTCCTACTTCTCTTCTTTCTGTTGCGCAAATTGTTCAATTCTTTCTTTCTTTCTCCATTGTCTCTATGTCTAATCTGTCTCTTTTTCTCTTTCTTTTTTCTTCCTTCTTTCTTTCTTCTTTCTTTTTTACTTTCTTTTCTTTCTAATTCAAATTGCTCAATTTCTTTAATTCCTTCTTTCCAAACTGTTTCAATTTCCTTCTTTCTTCTTTCTTTCTTTCTTTCTTTCTTTCTTTCTTTCTCGCAAGTGTCTCTATTCTAGTCTTTTCACTTACTTTCTTTCTTTCTTTCTTTCCTTTCTATTCCAGGTTATCCCATTTCCTTCTTTCCTTTCTTTTCATTTCTTCTTTACTGCATTCTTTGTTTGTTTGCTTGTTTCTTTCTTCTTCTCCAATGTCTCTATTCTGTCCTTTTCACTTACTTTTTTCTTTCTTTCTTTCTTTCTTTCTATTCCAGATTATTCCATTTCCTTCATTTTCCCTTTTGTTCCTTCTTTCGTTCCTGCATTCTTTCTTTCTTTCTTTCTTTCTTTCTTTCTTTCTTCTCTTTCTCCATTGTCTCTATTCTAATCTGTCTCTTTTCTTCTTTCCTTTGCTTTTCTTCTTTCTTTTGTCTTCTTCCTTTTCTACTTTCTTTCTTTTCTATTCCAAAATTGGTTCAATTTCTTTCTTTCTTTCTTTCTTTCTTTTCCAAACTGTTCAATTTCTTTCCTTTCTTTCCTTTCTTTTCTTTCTTTCTGTTCTATTCCAGATATCCATTTCCTTCTTTCCTTTTGTTCTTTTTCTTTCCTGCATTCTTTCATTCTTTCTTTCTTTCTTTCTTTCTTTCTTTCTTTCTTTCTCCAAATGTCTCTGATTCCAGACTAATTTCAACTTACTTTTTTTCCTTCCTCCCTTCCCCTTTCTGTATTTCTTTTATGTATTATTGATCAAACAGAAAAGTGCTTTTTTTTTCTTTTTTTCCTATTTCCCTTGGTCACTTGCAATGAGTGATAGACAATATTTTTATATCTCGCAGCGGATATGAAAAATAAAGAAGAAAAATCAAAACTCGATCAAACGATGACTTTTTTATTTTCACAGATTGAACAAGGTGTAGATGAAATGATAATAAATTTGTATTATTCTTGGAGAGATGATGTTAAGGGAAAAACGAAACAACATGAAGGTTGGCTCGGTTGTTGGATTTACACCATGTCAACCTTGTTTTTGGCTTTCTTTATGCTATTATTTGTATGGCTGATTTAGAGCCGAAAATTAGAGTTTAACAAATGAGTTAGTATCAGAAATACATAGGCACAACTTGGTTTGGTTGGTTTGGGATTTTACGGCATGTCAATCCATTGGGTAATTTTATGCAAAGACGTTTTTGTTTTATTCATTCTGATGGATTGGGTTGGTGTTGGGTTTTTACGGTATGGTTAACCCATTTGATCATTTTATGACAAAGTGTTTTTTGTTTTATTCATTCTTGAAATTGGTTGGTTGGGTTGGTTGGTTGGTTGGATGGATTTTTTACGGTATGTAAGTCAATTGGGTCCATTTTATATAGGACGTTTTTTGGTTTTATTTATTCTTTGATGGGTTGTTGGTTGGAATTTTACGGTATGTA
This sequence comes from Doryteuthis pealeii, assembly GCA_023376005.1. NCBI lineage: Eukaryota > Metazoa > Mollusca > Cephalopoda > Myopsida > Loliginidae > Doryteuthis > Doryteuthis pealeii. Next base: position 69,824,977 of record CM042165.1, read on the forward strand.
CATTGGGGTCATTGTTATACTAGAGACGTTTTTGGTTTTTATTTTATTCTTGATGGGTTGGTTGGTTTGGGTTGGTTGGATTTTACGGTATGTCAATCCATTGGGTTCATTTTATACAGAGACGTTTTGTTTTATTTATTCTTGATGGGTTGGTTGGTTGTGTTGGTTGTTATTTACGGTAATGTCCACTCCATTGGGTCATTTTTATACTAAGGACGTTTTTTGTTTATTATTCTTGATGGGTTGGTTTGGTTGGTTGGGTTGGATTTTACGGTATGTCCAATCCATTGGGTCATTTTATTACTAGCGACGTTTTTTGGTTTTATTTTTAATTCTTGATGGGTTGTTGGTTGGTTGGTTGGGTTTTTACGGTATGGTCAATCCATAGGGGGGGGGGGGGGGGGGGGGGGGGGGGGGAGGGGGGGGGGGGGGGGGGGGGGGGGGGGGGGGGGGGGGGGGGGGGGGGGGGGGGGGGGGGGGGGGGGGGGGGGGGGGGGGGGGGGGGGGGGGGGGGGGGGGGGGGGTGGGTCATTTATGCCAGAGACGTTTTGTTTTATTTATTCTGATGGGATTGGGTTGTTGGTTGATGGAATTTTACGGTATGTCAATCCAATTGGGTCATTCTTTTTCATTACTAGAACGTTTGTTTAAATTTATTCTTGATGGGTTGGTTGGTTGGTTGGTTGGATTTTACGGTATGTCAATCCTTGGGTCAATTTTTATACTAGAGACCTTTTTGTTTTATTTAATCTTGATGGGGTTGGATCATCGAACAAGAACCTTGTGTGATTCCTACCCGAACACTCTACCCCGACTGAGCTAAACCGGCCCCTACCAAGAGTAAATACAGCTTCAGTCTCAATAATTTTTTTACACACGTCGCACGAAGGATGAATCGATTTTTGATTAACACGAAAGAGTCGAGAGTGATTTTGTTCATGTTCCCGACATTTATTGATATTAATGAAATCTAAAACTACTCTGTATTTTTCGACATGATTTATGTTGAATACGTACAAATATGGAGAAACGGGTGGATAGCATTGCGTAGTGGTTAGGGAACTAATGAATTTGATTCACGTGTACAGGATTTTAACTCGGGGTCGTCCATTCCATTTCCGTTACTGATAACCGTTATGCTAAGCACGCCTATATAGCATTTCTGTAACAAAAAATAACATCTCTATTAATAATGGAGATTCGCTTCCGGTTTTTGTCTGTAACAAAAATTACATCACTGCTTACGTCACATTATCCAAAATCGTCATAACATAGAATAAATACACTCAAAATGTGAACATGCAATATTGGACAGTTTTTTAAAACAAGTTTTAATAAATTCATGGCTGGTATTATATATCTATATATAGTTTGTTTTATTTTAATACATATTTCAAGTTTACATTTCAAATTGTTTTATTTTTTAATCCTTTAATGAATTTGAGGATTTTACTTACTTCGGGTACAAACTCGCTGACATTGAATTTTTTACTCCCACCCTCAGGCAATATGTTTCAAAAATCTATTTTTACATCGCCCGGAGGGTGTCTTTTTTATTTTGTACTAGTTTCATAAATATATATATAAAGTGTTGTATAGCCGTCTTTTTACATAGACGGTATCTATAGTATTGGCATATAATCATGGTTGTATTGCTACATAATTTATGAGCAGTCATAATTTATGAACGTACCTGTAGTTAGAATTCTAAATAAAATTCGTTAGAATTAAAAGCGGAGGTGGGTATTTTCCATACCAGTTGGGATTATAAGTCATAATTAGATGATCCCAACTTCACCTTCCAGTAGAAAGTGCGCGATTGGACGCGTGGGATAAGTTTTAGTTAGTTAGTTTGACAGATTCGACCCGGCTTTCAAGTAGCGTAGACGTTATTGTCTGCTCCCGGAGTTTATCTCTACCCCACCCCCACTGCGGTGGAATCAAAATGGGCTGGGGAAATAAAGCTTTACTGACCAAGAAACAAACAAGTCCTGTTGTTAAATTATTGTTGAAACAAGTAATGTTCAGCCCAGCACAAAGAATAAAGCCAACCCTTAAGATGTCCACAAGACGAAAGAACATGGCGGCCGAAGAAGAAGCAGAAGAGAAATCAAGTAAGAATCAACACCCTCTCTCTCTTCTCTCTCTCTCTCTCTCTCTCTCTCTCTCTCTCTCCTCTCTCCTCTCTCTCTCTCTCTCTCTTCTCTCTCTCTATGGACAAGTCACGTTGAAAAAGAACCGGTTCCTGCTAGATCACTAGTCAATAATAGATGGAGACCAACCAACCAACCAACCAACCAACCAACCACTCTCTCTCTCTCTCTCTCTCTCTGCTTGCGCTCAAGTCACGTTCAAAGTACTGGTTCCTGCTAGATAACCGACGTTAAGGGACGATGAGCTTGTTCAATATTTAGATGTTCAATAGCATAGAATCACCGAAGTTAATAGATCACCGAAGTTAAACGACTATTCAATAATTAGATGGGGAACCAACAAACCAACCAACCAGCCGACCGACTTTCTCTCCTCTCTCTTCTCTCTCTCTCTCTCTCTCTCTCTCTCTCTCCTCTTTCTATCTGATCCTTTCCCCTATCTCTCTCTCATTCTCTCTCTTCTATTTGTCCCTTTCCCTATCTATCTCCCTCTCTCTCTCTCTCTCTCTCTCTCTCTCTATTATAATATATATATATATATATATATATATATAATATCTGTCCCTTTCCCCTATCTCTCTCTCACTCACTCTCTTTCTATCTGTCCCTTCCCCTATCTCATATATATCCTCTCTCTCTCTCTCTCTCTCTCTCTCTCTCTCTCTCTCTCTCTCTCTCTCTCTCTCTCTCTCTACTAATCACAAAGGCAAGACATTCCGTCGTGAACTTAGACCCTTCACAATTCCCGTTCAATGCAAGATGGCGTCTAATTTTGTCATGGCTCAGCGGGTGAAGTGTTACTAACTTCCTGTTTCAACGAACAACCTCGAAATCGCCGTATGCCGTTCAGCAAGAACGGAGTTTCTGTTTGGCAAGAAAACCGAGCCCACCGGCCGTGCGGATTTGTCTGTAAAAATAGGGCCGGTGTTATGGCACCGGAAGTAAAGCCAAACGTCGTATATTACTGGAGACCTGATCTAAATTAATGGAAGATTATGTTTCCGGTAGAGTCTCTTGAAAGAAAATAAAGAAAGAAAGAAAGAAAGAAAGAAAAAAGTGTAGAAGAAAGACAGAAAGAAAGAATTGAAAACAAAATGAAGAAGGAAAGGAAAGAATAAAGAAATAACTAAAGAACGAAAGAAAAAAGAAAGAAAGAAGAAAGAAAAACGAAAGAAAGAAAGAAAGAAAGAAAGAAAGAAAGAAAGAAAGAACGAAAGAAAAGAACAAAGAAAGAAAGAACGAGAAAAAAGAAAGAAAGAAAGGAAGAAAGATAGAAAGAAAGAAAAGAAGAAAGAAAAAAGAGAAGAAGAAAGACAGAAAGAAAGAATGAAAAAACAAAACGAAGAAAGAAAGGAAGAAGAAAAGAAAGAAAGAAAGAACTAAAGAACGAAAGAAAAAAGAACGAAAGAAAAAATAAAAACGAAAGAAAGATAGAAAGAAAGAAAGAACGAAAGAAAAGAACATAGAAAGAAAGAACGAGAAAAAAGAAAGAAAGAAAGAAACAACGAAATAAAGGAAGAAAGAGAAAAAGAATAAAATGGAATCATAGATAAACGTTATTTTCTTTTGAATTAGTTCATGTGCGCGTTGGATATATATATATAATTACCAACCCCTCCATATCAACAGGAAGAGACACAAGGTTAATTTCTTAAGCGGGGTTTAAGAGGTTTGAATTCAGCGTTTTCCTTCTCCTAGACTGGTTACCTAGCCATGGGTAAAGGACACACACACACACACACACACACACACACACACACACATATATATATATATACATATATATATATATATATATATATATATATATATATATATACCACGATACCCATAGTATTTAAAGCCGTTTTATTCACAAATAACTTTGCTCTGTTTATAATAATTAAACATTGAGCTCTCATACGGAACCTGAACTCTACAACAAACTACTGGTAGAGAATAGGACCAACCTAAAATCATCTTGTACCAAGAAACTTGGTACCACAACAAAGTATATATATATATATATATATATATATATATATATATATATATATATAATCGTCATTATTTTTGCACAGAAAGCAAGCTCTGGTGATATTGAATATATGTATTTACTTTATCGTCAATTGTTTTATTTTCGTACTTACCTCCAGACATACATAGATACATACATACACACCAAGTACCATTGATATATGTACTAGAATCGGCTACCCAGCATTGCCTGGGTAGAAGAGAGAAAACCCTGGTGTAATGATTTGTTTACTTTTGAGGTTCACAAATGCTTGATATTTGTAAGTAGAATTTCAATGCTATTTCTATGTATATTTTAATTCTTAAATATCTTTGAATATAAATCAAATGTTATTTCTCTGAATTTTTGAGATGAGGCTTGATGATTAAAATTATCAGCTCATCTTTATTGTTATTTGTACAACGTTTCGGCCGATATACCCATCGGCCTTCTTCAGGTATTTCTTGTCGGATCCGGGAACCTTCTCTGACTCGGGAATCTTCTTGGGTTCAATGAGAACAGGATACTCCCGTGGACTGAATAAAGACTTAAGTTCAAAGTTCCGTGATGGCTCCCGATTACGACAAGAAAGTTCCCGAGTTCGAAAAGAAGGTTCCGGAGTCTGGAAGGTTCCCGAATCCGACAAGAAATACCTGAAGAAGGCTGGAGGGTATATCGGCCGAAACATTGTACAAATAACAATAAAGATGAGGACAATAGTGCGAATAACGCAGATAATATAAATCAAATGTTCTTTATTTTTGCACAAAAAGCAAGAACCGTTGATATTTAGTGTGTATATATATTTACTTTGTTGTTATTCTTTTTGTATTGTTGTAGTTTCATCCGGAAATACATACATACATGCATTTATACATACATACATACATACATACCAACTGCCCTTTATATATGTATAGATAGATAAAGTTTCAGAAAATATATTTTGCCAGGGCATCATCATCATCCCCAGCATTATAATTATCATCTTCATTCCTCTGGCTTCTGTTTATTTTCTACGTTAATTTTTTCGTTTATCTGTTCCACGTCTTCGCCTACATCTTTTTTTTTTTGTCTTCTGGATTTTATACATTTATATAATTTCTTTAGATATTTTCTTCCTGTTTTTCTTCTATTTTTTGTTGTTTTGTTGTGTTTTGTTTTGTTTGTTTCTTTGTTTCGTTGTTTAATGCATGTAAGTATTTACCCATTGCAGCAACTGGATAAGCTTTACTCTAGCACGTGTGTCTGCGCGCGCACATAAATACACATACATAATGAGGAGATGAATAATATCCTTTTTAATAAAAAGACCCATAAAATACCAGAACATATAATATATATATATATATATATATATATATATATATATATATATAAGGTATGTCATAAAAGAATCGGGATTGAAGCTGTATTTACCAAGATAGAAATGAACAATGAATGGAACGTTAATTATTTTCAGAATACAAGGTGTGTCATAAAAGTGCCGTGTTTGAAGCTGTATTTACCAAGATAGAAATGAACAATGAATGGAACGTTAATTTTTTTCAGAATACAAGGTGTGTCATAAAAGTATCGATAATTGAAGCTGTATTTACCAAGATAGAAATGAACAATGAATGGAACGTTAATTTTTTTCAGAATACAAGGTGTGTCATAAAAGTATCGATAATTGAGGCTGTATTTACCAAGATAGAAATGAACAATGAATGGAACGTTAATTTTTTTCAGAATACAAGGTGTGTCATAAAAGTGCTGTGTTTGAAGCTGTATTTACCAAGATAGAAATGAACAATGAATGGAACGTTAATTATTTTCTGAATACAAGGTGTGTCATAAAAGTGCTGTGTTTGAAGCTGTATTTACCAAGATAGAAATGAACAATGAATGGAACGTTAATTATTTTCTGAATACAAGGTGTGTCATAAAAGTGCTGTGTTTGAAGCTGTATTTACCAAGATAGAAATGAACAATGAATGGAACGTTAATTATTTTCTGAATACAAGGTGTGTCATAAAAGTGCTGTGTTTGAAGCTGTATTTACCAAGATAGAAATGAATAATGAATGGAACGTTAATTATTTTCAGAATACAAGGTGTGTCATAAAAGTGCCGTGTTTGAAGCTGTATTTACCAAGATAGAAATGAACAATGAATGGAACGTTAATTTTTTTTCAGAATACAAGGTGTGTCATAAAAGTATCGATAATTGAAGCTGTATTTTCCAAGATAGAAATGAACAATGAATGGAACGTTAATTATTTTCTGAATACAAGATGTGTCATAAAAGTGCTATGTTTGAAAGTGTATTTACCAAGATAGAAATGAACAATGAAGTTTTTTTCAGAATGCAAGGTGTGTCAAAAAGTACAAAAAATCTCGATATTTTCGACACACCTTGTATATATACATATATGTGTGTGTGTTTGTTTGTGTGTGTGTGTGTGTGTGTGTCTGTCTGTCTGTCTGTGTCTGTCTGTGTCTATGTACGTGTGTATTTATGTATATACCAATATATTTTTCCAATATATGCCAATATACTTATCAAGGAGGCAGACAGGTCTTTAAGGTAGCTATTTCTTGTGGGTGTTATCGTTTACTTGGGATGAATAAAAGACGTCTGAAAATACCCAAATCTTAGTGTTCGTTACTAAAAGCAACAACAAACCCAGATGAGAGGATTTCAAGGGAACCGAAAAGAGGAACGGAGAATCAGCCTAGACCCATACCGAGAATAGATCCAGCATGAAAGAGCCAACATAAAATAGATCAGGCCAGCATAGAAGAGACACAAGAAGATAATTACAGTAGGATAAGAGGGTGACAAGAAATAAGGGTCCATATCTCTTATTATAATGGAGATTGTGTATTTTTCTGTCTGTAACCGAAACTATATTACTACTCAAGTCACAATTCCCTTAGTTATTTACGTCATATTCTTTTTTTATATAAACCTCAATTATTATTAAAATTGTTTTACATTATTAATACTGTTGACCATATTTACATACTAATAACATGCTATTGTATTTTTTATATGCAACAAAATAGCGATTTACAGTGTGAACGAGAAGGCTAATTTGCATACTTATTTTAAAAATGTGATTTTAATAAACGTGTGCTAAATATTATTCATTTCTAATTAGTTGGTTTTATCTTAATGAATATGAGCACATATCTCGGGGAATCATCTTTTAAAAAATCCATTAACAAGAAGAAATTACTGTAATTATATTCTTTACTTCCTATTTTAACTAAATAGTTAAATTAGGAAAATTAAGCAATGAAAGACGGGAGCGATGGAAGAGTAAGTTTCATTTTTTTCAATTATACCCACCTCTGTTTCAAATCTTTTTATCTGCATTCTTATTTAGTTTCATTAGCACTTCTAATTCTAATATATAATATATCTTATTAAAGCTTAAATATGCCGGAGGATGCATATATCTGCTAGTAACTATAACGGACAAAGGAGTGTGTGTGCGTGTGTGTGTGTGTAATGGTATGCCGTACACGGTGACAAAACCTGGACGAGGCCGTTCGCATTTCATATTGTGATATACCCCTGGGAAAGCTATTCACACTTAAGCCAGGAGGAAATAGTAGAGTGGACCCTTTATCTTTAGGGAGGCAACTGATGTAGGAGAAAGAAAACTCTGAATTCAAATCTGTAAAACTTAGCTTAAAATTTGATTTCGTGTTGCATGCTATTCGTGTGGAGGGTCTGGCGAATATATATATATGTACATAAATAGTGAGAGAGAGAGAGAGAGAGTGAGTGAGAGAGAGAGAGAGTGAAAGAGAGAGAGAGAGAGAGATCAAAACAGTCTCCTCATTAACAAGTTTATTTTCGATCTTTTCAAGCTATCTGACCAACTTCTTTTTAAATATTTGGATGGAATCCATGGATTACTCCACCAAAGTTTTTGTCCCAAGTACTTTCGTCCCTCCGAAGTGCCATCTTCAGGGGCGGTGTATTTGTGTCACAGTTTTCAGGTTTGTAGTAGTGAAGTAGTGAGATTAAGTAGGAGTTAAAAATCGAAAATAAACTTGTTAAACAGGAGACACCTGTTTTGTTTAATTCTATATGTATAAATGAAAGAATGCTGCTAAAATAGACACACACACACACACACACACACACACACATATATATATATATATATATATATATATATGTATATAGGTGCTCACACACACACACACACACACACACACACACACACATATATATATATATATATATATATATATATATATATTATATATATATATATATATATATATATATATATATATCAAGCTCAACTTCAAAAGATTATTGCAGAGGTTAGGTAATTACATCTATCTATACATATACAAAGGGCAGTTGTGTGTATGTATGTCCGGAGGAAACTGCGAAAATAAAACAATTAACGACAAAGTAAATATAGGTAAACATTTACTATCACCAGATCTTGCTTTTTGAGCAAAAATAATGAAGATTTGATTTATATACGTGAAGATATTTTAAAGAAAGTTAAATGATACCAGTATGGAATTTCTTTTTGCATTTAATACCTTAAATAGTCATTGATTTTTCTTTCAGAGTGTCTCGATCAACGCATGGTTGGGGTTTTTTTAAGTAAGGATTTTAATGGAGCACCCTGCAAGGGTCCAACTCACGATTCAGTAATAATAGATCTGTGAGAATAACTTTAAAAACTTCCCATCTACCCAGGCGTATCTAGTATTTCATTTTCCTTTAGCTTCACCCTGTGATCTGCTGTAACTGCAAAATCCACCAGTTGACAAGTTCTTTTTTTCTTTTGTTAATCAACACTAGGTCTGGTCTTCTAGCTGGGATAAGGTGATCTGTCTTTATTTCAAAGTCCCAGAGAATTTTATGCGTTCTCAAGAACAGATTCTGGTTTATGCATATACCATTTTGTTGTATGGTCAAAATTTATTTTTTTGCATAATTTTTTTTGTTGTATGGTCAAAATTTAATTTTTTGCATAATTTTTTTTTGTTGTATGGTCAAAATTTATTTTTTTGCATAATTTTTTTTGTTGTATGGTCAAAATTTATTTTTTTGCATAATTCCATTATTATTATTATTATTATATTATTATTATTATTATTATAAAACTTTAGCAGCTATAAATGTATGAAGAAATAGGTTAATTCTTGGCATTAAATAAGTTTACAATCAGTTTTTCTGTCCAAATTTTCAGTACAAGAATAAAACGCCGTCAGAACACAAAGCAATGTGTTTTTTTATGAGGACTAACAATATACTGTCACTAGAGGGCCACTTTTTGTGGCCCTCTAGTGACCATCGCCCGT
>CM042165.1:69839452-69844452 GCA_023376005.1 Doryteuthis pealeii
TAAGTTACAGTTATCTCTGGGCTGCAGGTTCAATCCTGGTCAAGGGCAACAGTAACATAAAATAATTAACACAGCTTAACAGTTGTATCCGGCCATGTTTAACGGAATAACGGAATGACGGAATAACGGAATTTTACTGCCCTCGTAAATTTAATAAAGAGTTAGGTTCGAAGTTCTCTGAAGGCTCCCGATTACGACCTAAAGGTTCACAAGTTTGACAAGAAGGTTCTCGAGTTCAAAGAGAAGGTTTCCAAGTTCGAGGACCGGGTTCCCGAGGTCGAGAAGGTTCCTGAGTCCGACAAGAAATAACCGGTAACAATAAAGATCAGGGCAATATTACAAATCTCTTAATAATGGAGATTCGCTTCCGGTTTTTGTCTGTAACAAAAACTACGTCACTGCTTACGTCACATTACCCAAACTCGTCATAACATAGAATAAAATTTATTCTACAATTTTTGGCATGTTCAAATTTTGAGTGTATGTATTCAATAAATACACTTAAAATTCGAACATGCAACATTAGACAGTCCTCATTGTTTTTTTAAAACAAGTTTTAATAAATACATGACTGGTATTATATATCTATATATAGTTTGTTTTATTCTAATACATATTTAAAGTTTACATTTCAAATTGTTTTATTTTTTAACCCTTTAATGAATTTGAGGATTTTACTTACTTAGGGTACAAACTCGCTGACATTGAATTTTTTACTCCCACCCCTCAGGCAATATGTTTCAAAAATCTAATTTTACATCGCCCGAAGGGTGTTTTTTTGTGTTGTTTTTTGTACTAGTGATACAAATTATCAATCCTCATCTCAAAAATTCAAAAAGATAGAAAAGAGATACTGAATACTTAACAAATGTTGTTGTTTCTTTTTTAAATAGGAAAAAAGTTAAAATCGTTCATTCATTGTTTTTGTTTTTTTGTTTTACGAACTATCAATCTCAGTGGGTTATTTAATGCCGGCAAATTTATAAAGCATTCGTAGCGATAGTTTGGAAGAAAACATTTTTAAACACATTGTTTTTTTGGTAAAAAAAAAAAATGTTCTAATTAACCCATTTTAACCCATAGATGGGACTCTAATAAGTACTACCACTCCGGGTTAGAATGGACCTGGGAGCAATGGTGGGGAAGAGGGTTTCCACATTCCCCAGACCACCAGAACAGTCAGAGTTTAACGTCATACCCAGGACATGAAGACCCTCAGCCACCGCTTTCTAGCACATATATGGTTAAAAAGGATTGGGGCTTGCCATAAGAGCAATAGGGTTGGAACAATCATATAAGTGCTAGGGCTTGATGTGACCAGCCAATTGATCGGAGAGGCCGCTCTGACCACCCCTCTAGCATAAACGCCTGTAACAACGAGAATCCAACAGACTCACGGATCGTCTAGCTCTCCAACAATTTATTTAAGATTCACCTGTTCATCTCAGAATATATATATATATATATATATTATATATATATATATATATATATATATAGTGAAAAGGGAATAGATTCCCTCGCTGTCTCACTGATACCGACATTAGGCCGCCCCGACGACTTTATTTTACTTTATGTATATATATATATATATATATATATATATATATATACAGAGAGAGAGAAGAGAGAGAGAGAGAGAGAGATAAAAGGGAATGAAAACACACAATATTGTTAAAATGAATATATTTTATATCATTTTCATTGCTAATATTGACAATATTTTGATTTATAAATCCGGACTCATCGAGTAGCGAAAAAACACACAGTGGATGTACAAATGACGAAGCGATCGCATGGCTTACACGCGTTTTGGAACAACAATGCTTCCGTTTTGAATTTAAATTATGTTCTGCTTCTCTCTCGCCGAGTCCGGATTAAAAACAAGCTCTGATGATGATTTTTTATAAATCGAAATATTGTTCAATATTAGCTAGGAAAATGATATAAAATATTTTCCTTTTAACAATATTGAGCGTTTTCATACCCTTGTATCTATACACATACCGTCGGATTCATTTCCTTACTCTTAACTCATATATATATATATATATAATATATATATATATATATATATATGAGTATGAAAAGGTGGAATGAAAACATCACGCAATGCTGTTAAAGTAGAAAACAATGTATAATATAATCATAGCTGTTTTCTTCTTTAACAGCATTGTGTGATGTTTTCATTCCACCTTTTCATACTCATATTGTCGGATTCATTTCCTTTCTTTTAACTTATATATATATATATATATATATATATATATATTATATATATATATATATATATATATATATATAGTGGTTATGGTCTTTTGAGCGGTTCGTATTATCTTTCATCTACCGACTGTCAGAAATCGTTTGATACCGTTTTTTTCTTCTTCTTTCGCATTTCCTCAAAAGGATGGCAAAAGCTTAGCGAGTTCGTCAAATCTCGTGTCAAAATCTCGTTCTCGTGAGAGACCTTTCAGGCAAAACTGTAAAGCTCGGTTCTTATCATGGAATTGTCCACACGTCGACCGCTGATGTGGGTCTCTTTTTTAACTCCCGATTTACTCACCGGTTTTCATACAGATAGAGAAAGAGATGAATACAATAACTTTATTTTCCTTATCACTATGACTTTGAAATAAATAAAATAGTATCCTATCTGAGCTCGCCTACTCTGCACGCACACACACACACGTCACACACACACACACACATACATATATATAGAGAGAGATCGATAGATATAGATATATACAAATACATATATTCATATATATATTTATATATACATACATACATATATATATATATATATATATATATATATATAGAGAGAGAGAGAGAGAGAGAGAGACAGAGAGAGAGAGATAGATATATAGATATATACAGATACATATATATATATATATATATATATATCAGAACACAAATACACATATACATATATATATATATACACATATATATGCATACATATATGCACACACACACACACACACATATATATATTGTGGGGGGGGGGGGGGTATGAAAGAATCTTTCCAACAGACATGTTTTATTAAATGAAATCTATTAGAAGAATAGAATTATATTTTCTATGACATCGACTGCTCCGAACGCACACACACACACACACACACACACACACACACACATATATAATATAATATATATATATATATATACATATATATATATATAAGGTGACAACAATCTTTACTGTAGACATGTTTTATTAAATGTAACAGACAAATTATATCTATAAACTTTTTCTCGAGTTCTCAAACTGCCCAAAATTCACCTTTGTTCAAAATCAACTCCCAATGGATGATGAAATATGGAGCAGAGAGGACTACCATAGTAGAAGAGGAAGTAAGAATTTAAGCAGCCTTATTATTTTGATTTTTCCGACTGTTGTCCTCATCCTTATTGTGAAAGGTAAAAACACAACGTTTTAGCCATTGTACTCTCCATCCTTCAATTTTACATAAGATAGAACTTCACTTATTGACAGTGTCCTGAAAATTGTTTAATATGAAAAAAAAACGACTCGAGATGCTTTAGGACGGAATTATAGGTGTAAGTTTTCATAGAGAGGCAGTTAAGTTTTGGTGATTGTAGTATGAATTGGTTTTATGGTACCTTGTGTTGTGGGGAAAGTTCATAAATGGGGGTGGCGATTTGGCGTACATCTTATATCTAAAGCTCGTATGATTAGTAAGTGAGGAGAGAGCCATGCTAATAATCATTTTATTTTTATCATACATTTTCTTTTTCTTTCCCTTTTTCGTTGACGATTCCTTTTAATTGTATATAAATATCAACATTCCTCCTTCCTCAGGACTTGTAAATATGGGATTAGGTGTAAGTTTTCATAGAGGGACAGGTGAGTTTTGGTGATTGTAGTATGAATTGATTTTATGGTGAATAGATTTGGATTCTTCTAGAGTACACATCTGAGTATACCCGTGACTGTATACTCATCTTACCCTTTTAGTGTACTAATCTTGTCTTGTAGCTTCTTTACTTGTTGTGTATTTCTTCTTATTACCGATCCTGTCGCGTATTATATTTCTTCTTAATATATTATTGTGTTTCTGGAACTCTTCGGTTATTCCGGAGGATACAGGGACACCCAGCGTGGTTGCTTGTTTTTTTTTGTTTTTTTTTCAACACAAGACATTATTTTGGTGAATTCACGTGTATTTTATTTCTCTTAGAGCCGGATTATAAACACGCGTGTGAGAATTGGCTACTTGGACGAGAGCTGCCATTGCAAGCCTTCTAGTACAACCGCCATGCCAAAATTATATCTAAACTCTCTCCCCTACGGTTTGTACTCACTAACAGGAAGAGAGGTCGACAAAAGATTAATGATCGTCACTGACAAATATTGCTAACCATAAGGTCTGAACTAAAATGAATATATTACACTAACCGTGCATAATTAGTAGGATACCCACCAATTATGCAACACTACATCCTATTTACGTATAAAGCAGGGATGTGTGATTTTTCTTTGTACCAAATGTCACAAATTTTGAGAATGTCCATCATTGAAGCAAGTACTATATCCAAGTCCTGAAGATGGTCTAACAAACCGAAACTTTGCACCGTCGACAATAAACATCCAGTTTCCATAACATCCCGTGTTTGTCTACCTTTCTCCACATACTTTCGGATTAACCTCCTCACATTTCTCCCAAATGTAGGAATGTAAATTATGACGAAGTATGGAGGCGCGTGGTGTAATGGTTATGGTCGTAGGAAATGGACTTGTCGACCCGGAGTCCTCTGCATGAGAGTGAAAGAGAATGCAAATTAACGCCAGAAAGCCAGAGTGGATGGATACACACAACTTCGTTCGGTTAGCCAGATTTTCACACACGCGGCTGAGTGATCCGGATCCAAGACTTTAATAAAAATGTGAATCCACCAATGTATTGTGTTGTTACTAAGAATAAACAACAACGCAGTCCAGAATTTTAAGAAGATAGATACAAGCT
>CM042165.1:69846952-69851952 GCA_023376005.1 Doryteuthis pealeii
CCATCTTTCTACATATCTATCTTTATTCGACTCACAATATCTATTGTAATTAGGTATAAAGTTTTAAACTTTATACCTATCTATCTATCCATATATGTATCTATCTATCTTTATTCTACTCAAATATCTATCTAAGTGTTCATATCTATCTATTGATCTATCTATCTATTGATCTATCTATCTATTATAGATTATTATAGATTTATATAAACGGATCATCAGGGTTAATTGTAATGAATTAATCAAGAAAATGATCAATTACAGAGAATTGCCGAAGTGAATAGGTAGTTTGATTACGTCATTCAAAAGCTAATTATCAAAAAGTATTGCTGTCAAATGTCGAACGTGACTGCTGACGTGAAAACAGCTGTTTGAAATATTAAAGAACACGTGTGTAGAATGGCTTACTTTTTATAATAGCAGGATTTTAATATTTTTAACGACCGTCGATTTTGCGATTACCCCTATATTCTATTCCCCGGTAAGTCACCTTCATTATATATATATATATATATATATATATATATATATATATATGAGGAAAAAATGAGTAAAGAAAAGAAATGTAGATGGATAAAAATTAATTTTATCGATATCACTTTTAATCGATATATATATTATATATATATATATATTATATATATATATATATATAAGCAAATACAATATATCTATATATATATAATCCCAAAATCCAGAGAAGAAACCTTCCTTACGATATAGGAGTTTTTTTTAAACGTGTCGCAGTTTGCAGAGCTCAATGTATGCTCTTATTGTTAGAGTCACAGAGCAAATTTATAAGTAATAAGATTCTCATCTGATGATTTAAGGGTTTTAAACACTTTGTCTAAACTTCCTGAAATAGGCTATAACGCAAAAAATCTAAATCTTCTGTTATATTTTACTTATACTCCCAATTTGGTTGAGTTCTCTAAATAGGGATTTAATTGTAAAGTTCACCGTTCTCGCATGTAGCTAACCCTCACTTTGTTTACAAAGTTCGGGTGATCGCATTTCCGCTTAGAAATGTATCAATTAAATATTATTCTATATTTGACAACCGCTACTGGCCGCATCGGTAAGAGACTTAGCGAACGAAAATTGATTCAGGTCTCAAACCCGGCCAGGAGTAGCTGTTAACGTGCACCCACACTGATGAGAGGAAAACCTCGAAACACGTGTCTGTGGATAACTTATTATTATATATATATATATATATAATATATATATATATATGCAAACATATATATATATATATATATATATTATATATATATATATATATATATATATCTGTGTGTTTCCATCTATGGGTTAAATAGATTTAAAATGTGAGTATTAAAACTGAGTTTTAAAAAATGACTTTGAAAAAAATAAATATCCAACAAGAATGAATAAAAATTGTCTTCGGCACAAAATAACCCAACAGGGGTTGACATGTTGTAAAACTCTCTATTCTATTCTCCGGTAAGTCAACATATTATATATTATCATAAATTTATATTTATATTCCTACTATTATATATTTATTTTTCTTTCTTTTTTCCCTCTGTATTCTACTGCCAATATCTAACTTGTAGTTTCTTGTGGAGCACACAATCATCAGACAGATATATGAGAAAAGTCATTATATATAAATACAGCGCGTGGTGTAATGGTTAAAATCATGGGAAATGGACTCGACGCCCCCAAGTTCAAGTCTTAGCGCTAATATACTTGGGAAAGGTATGAATCCTACTCTCCCTCTAGCTATGGGTAAATAGTAGGGCACATTGGGCTCTTTAACCTTGGTTAGGCAACCGGTCTATGAAAAGGAAAACTCTGAATGCAGACCTGTTAAACGTCGCTTAATAAATTGACCCTGTGTCACATCCTGCTCGTGTGGTTTGGTTTGTTTTGTTTTGTTTTACGGCATATCAACCTCAGTGGCTCATTTAATGCCGATAAAGTTTTGAAATAAATTCATTTTTAATGGATACTCAATTTTTTAAAAAATAATTTTTCTAACAGGTTCCACCACTTCGGCCAGAGTGGACCAGGGAGCAATGGTGATGAAGGGTGCTCCATACTCCCCACACCTCAAAAACTGGAACCTCACCATCAGATAGAGTTTAATGTCATTCCAAGGACATGTAGACCCTCAGCCACAACCTTCTAGCACCCATATTATAAAAAGGGTCGGGCTTGCCATAAGGGCAATAAGGTTGGGGCAATCATATAGGTGCTAGGGATTGACGTGACAAGCCGATTGATCGGAGAGGTCATCTCCGATCGCCCGTCTAGCTCAAGAAAGGGCCAAAGTGGAGTATTGCAATTTATGCACTGATCAGCCACCTGGGTTCTATCCTTAAGCATCGCGTGTCGCCACCCACAGCCAACAGGTGGCCCCATTGGTAGAGGTGTAGTCGGTACATTCTAACGCCTCAGCTGACAGGGCGGTCTGCTCGTGTGTCAGTCGTTGATACATATATATATATATATATATATATATATATATATATATATATATATACAGTAACATAATCTCCTATCTTCTATTTCACAATAATGCCAGCCAAATCAGATTTGTCATTCCAATATATATTTTTTTCACGCTCAGAGTTGCCGAGGCATGGAATAAACTGGCTGCATCCGTTGTAGGCTGCCGAAAGACTGCATCTTTCAAAGCCTCCATGCTTCCTGTAATCTGTCAACATATATACCTCATACCCCCTCCACACATATATGCACGCACGCGTACACATACATGTATATTATTACTGTACGCTATTCATGTTCTTGACACTAATACATTATTCTATGTACTGGACATGAGACATTGATGAGTTTTGGTACACCTGAGCACTGTACACAATAAATCTTATTATTATGCACGAGCACACATACATGTATATTATTACTGTACGTTATTCATGTTCCTGACACAAATACATTATTCTATGTACTAGACATGATAATTTGATGAATTGTAATGCACCTGAGCATTGTACACAATAAATTTTATTATTATGCACGAGCACACATACATGTATATTATTACTGTATGCTACTCATATTCCTGACACTAATACATTATTCTATGTACTAGACATGAGATTTTGATGAGTTGTGGTACACCTGAGCACCGTACACATAAATTTCATTATTATTATTCTGTATTTTTTCAAGTCAGAAATTAATTAATTTTCACGTTTGAAAGTTTTTAAGACTCTGAGAATTCCAGACATTTGCTTCAAATATTTGACCTTCAAATATTCATTGAAGAAACAAACAAATGAATCCTGACGTCACGTCGAAAATAAACCAAGATCTCGTAAAATCTCGGTCTGCTTTCTCATTTTTTATAATCCTCCCACCCGTTTTCCAAAGTTGAATGACACAAGATCACTGGGGCCGCTCCTATGGTTTCTCTTGGATTTTAATGGCGTCGAATGTTGTCGGAAAGCAGTCTGACGTTACTAACACTTGTGGGCATTCACTGCGTGTTTTTTGGGGGTTTTTTTTAATCTAACGTCTGTCTCTTTCGCACTATCACCTACTGTTTATTGAATTTTGAATTTTGTATTTTGCACCACGGTTTTATTTTCCGACAAGTTATGTTTTATGATTTAACAAACGATACATTTTCAATTTCAATGCATAACTACTTGACTGCAATATGAATTTAGTTTTTGTTTCTTTGTTTAATGGCATATCAACCTTCTGGGGTTATTAAATGCCAAATAAATCCTTGTCAAAAAAACAGTAGTGTTACTAATGCCTAACCAATACTTACCTGATCTTGAGCCCTATGTACTGCATCCAGGGGATATATATCAAGATATTAATAAATTCTCGTCCAATAGAAACAACGTTATGTGGTATTATGATAATTCATCCTTAAACTTTTCCATTCTTATTTAACACGTAATTCTTGCTAAGACTTTTACGCGCCCATTTGCATACATGGCTACCCGTCCTATTATGTTACTATTTGCGAGATAATTTTGATTTCAGGAAGTCCCATTTCATTACATCATTGATTAGTTCACAAAAACTTTCGTCTCCAGTACTTTCGGCACTTTGTCATTTAATGCCGGCAAAGTTTTGAAAGATTCGTAGCAATAGAAAATTATTTAAACTGTATTTTTTTATAAACAAATTTTCTATATAAACCCCATAGATGTGAAACTAATAGATACTACCCCTTCGAATCAGAAAGGACCTGGGAGCAATAGTGATGAAGGGGTGCTCTAAGTTCCCAGACCTCCAGAAATGGAACTTCATCATCAGATAGAGTTTAACGTCATTCCCAGGACACGAAGATCCTCGCCCCGAGTTCAAATCCTGGACTTGGTAATTGCATTTCACTTAGCACTAATACCCTTGGGAAAAGTATGAATCCTACTCTCTCTCCAGCTATGAATAAATAATAGGGCAGACTAGGGCTTTTTAACCTTGTTTAGGCAACCGGTCTAGGAGAAGGAAAACTCTGAATTCAAAACCTGTTGGACTCCGCTTAAGAAATTGAACTTGTGTCACATCCTACTTGTGCAGAGGGGTTGGTAAATATATATATGATAAAAAGGGTTGGAGATTGCCATAAAGGCAATAGGGTTGGGACAATCATATAGGTGCTAAGGCTTGACATGGCCAGCCGATTCGACCGCTCGTTTAGCCTAAGCAAGGGACAGAGTGGAGTATTGCATGCCATGGACTGCTCGTCCACCAGGATCTCGTCCTTATCAGCGGTCACCACCCACGACCAACAGGTGGCTCCATTGTGAGGGGGCCTTACCATCTGCAGAGGGGGTCTTACCATATGCAGAGGGCAGTTGGTGTATCCTGAATCCTAAGTCGACAGGGCCGAGGTCCCCTCAGGGCAGCAGGGTTCCATGGGTCAAATAAGTCTGTTTAAAAATGTTTAAAATAAGAGTGTTTAAAATATGCTGTCAAAATGTATGTATGAGTTCTTTTGACGATACAATGCACGATTGTGGGGTGTCTTACCTCTCTGCAGA
>CM042165.1:69856952-69883619 GCA_023376005.1 Doryteuthis pealeii
TATGTATTATGTTTCCATTATCTATTCGAATATTTTGAAAGAATTACATCTTTCTTTTACAAGGATTTTTCCTCTCGTCTCATCTTGACATTCCTTTAAGAAACAGCCAAACTGGAATTGATGCGGATGCGTCACACACGCTTTCTCTTTTCCCATAACTTATCAATCATCGTAAGTCCTCCTCACGACAACCGGTATCCGTACAGAGCTCATCAATGTAAATCCTTGCTGATCGACTAAATCCGGTTTGTCCATGTATATATTTTCGCAGGATAACGTCACTGGTTGTTTCATAATCTATGCGGTTGCATAAGATTATTGTCAGTCCCCTGTAATTCTGAGGGGATGACACTTTTCATACCATGGCCGGGTCCTTCCATGGAAAATTACAGAAGCCCGCCAAAATACGTGAAGTCACGTGGGACCTGTTCGGTTCCCAGTTTGCAGTTGGACGTCAGGCAGTGAAGATGTGAACTGTGACTCACTCTGCATACGCTCGCTATGTTAGTTAGCAATGTCTGGTGGGGATTTAACAATAAAATAAGATCAAAAGTAAATTGAAGTCTTGTGTTTATTATCTAAAAACTAACAATGACACAGGGCTTCTGATAAGGAGAAATCCCTAACAGAAAACCAGACCGAAGTCCCCAAGTCAACTCCAGACGCAAGATCTTAGAAGATGCCAGACCAAGTCAAGATAGATGATAGAAATACCAAAGACGATCAGAAGCAAAGCCGGCCAGAAGAAAATACGACCAGATATAGAAGAAAGAAAGAGATATATAACATTATAATTATTTAGTGCCAGTGAAGAATTGTTATGGTTTGGCGATCGTCGCATTTGTTTTGCGCGGGAAGTTCGAAAAGACAAAGGAAATTGAACAGAGACTGGAAAGGGAAATAAGGACTTCTGGCCGAGGGACAAAGAGAAAGATTAAAATGCGTAGGCGTGTCGTCAATACAAAAGCGAGAGGGTTAAGCATTTAGAGTCAGTGGGGACAGTCAGTCGGTTGAGTGAGTTCATTCGGACAGCAGGCGAGAAAGAGATTGACACGCTCTCCCCTCCCCTATGTGGGGGCGTACCCGTTACTTAGCCACCATTCAACAAGGCCCTACGTGTGGCAGATAGCAGTTTTGTAGTCTCATCTTGACTTCTTCATTTAGTAGCCTGCAACCATAGTAGTAAAAATTGTCAACGCTCGTCCTCACCACCCACCAGGGAAAGAAATAAATGTTCAAAGTCCTACTACATATGTCTACTTGTGATCGTTATACTCCACTACTAACACATACGACTCAGCAACAGGAAAAGGAAGATGACAGTATATAACATAGACGATTCAGAGTAGCAAAGAAGGGCTATGCAACAGAACGCGCTGTGCAACATGGTGAATACACTCTTAGATTTCCAGCTGCGACCGGTGTGTCTTGTTCGTCTGACTTTGGTAGTCAGACCACTTGATACACACTTTAAAATACCTTTTACAGACTTAAAAAGAACCATAAACATATACACAAAACAAAAATGGCAAAATTATTGGAATAACTTCCAAAACAACAAACTACATGAAATAATGCCACAAATAGGAAAACTTCAAATAAATCAAACCAAAATATCCAGAAAAGAAGAAGTAATATTATCCAGACTAAGAATAGGACACTCATATATTACCCATTCATACCTCCTCAAAAAAGAAGCAGCCCCATATTGCATACCATGCCAAAAACCCTACACAATCAAACACATTTTAACAGAATGTAGCAACCTAAAACAAATACGAAAACAATACTACCAAACAACAAATCTAAAACAGATATTCTATCAAATAAACCCAGAAAAACTACTTGGATACATAAAAGAAGCACACATCTACAACAAAATCTAAAAATCTTCCCAAAAAAATGAAAACACAAAAATATATGTTAAAAAGAATCATCTAAAAGTTCCATTCACAAAAAATATGTCCAAAACAAAAAATCTTCAGAAAATTAAACGTTATCACCAATTCATTTCAAGAACGTAGTCGGCATTAAATGACCCATTGAGGTTGATATGCCGTAAAACAAGAACAAATCAAACGATAGTTTGCGTGATAGGAGGTAAGTGGCTCTACAGTTGATTTTTGTGTGCTGCTGCTTCCTGGATTTATTCAGATCAGCACGAAGCAACCTTGTTTAGTTCTCATAAGGCTTTTTATTCAATCGTTTTTGTTAGTCTAAGTGGTTCAGGCACACAGTAGCACTGATACAGCCGCGTCAAGGATTTGAACTTGGTTCACCATATCTATTTCCTCAGACGATAATCATTGCACCACAAACACCTCCACATGCGCTTGCATGGTCGTTCAGTTCTCGCTTAGCTTAGGCCTTTCTACCTCTGTCCATTCTTAGCGTGACGCACACCCAAAATCCAGATAGATAGTTACGTACACACGGCATTAACTTATGGACATGAACCAGCGGTTTGAAATAATCTGCGCTTGATGATTACGTTTTCTTTAAGTCGTCTATCTTTACACCCCACCCACCCGATTCTTAACGTGACGCACACCCCAAATCGGTTAGAACGAATGTTGGTAGATAGGTACGTCAACTCAGCATTGCCGTTGAGACTTGAATCAGAGGTTTGAAATCATCTGCAATCTGAGGATTACGTTTTCTTTAAGTCGTCTATCTTTCCACCTCCCACCCACCCGATTCTTAACGTGACGCACACCCCAAATCCGTTAGAACGAATGTTGATAGATAGGTACGTCAACTCAGCATTGCCGTAGAGACTTGAATCAGCGGTTTGAAATCATCTGCAATCTGAGGATTACGTTTTTTTTTCTTTTTTTGATTGATTGTCATTCAAGTTCAAGTCGGCATTTGAATTTAATTAATTAGAATTAATTATCTTCGTTGCGTACAATCAAGCCAAGACATGTTTAGCTGGCGTGTAATTGCATTATGAATAAAAGATTAGTTTCATAATGAACGTCTTTAAAAAAGGGGATGACATCATCATCACCATCATCTTCATTATCATCATCAACCACATCAGGTCCTAGAAATAATATTTAATAAAAGATTGATTTCAGAGAATGTCTTTAAAAGGAAATGACATATAATCATCATCATCATCATCACCATTATTTCATCATCTCATCATCAGGTTCTCTAAGACCGGAGTTTCTAAAGCGAGGAAGCCCTGTCGGTTGAGGGTTTAAAATACCGACTGCACTCCTGCAGAGGAGTAAGAACCACCCCTCAATGGGACCACCAGTTGACCGTGAGTGGTGACCCGTGATGCTTCAGGATGGGAATCCTGGTGGATGAGCAGTCCATGACTGCCACTCCACTTAAGCTCTTACTTAGGCTATACGGGCGTTCAGAGAAGCTCCACCCCCCCCCCGATCAATCGGCTGGTCATGTCAACCCCTAGCACCTATATGATTGTCCCAACCCTATTGCCCATATGGGTGCTAGAAGGTGGTGGTGAGGATCTACACGTCCTGGGAATGACGTTAAACTCTATGGTAAGGATCCAGTTTTGGAGATTTGGGGAATGTGGAGCACCCCTTCACCACCATTGCCCCAAGGTCCACTCTGACCTGGAGCGGTAGTACCTGTTAGGGTCCTATCTATGGGTTATATAAAAAATGTGTTTATAAAAAATCTGAGTATCCATTAAGAATGAATTTATTTCAAAATGTTATCGGTATTAAATGACTCACTGAGGTTGATATGCCGGAAAACAAAACAAAACAAAACAAACAAACTAAATCGAGGACCATATTTAAACATATTTACGGCATATCAACCTTTTCGGGTCATTCAATACGGAAATATCAGTTTACTTATAGTACTTTTTGTTGCTTAAATGGTCACCCATCTAAGCTGATAACAGCTTAATTTTGGTGATCAAGCGGGAACTGGTGCTTCCAATGGGACTTAACCCTAAGCAGTAAAATAGGAATCAAAGGAAGGTTAAAAAAGGGGTCGAGAATCACTGCTCTAAATGGCATACAGTATCCGTATAGAATACTTTCTACGATGGTAACAATGACACAATGTGCGCATGTAGGGTTGAAAGTATCACCATCATCATCATTATATGGCACGACAACAACTCGGATTATCTACTCTCTCTCTCTCTCTCTCTCTCTTCTCTCTCTCTCTCTCTCTCTCTCTTCTCTCTCTCTCTCTCTCTCTCTCTCTCTCTCTCTCTCTCTCTCTCTCTCTCTCTAGTCACTATCAGTCATCTATAAATCTTTAAATGAGTTGTTCTAAACCGCGAGCCATATACCCCCCGGGGACGATATAAATTTTTTTTTGGGGGGGGGGTAGGCAAGCAAAAAATATTTAATTACAAATAATTATAAACAGGGTTAACATACCGTAAAACAAACAAACCTAATTTCTTGTAAGAGACTGAGATATTGTAATTCATATGTAAAATCCCCGAATAAATAGATATGACTAAATGGGTGAATACATACGAGGTATGTCAGTAAAGTTCCAGGACTGGTGTCACAAAAAATTATTTCAAATCCAAACGACAAACTACAAGTTATCAAATACAAAGTAATCCCCCTGGAGTCTAATGCACTTTCCCATCCTTCTCAGCCATGCTTGCATACATTCCTGGAAGGATTCTCCCGGGATTCTCCATAGCTCTGTCGTCACAGCCTTTTTGATGTCGTGCACATCCTCAAAACGTGTTCCTTGATGACCCACTTGAGCTTGGGGAAGGAAGAAAAATCACATGGAGCCAGGTCGGGCGAGTAGGGAGGTTGCTCCAGCACAGTGATGCTCTTCTGGGCCAGGAACTCTCGGATACTCAGGGCAGCGTGGGTAGCGTGAACAGGTGCGTTGTCATGATGAAGCACCCCATGGGTTATCCTGCCACTTCTCTCGCCTCTTCTCGCGCACTGAACGAATCAGACGCCGCAGTATCTCTTTGTAGACATTCTGGTTGATCGCCTGGCCCTGTGACAAGAACACGCAGTGGACGATGCCCCTCACATCGAAGAATGCAAATAATCTGAACTTTTCTGACGTACCTCGTACTTATTGTAATTTTTTTTTTTTCGTATTTCATTGGACGAATTCTTGTTAGGGTTCTAATTCCTTTAACCCTTTTCAATGAATTGATAAGAATTGTTTATTTTCTGCTGGAAATTAAATATTTTTCGTCGTTTCTTTAATATCACAATATCTAGCAAGTTAAACAAATCATTTATATAAAACCAGCAGCGGCAACCCGGCGTCACCTGGGTAGAGGGGGGATTTTTTTAAGTTAGTCCCGCAGATCCATTATTACTGAATCGTGAGTTGAATCCTCGTTGAATGCCCCATTTAAATCCTATGTAAAAAAATAGACCTTGCATTGATCTGAAAAAAAATGTTAATGTCTAATATTAAAATATTAAATGAAAAAAATCCATGCTGCTATCATTTAAATTTCATTTTCTAATTATCTTCGAATATAAATCAAATCTCTATTATTTTTGCTCAAAAACAATCCCTGGTGATATTTAATGTGCATATATATTTACTTTGTTGTTAATGTTTTATTTTCGAAGTTTCCTCCGGATATATATACACACAACAGCCCTTTATATGTATAGATTACATACCAACGAAATTGACAATTCTCAGCTGTAAGTAGATATTGGCTTATCACTATCAAGCGAGTAACACTCGGAGAGTATCAGGCAAGATGGGTATCTTACAGTCCAGTGTGGTTTATCACCCTATTAAAAAGAAAGAAAGTCTAGTAAAAAGACATGCTACTTAGAAAAAATATAATAAGAAAGAAAGAAAGAAAGAAATAGGGAAAGATAGAGAGAGGTATACAAGGTGTGACAAAAAAGTATCGAGATTTTTTTGTATTTGTTGACACACCTTGTATTCTTAAAAAAATAACTTTGCATTTATTCTTCATTTCTATTTTGGTAAATAGAGCTTTAAACTTTTTGACACACCTTGTATTCTGAAAAAATTAATGAATGAAACGCTATTTTTTTAGAATACAAGGAGTGTCAAAAAGTAATAACAATCTCGATACTTTTTTGGCAAACATTGTATAGATTCCTGCTATAAACATACTTATTGTAAGTATTTTATTTTATTTTTCGTGTTTCATTGGAGGATATTTTTGGAATGAATTCCTGATAGCATTATAAATCCTTTAACCCTTTTGAACCGACTGACTGATAAGAGTTATTTATTTTCTGCTGGGAATGAAATATTTTTCTTCACTTCTTTCTTCAAGATTTTTTTTTTCTGGCAAGAAATACTTCCCTTCTTTAAATTAATTCTGAAGATATATTAGGTTGCATAATCTTCAAATTGAACTCTTAAAGCACAAGAAATATTATTACTGGTAAGATCTCCAGACTCCAAAATGTTCAAGGCGTTAAAAACTGTAACACAGCAGCAACAGCAGCAACACTATATTGCAGAGGTTATACAGTTTAGGTTATAATTGATATTCAACATTGTACAAATCAATAACATGCGTGTCGAATATAGACATCGAAATCAGAATTTAAACAACTTGATTTGTGTTTTTCCTACTGCAGCTTTATGATTGATTCTAAAGGCATGTTAACCCGTCTCCTGTTATTTTATGCCTATAGGTTAGGGAATTCTATTCACTTCAGATTTATATTTACAATAATAATAATAATAATAATAATAATATAATATAATAATAATGATAATAAGAGATGAGACTGTAAACCATATACTCAGCGAATGTAAGCAAACTAGCACAACGAAAATACAAATCTAGACACGACTGGGTTGGGAAGGTGATCCACTGGGAATTGTGCAAAAAATTTAATTTTGACCACACAACAAAATGGTATATGCATAAACCAGAATCTGTTCTTGAGAACGAAACGCACAAAATTCTCTGGGACTTTGAAATAAAAACGGATCACCTTATCCCAGCAAGTAGACTAGACCTAGTGTTGATTAACAAAAAAGAAAGAACTTGTCAACTGGTGGATTTTGCAGTTCCAGCAGATCACAGGGTGAAGCTAAAGGAAAATGAAAAAAATAGACAAATATCTGGACCTTGCCAGAGAACTAAAAAAGTTATGGAATATGAAAGTGAAGGTGATACCAATTGTAGTTGGTGCACTTGGAACGGTCCAAAAGGATTGGAAAAGGGTCTGGAATGTTTGGAAATCAGAGGAAGGGTTGAAACCATTCAGAATACTGCACTGCTGCAATCTGCCAGAATACTCAGAAGAGTCCTGGAGACCTGAGGAGACTTGTTGTCACTCAGACTCCAGTGAAAGACCTAATGCTGATGTGAAAATTCAAAAGGAGTAAATAATAATAATAATAATATAATAATAATAATAATAATAATAATTGCAGTTCCAGCAGATCACAGGGTGAAGCTAAAGGAAAATGAAAAAAATAGACAAATACCTGGACCTTGCCAGAGAACTAAAAAAGTTATGGAATATGAAAGTGAAGGTGATACCAATTGTAGTTGGTGCACTTGGAACGGTCCCAAAAGGTTTGGAAAAGGGTCTGGAATGTTTGGAAATCAGAGGAAGGGTTGAAACCATTCAGAATACTGCACTGCTGCAATCTACCAGAATACTCAGAAGAGTCCTGGAGACCTGAGGAGACTTGCTGTCACTCAGACTCCAGTGAAAGACCATCAGCTAAAACTGATGTGAAAACTCAAAAGAAGATAATAATAATAATAATAATAATAATAATAATAATAATAATAATAATAATAATAATTGCAGTTCCAGTAGATCACAGGGTTTGGATCTTAAATCTACTTTTTATAGAACAAAATATTGGCATAAAATAACCCTACAAGGGTTTACATGTCATAAAATTCAAATAACCAACCAACCAACCAACCAAGCTTCAAACCATATAACTGTGTTCAAATTATATGTACTAGATAGGATTATTTAATATCATATAGCTGCTTGTAAAATTAAATAAAGAACTCTAAATAAACAGCAACGTACATGTTATATTAATACCCGGGTTCATACATCAAAACCCCTGAAAAAACTTTGCAAAGCAAATGCAAGACAAAATTATTTTAGTAACAGAATGGTGAATACATGGAATAAACTACCATTATCAATAGTGAATGCCCCATCTCTAAACTCCTTCAAGGTATTGTTAGATAATCTATGGAAATTCTGTGAAATTAAGATGAATGTTTATAAGGAACAACTGACAGGTCTCAGACATAATATACTGGCTGAAAGAATATTATTATTATTATTATTTTATTATTATTATTATTATTATTATTAGTTTTTCACATCAGCGTTAGCTGGTGGCCTTTCACTGGAGTCTGAGTGACAACAAGACTCCTCGGGTCTCCAGGACTTTCTGAGTATTCTAGCCGATTGCAGCAGTGCAGTAGTCTGGATGGTCTCAATCTTTCCTCTGATTTCCAGATTTTCCAATCCTTTTTCCAATTCTTTTCGGACTGTCCCAAGTGCACCAACTACAATTGGTATCACTGACTTTCATATTCCATAATTTTTTCAGTTCTCTGGCAAGGTCCAGGTATTTGTCCATTTTTTGTTTCTTTGTTTGTTTGTTTGTTCTCATTAATATGGTTTAATTTAATACTAGGAATTTTCAATGGCTTCAGGTATTCCAATTTAATACCAATAATACAAAGACATTAATTTAACCCATAAATGGGACCCTGGCAGGTACTCTGGGGCAGATTTGGCCTGGGATTAATGGCAATGTAACACACCCCCAGAACACCTTAAATGGAGCCTCACCACCGGATACGGTTTTGTATTATACCCGAGACACCCTTTTCCTTTTAGTGTGGGTCGGTGTCTTCAAAGCCTCATCGATAGGTTGGGAGTTTCTCAGTGAAAGAGCACTCAAAGTGAATCAAACTCAATTGTTCGGTAACCATAATGTCAAGTCTCTCCGTCCGTTTCTCCGTAGTTGTACATATTCGACACTAAATCATTTGGCAAAATAAAGAGCAGTTGTTGACATCCTTCCGTCTGCAAGAAACGATGGCGTAGTCTCCATTTTTAACTGCATCTACCCGAGTGGCTGAACTGGCCAATCTTTGAATGGCAATCTCTGGTGCAATGACTGCAAACAAAAAGTGATGTAACAGGGCGATAGTTTAACCTTTGATTGTTCTTATTTCTTCTTCCTCTCTTTCACTGTCTATAGTCAAATTCTCCGTAGACCATAATAATTACGCTACAGAGATGCTTGCTGGGGTTGCTGTTGTCTCTCCTTCCTTCTGGCTCTCTTTCCTGTGGCGGCTTCTTTCCTCTCTTTTTCACTCCTTTTCGGGCTTTGTTTGACAAGGAGGCGCCAGTCCGCTCGGTTTTCTGCACGATCCTCCCATGTGTTGGTGTTGATGTAGCATGTCTTCATATCCTTCTTGTAGGGGTCTTTAAAGCGTAGGCATAGTCTCCCTACTGGTCAGAAGCCTTCTACTAATTCGCCATACAGTAGATGCGGTCTTTGTCCATCCTCCTGACATGGCCAAGCCAGCGCAGGCGCCTCTCGTTCGTTAACCATGACATCACGCCACCCCGTCCGTGTCTCCGTGGTTATACGTATTCAACATTAATCATTTTGGCAAAATAAAGAGCAGTTGTAGATTTCATTAATATCAATAAATGTCGAAAACATGGACAAAATCACTCTCGACTCTTTCGTGTTAATTAAAAATCGATTTATACTTCGTACGATTTGTGTACAAAAAATTATGGGATTGAAGTTGTATTTACAGACAGATATTAAAGACACGTAAGCGCGCTTATGTTATCGTCAAAGAAAATATAATCGGCGACTCGATTTCAAATGTTGCTCAGGTTGTTTACGTTTCACCCAAATGCCCTGTTATGCTCTTGAAATAAAAGTATACATTTCTACCTTCAATTATGATTAAATAGTAGGGCATTTTGGGTTATTTAGACTTCGTAAGGCGTGTGTAAAAATTATTAAAATTGAAGCTGTATTTACCAAAGACAGAAATTAACCGAGGGAAACGCAATTACCGTTGTTGGAGTATTTTGTCATATAAGGTGTGCTGGAATCCACCTCTTAAATTTATAGACTCTGCGTGAGCGCGTGGATTAAAGCCAGTCAATTAACAGCTCGAATACGTGATTAATTAACTATTTAATCACCGATTTTGAAAGCCGTTCATTTGCACGTATACGACACGGACGAACTGATCTGCAGCCAAGGGCTCTGCTCGACCAAAGAATTCTACTCAACACTAAGTAACACTCAGGAACAACCAAAGGATTCTACCCAACACTAAGGAACACCGAGGAACAACCAAAGAATTCTCCTCAACACTAAGGAACACTGAGGAACAACCAAAGGATTCTACCCAACACTAAGGAACACCAAGGAACAACCAAAGGATTATACGTAACACTAAGGAACAACTAAGGATTCTTCACTAAGGAACACAAGAGATTTCCACTGCTCTCACCTGCAGCCAAAAAATAGCGACAAAAATCGTAACAACCGTAATGGTTGTCGCTCTATGAAATGGAAATGGGGACCAGAGTTCAAATCCTGGATGAAACCGCTTTCCTTTTTCTTCGAGATAATACCATTGGAAGAGGCATTAAGCCATATGTACTTCCCGCCAACTATGCGGTACTTGATATTATTGGCTGTTAGTCGAGGCTGGCGACCCGTGATGCTTAAAAACGGAATCCTGGAGATTGGCCTTCTATAAATCGTAACACTCTACTTCGGCTCTTATTTGGACTTATCCGATCAATCCACTGGTCTCATCAATCCCTAGCACCTATATAATTGTCCTGACCGAATTCCTCAATCAATTGCTCTTATCGCAAACCACAACCCATTTCATCATATATGTGCTAAAAGGCGATGGGTGAGGGACTTTGTATCCTGGGTATGACGTTAAACTGGATCAAGTGGTGAGGTTTCATTTCTGATTTTTCCATAGAATTCGCAGACTATGAAGCCTGTTAATATTGGTAGAAATAAATTTAAAATATGATATGACCGGTATATAAGCCTTTTCTTTGAGGGTCGGTTTAGCTCAGTCGGTAGAGTGTCCGGCTGGGAACCTCAAGGTTCCCGGTTAGATCCCAGTCCTCATCAACTCAGCATATGAGTAGCACAGGGATCTTTGCGGTAAAGTGAGGAGCTGATGATAGGTGTGGTGCCTCACCGCAAATGCTAAAAAAACTACTTCCTTGGTCTAGCGCTAGTGAACAGGGGATAGATTCTCTCGCTGTCGGACTGGTACCGACTTTAGGCCACCCCGACGACTTTATATATATATATATATATATATATATAATGGATAGAAGTAACCTACTCGAGTTTCATCGATTGGTACTTCAGGGTTACATCCGTTGAATTCAACGGATGTAACCCTGAAGAATCAATCGATGAAACTCGAGTAGGTTACTTCTATCCATTATATAAATAAATTTTTGCTCTACATTGTATTGAGCACTTTGTATTTGTTTTTTCTCGGTCTTAACCCCTGGATATTGTGCGCTTCCAACCATCGTACTCATACCCACCGGTAAGCCACTACTCATACATTAAAATATATATATATATATATATATATATATATATATATATATATATAAACCTACTTCGGTAAATGAAATCAGTTTTCCTAAAAGTGCTCCCTCCCACACAAATTCACACCCTTAATTGATTAGGAAAGAACTACTGTAATTAATTTAAATACGTGACGCTTTTTCGTGATAAAAATGTTGACAATTTTAGATTGGAAAATCGATTCACTCTCCGGGCGTGATATTATGTTACATTTTATCCACATAGTATGGAAATGCCATGAATACACGAATTCTCAGTCAGTAGAGTATCCGCGTAGGAACCACATATTTCCGGGTTCGATACCGGCTCGTGCTAACTAAGCTTTGATATGTGCGGTAGAGTGGAAAGCTGAAGATAGGTGTGATTTCCCTACCTCAGACTGAAAAAAAACAATTTCCCTCGTCTAGTGCTAATGAAAAGGGCATAGACTTCCTTGTTATCCGGATGATACAAGGGTAGGTCGATTTTCAACTATTTTTAATATCAAAATGATTCAACCAGAGACAATTGGGTATTGGTATGTTAAGTTTCCCGAAAATGTTGATACTCATTCACCTTTATATGAATTTATGCTTAAAATATTTTATTTTCCTTAAATACTGTTGTGAGGTTTTAAGGGGTCAAATAAGAACAAAACGACGGGCAACAAATGTAGGAAAATGTATTAACAAAAGAGTAGACAATTACAGCACAGAGAAGTGGGAAATACGTCCGACAAATAGAGTTATGAGCTGACTCGCATTGGCTTACTCTACAAGCCATAATTGTCCCTGTTACTTATAGTAACCATCGGCGCATTCCATTAGTCTATAGGGTATAATCACCTATAACAGATACCAAAAGTAGGTTTCTAACTCGCACCAATTTTTGAGCATTTAGTTTTAGATATCGTCTACCCCACCAAAATCCTTGTCTTTGATACATTTACATAGGAAATTGCTTAGAAATCTTATAATTTCAATCCAGAAAAGTGAATAAAATATATTGAAAGTAACATTTAAAAGGAAATTATATTAGATGGGTTAGCTCAATCGGTAGAGCGTTCGGCTAGAAATCATTAGGTTCCTAGTTCAATACCGGTCCTCGCCAACTCAGCGTATGAGTAGCACAGGGACCTGTGCGGTAAAGTGAGGAGCTGATGGTAAGTGTGGTGCTCCATCTCAGAAATAATCTCCTTGGTCTAGCGCAAATGAAAAGTGGATAGACTCCCTCGCTGATTGGCTGATACCGACTTTAGGCCGCCCCGACGACTTTTTACTTACTTACTTATCATACCAATACCCAACTTTCCCTGTTTGAATCATTTTGATATTAAAAAAAAAGTTAAAAATCGACCTACCCACTCTGCAGACTTTACTCACTAGCTTAAAATCCGTTATATCGAGTATCAACTACACTATCTTCTGTGAAGGGTTTGGGGTTGATTTTCCCAAATTTCTGATGAAAAAATTATGTCGTACAAAAAAAATTTTGTCGTACAAAAAAAAAAAATAATAATCCCGTAAAAATTGCCCAAAATTTCATCAACATCAATATATAAATATACAAGGTGGGTTTAAAAGTATCCAGATATTTTGTACTTTTTGACACACCTTGTATTCTGAAAAAAAATAACGTCCTATTCATTCTTTATTTCTATCTAGGTAAATACAACTTTAAACTTGGTACTTTTTGACACACCTTGTATTCTGAAAAAAATTAACGTTCCATTCATGTTTTTAGAATAGTCAAAAAGTACAAAAATATCGATACATTTTTATACACCTTGTATATATATATATATATATATATATATATATATATATATAATATTATATATATATTGTGTGTGTGTGTGTGTGTGTGTGTGTGTGTGTGTATGTGTGTATATATATATATGTATGTATGTATGTATGTATTTATGTATAGTACATACATGCATACATACATGTAACACAAAGACTAATACACTGGCCTGTGTTTCAACTTTTTCCAAGGGTCAAATGTTTATTAAGTTATATATGATCGCCATTCTATGCTGAATTCAAAAATAGCATTCGTTGTGTTTGGTCAGGTCTGGTTTTTAAGATATGCTTGAATACTTCACACCAAGTTGTACATAATAATAACACTTATTCAAAAGCCCGTGGACTCTATTTGTCACAAATAAATAGTTATAATACTGTTCTATATATTTCAAGTAAGAGCTTGTATCTTAAAAACTTTGATCTGATTTGAACAAATGAGTATGATTTATGGATTCAGCGTAAAAAAAAACTGCCTTAAAATCAGGTATTATATATTCAACCTTGGAAACGTCGCAAAATAGTGTTATCAAAGATAAAATTAAATAACACCCTATTATCAAGCTGAGAACTAAAAAAAATAAACTTCAAACGGAGAACAAAAATTTTAATGAAAGGTTCCCTAATGGGCGTGGATAAATCACGTGAACAACCTCGTCAATTTTTTTCAATTGGCTAAAAAGCACCTTGCTACACTACTCAACCCCCCACACGAGGCCCCACGCCGCCCCTGTGACAACCGTCTTCTTCCAAGGGAAAATGACGCCGGCACAAATTGCATCTGACGGGCACGAAATGTCAATAGTTTCCGTTTTAATGAAAAATGGCAGATGTCTTGGTTCCGTAAAACGAAAAAAAAAAGTTATTAGATAAATATATATGTGTTGCAGAGAATGGAAAAAGTGTTAATTTGCAGTTGGAATTGAGAAAATGTATCTGAAAGGCTATATATACATACACACACCCACACACACACACACACACCCACACACACACACACACACACATATATATATATATATATATATATATATATATATATATATATATGTCTCTGTTTCTGTCTATGTGCGTGCGTATATATTTACATATATATGTATATATGTGTATATATATATATATATATATATATTATATATGTGTGTGTGTGTGTGTGTGTGTGTGTGTGTGTGTGTACGTGTGTGTGTCTGTCTGTCTGACTGTCTGTCTGTCTCTGTTTCAGTCTATTTGTGTACGTATTATATACATATATACATATATATTTGTATATGTATATATATATATGTGTGTGTGTGTGTGTGTGTGTGTGTGTGTGTGTGTGTGTGTTTTATGTGTGCGTGTATATATATAAATATATGTATATATTTATGTCTATGTATATATATACATGTGTGTGTGTGTATGTGTGTGCCTAAATATATATATGTATATTTGTGTGTGTATATACGTATATATATGTGCGTGTCTGTATATATATATATATATATATATATATATATAATACACACATTTAGTGTTTCCTTTTTTAATTTTTTTTTTCATTTCCTTTTAAGATAATATTAATTCTGACTTTTTTATGTTTTTTTTGTTGTTTTTTTTTTGTTCTTTTTCTTAAAGCTAATTTAATAATAAAAAAATGTACTTCATACTCTTTCTCTCGAGTTAATTTTTTTACATGTTTTTTTCTTTTGTTGTTGTTGTTTATTCTTTCTGGCATAAGGATTTTTTTTTCTTGAATCGTTTTTGTCCCTTTATCTTCTTTTATTTTCACCCTTTTTATTTTCATTTATTTTTCCACTTCTTTTTTTTCTTTTATTTCCTTCTTTCTTTCTTTCTTTCTTTCTTTCTTTCCAATATATTTTTCTGCAGCTCTGATTCCTTGCCATTCTTCATCTTTGTGTATCTTTCTTTCTTTCCTTATTTTGCGTTGTTTTCTTTTTCTGGGTCACTTATTCATTTTTCGCCACTTTCTTCTTTATCTTTCTCATAAAAAAGCCCTGTCATAATGAACATCTTTAAAAAAGGGGATGACATCATCATCATCATCATTTTCGTTATCATCATCAACCTCATCAGGTCCTCTAGAAATAATATTTAATAAAAGATTGATTTCAGAGAATGTCTTTAAAGGGAATGACATATAATCATCAACATCATCATCATTACAATTATCATCATCACCATTATTATCATCATCATCATCTTCATCAGGTTTTCTAGACCGGAGTTTCTAAACCGAGGAAGCCCTGTCGACTGGGGCTTTAGAATACACCGACTGCACCTCTGCAGATGTGTAAGACTCCCCCAACGGGGCCACCTGTTAGCCGTGGGTGGCGACTCATGATGCTTAAGGATGAAACCTATGTGGATGAGCAGTTCATGACCTGCAACACTCCACTTTGGCCCTTACTTGGGCTAGACGGGCGGTCGGAGAGGCCCCCTCTGATCAATCGGCTGGTCATGACAAGCCCTAGCAGCGATATGATTGCCCCAACCCTATTGCCCTTATGGCCATCTCCAACCCTTTTTATGGTAGAAGGCGGTGGCTCAGGGTCTTCATGTCCTGGGAATGACGTTAAACTATCTGATGGTAAGGTTCCAGTTCTGGAGGTTTGGGGAATGTGGAGCACCCCTTTATCAACATTGCTCCCTGGTCCACTCTGATCCGGAGTGGTAGTACCTGTTAGGGTCCCATCTGTGGGTTAAATAGGAAAATCGGTTTATAAAAAAATTAAGTACACATTAAGAATGAATTTATTTCAAAATTTTGTCAGCATTAAATGACCCACCGAGGTTGATATGCCGTAAAACAAAACAAACCAAATCAATTTCTTATAACATTTATTTATTTATTTTTATATATGTGTCTACGTGTATGTGTAAATTGGTTTTGCTACACTGATAGTGACTGTAGATGTGGCTCGAAACATCTTCTCTGTTATTTATATCATTAGTGTTATAGGTGATACACCCTATAAGACGAATGGAATGCGCCGACAGGTTACTATAAATAACACGGACAATTGTGGCTTAGCAGTAAGCCAATCCGAGTGCCAATAACTCTGTTCGTCGGACGTAATTTCCACATCTCTCTATTATATTTGTCTACTGTCTGTTAATACATTTTTCTACATTTGTTACCCGTTGTTTTGTTCTTATTTGACCCTTAAAACCTCACAACAATTAGTGTGTATCAAAAAATGTTCGCTTTTCACATAACATTATTCCAAAAAGTATTTCATGTAGACATCTGAATTATAGATAATAGCGTGTTATTTATTCATTTTGTATTCCCTTCTTTCTTTTCTTCTTTCTTTTCTTTATTAACGACATAGTAAATATATATATACTTCTACTATTTCGTTCTTAGATGGAGACGCGTGGTGTAATGGATAGAGTCGTAGGAAATGGACTCGTCGACCCGAGTTCAAATCCTAGACGAGGCTGTCTACATTTCACACAGCGCTAATACCCTAGGGAAAGGTATGCATCCACCAGCTCTCCTTCTAGCTACGGGTAAATAGCAGGGCAGACTGGGCTCTTAAACCTTGGTTCGGCAACCAGTCTAGGAGAAGGAAAACTCTGAATTCAAACCTGTTAAATTCTCTTCGGGTGGTCACTAATAGAATAGGTTCAGTCCTAATTAGTTATCTATTTCACTAATACCATTGGGAAAGGTATGAATCCCACTACTCTCCCTCCAGCTATGGGTAAATAGTAGGGCAGAATGGGCTTTTTAACCTTATTATAATTTAATAACACGACCAGGCGTGTTTGATTTGGTTTTATTTAACCTATTGGCCTTGATTTTATCTATTTCATTATTTAGTATTTAGTATTTACCCGTGCGGCTTATATTGTGAGCAGCGCGGGTTCCCACATTTGCATGCGTGGTTCGATGATAGTCATAAATGAGGACCATTACCCACGCCGGCCCACAGACTTCCGGACAAGGCCACGCCAACTCGAGGAGGATTTGATCTTGGTAAGCTATATTTACCAAGACCGAAATTAAGACAGGAAAGCGCGTTTAGCGTAACGGTTATCGACGTAGCTTCAATTTTGGACTAGGCTCTTACTATTTCATTCTATTCCTATCTATCTATCAATCTATCTATCTCAGTTTATTCATATCTATCTATCTATCTATCTATCTATCTCATTATATTCCTAACTATCTATCTATCTATCTATCTCGGTTTATTCATATCTATCTATCTATCTATCTATCTATCTATCTCATTCTATTCCTAACTATCTATCTATCTATCTATCTATCTATCTCGGTTTATTCATATCTATCTATCTATCTATCTATCTATCTCATTCTATTCCTATCTATCTATCTATCTATCTATCTCGGTTTATTCATATCTATCTATCTTTCTATCTATCTCAGTTTATTCATATCTATCTATCTATCTATCTATCTATCTCATTCTATTCCTATCTATCTATCTATCTATCTATCTATCTATCTCATTCTATTCCTATCTATCTATGTATCTATCTATCTCAGTGTATTCATGACTATCTATCTATATTAACTATTCCTATCAATTCACTATTCTATTTTATTCCGTACCTATCTATCTATCTTATTCTATTCCTATCTATCTCTATTCCTATCTATCTATTTATCTATCTATCTATCATTCTATTCCTATCTATCTATCTATTCACTATTCTATCTATCTTATTCCATACCTATATATCTATCCATATGTCATTCTATTCCTATCTATCTATCTATATATTCACTATTATATCTATCTATCTTATTATTTAGTCTTGGTAACACAACTAAGAGAAGGAAAATGAATCTAAACCAGGTGTACTCTATTCATATTCCATTCTGTCTATGGAAGAAAGTGTGCATCAATACATACGGATATTTATTTGTTTTAGATAAGACTTGATAATTTGTATTATTTAGATTTTCGGACTCTTGTCCTCATCTTTAGTGTTATATACATAACTTTTTAGTCGATGTACCATCCAGCCTTCTTTAAGTGTGGCCCTTAAAGTACACCAAGTATAGGGATGAATACAATATGGGAACCAGTAATTAAAAAAGGCTAGATTAGAATATCATTAAAAAATTACCAAAATGATTCAGGTAAGAAAAATGATGCATAATAAGTACGACTCTAAAATTCTAGGTAATAAGTTAAAATCCTGGACAAGGCTATTTGCATTTCACATAGCGCTAATACTTTTGGTAAAAGGTATACATCCAATTATTCCCCCACATCCAACTATGGGTAAATAGCTGGACGGAATGGATTCTGTAACCTTGGAATGGCAACCTGTCTAGGAGAAGGAAAATTCCGAATTCAAACCTGTTAAACTTCGCTTAAAAACATGATCCCACTACTCAAGTTAAGGGGGTTGCTAAATACATACGACTATTTTTTTGTTTTGTTTTGTCTGTTTTTTGTTGTGTTTTTTTTAATACTACTTAATAGCGTTAAAAGATTTAATGGATTATGAAACGATTAATAATTGTTGTGTTTTATATAAAACCAGCCAACCTTTTATGAATTTTATAGCAACAGCTGTGTAAACGGTCCAATGTTGTATACTCTCTTTCCTTACTATCTTATTTCTATTCTTCTTCTTCCATTGGGGATTTCTCTTTACCAGAAGCCCTTTGTCATTGGTAGTTTTTTAGATAATAACACAAAACTTCGATTTAACTTAGATCATATTTTATTCTGAAATCCCCACCAGACTACCTGCGCAGATTGAGTCGGCACCGTGCATAACACGACTTACCACTTACTGGACAAAGCTTGTGCGGCGGTGTTCGTAAATATGTACATGGCAAACGAAGTTAAGCAGTGATGATCCTGTTGAGTACTGAGATGGCTGACCACTTTTTACGGACCACCGGTAGGTGTAACGCTCCACCCTAGACGCCAAAACAATCTCCTTTATCTAGCACTAGTGAAAAGGGGATAGACTCTCTCGCTGTCTCGCTGATGCCGACTTTAGGCCAGCCCGACCACTTATTTTATTTGATATATATATACCAACTCCCCCGCACGAGCAGGATGTGACACAATGTCAATTTCTTAAGCAGAGTTCAACAAGTTTGAATTCAGAGTTTTCCTTCTCCTAGACTGGTTACTTAGCCATAGTTAAAGAACCCAGTCTGCCCTGCTATTTACCCATAGCTGGAGGGAGAGTAGGATTCATACCTTTCCCAAGGGTATTAGCGAAAGTGAAATGCAATTGCCACGGCCAGGAATTGAACTCGGGTAGACGAGTCCATTTCCCATGCCTTTAACCATTACACCACGCGCTTCCTATTTGATATCACAACTGTATATATTAATCCGTTCAATCCAGTTTCATTGCGTTTCTTCGTATTGAATACCCTCACGGGATTTTCGTGTTCAGTCCTTAATTTGATCCACAGGGATTGTTCACATCCCTTACTTGTCACATCTAATGTCCTTGGTCAGGGAATTTCGGAGCTCATAGGTGTCAGTTTCATCCTTTGATGTTGGCCGATCAAAATCAACTTGGCCTAATGGACAAACGTGATATCTAATCTCCCCTGGTTACACTGTAAGGCATTAAACCATTGCATACAATACCGGGTTCAGGCAGTGCGAAATGTACACGTGATTTACATAAATTGAGGATTTGTATATTTCCTAGTTACCCTCCTGCATCAATTATTTCGATAGAATATTAAAAGCAGTTATATATATATTTACCAACCCCTCCGCACGAGCAGGATGTGACACAAGGTCAATTTCTTAAGCGGAGTTCAACAGGTTTTGAATTCAGAGTTTTCCTTCTCCTAGACCGGTTGCCTAACCAAGGTTAAAGAGCCCAGTCTGCCCTACTATCTATCCATAGCTAGAGGGAGAGTAGGATTCATACCTTTCCCAAGGGTATTAGCGCTAAACAGTTATATAGATGTTTTAAAATGTCCACGGTTGTACTGGTTACATTATTACTGATGCTACACATTCAGTTAGTCCGTAGATCAGGAATGATTGGTTAATATATGTGTCCTTGTTATAAAGTGCGACTTCTGGTAATAAATGAATTAACTAATCGAGCGAGAATTATTGAGTTCTATTATCAAAAACGTGGTGCTAGACAAAGGAGATTGTTTTGGCGTCTAAGGTGGAGCGCCACATCTACACTTAAGAATAGAATTGGTCTGTTTTATACTAAAATATGAGATCGAATCGCTTTAGATAGATTGACCCGGGCTGAAGTGGAACTCTTAAAGTATACACGTAACTAAATTATTTATATTTCTTATTTAGAATTAAAGTAGCAGGTAGCTGTGATAGGCAAAAAGTTACTTGTCACGAGAAACTAATGTGAAGATTATTTCACTACATAAGAGGAAGTGGTCATACAAGGCTTTGAATTCGTATGTTAAAATTGTATTGCTTAACATTGAATATATTATATTCAGACAGAAAGAAATCTTTTCCGTGTTTATTAAAGATTTAAATATCACTTTTCGGGGGTTATTTAATCCAAAATTGATCCTTGAGAAAAGAATAATAGTGGCATGTTTAACCCATAGCTGTGTTGGTTTCTTTGTTTAATAGCATATCAACCTTCATGGGTTATTTAATGCTAGTGTCATCCTTGTAGAAGAACAGTAGTGGTACTATTTAGAGCTGGTTTTGT
Source organism: Doryteuthis pealeii (assembly GCA_023376005.1). NCBI lineage: Eukaryota > Metazoa > Mollusca > Cephalopoda > Myopsida > Loliginidae > Doryteuthis > Doryteuthis pealeii. The sequence continues at coordinate 69,878,009 of CM042165.1, forward strand.
TTTCTTGTTTAATTAATATTAATTTTCTTCTTTCTTTCATTCTTTCATTGTTTTTCATAACTTTTGTTTATAATTACACACTACCATAAGAGGAATTAATTTTAATTATTATTATTATTACTAGCAAATATATGCACCCTCCGGGTGCAAGTATTTAAGTTTTAATGCAATAGAATATTGTATTAAATTAGAAAGGCTAATGAAACTAAATAAGAATGCAGATAAAAGTTTTGAAATAGAGGGAGTATAATCGAAAAATAGAACAATTGAAACTTACTCTTCCATCAATCTCGTCTTTCATTGTTATTTTTTCTAATTTAAGTATTTAGTTAAAAGTGAAGAATAAAATGACAGTTATTTTTTCTTGTTAATGGATTTTATTTAATATTCATTGAAGAGATTTTTGCTTATATTCATTAAAATAAAACCAAACAGTTAGAAATCAAGAATACTAAGCACATATTTATTAAAATCACATTTTTTAATATCAATATGCAAATTAGCCTTCCCATTCACATTGTAAACTGCTATTTTGTTGTATATATAAATATAATTGCATGTTGTTAGTATGGAGATAAGGTTAACAGTATTAATAATGTCAAACAATTTTATTAATAATTGAGGTTTAAATAAAAAATAAAATCATTGAGAATGTAACGTTAATAACTAACGGAATTGTGACTTAAGTAATAATATAGTTTCGGTTACAGACAGAAAAACACACAATCTCCATTATAATAAGATTATTATTATTATTATTATTAATAATAATGATAATAATAACGGATCACCTTATCCCAGCAAGAAGACCAGACCTAGTGTTGATTAACAAAAAAGAAAGAACTTGTATCATCAAAATGACTTATTCCTGGATTTTGACACAATGTTTTAAACACTTTAAAATTTTTAAACAAAGGGGATAGCTTAGTCGGTAGAGCGTTCTGCTAGAAACCGCAAGGTTCTTAGTTCGATACCGGCCCTCGCCAACTTAGCGTATGAGTAGCACAGTGATCTGTGCGGTAAAGTAAGGAGCTAAAGGTAGGCGTGGCGCTCCCCACAGACGCAGAAACAATCTACTAGGTCTAGCGCTAGTTAAAAGGGGATAGACTCCCTCGCTGATTGACTGATACCGACATTAGGCCACCCCGACGACTTATTTAACCCATGGAACCCCAATAGGTACTATCACTGGTCCGAGGGGACCTCAGTCCTGTCGGCTGGATCTTTAGAATATACCGACTGCACCTCTGCAGAATTGTAAGACCCAAATGGGACCTCATGTTGGTCGTGGGTAGCAACCAATGATGCTTCAGGATGGAATCCTGGTGGATGAACAGTTCATGACATGCAAGCTTTACTTTGGCCCTTATTTAGGGTAGACGGGTGGTCGAAAAGATCCCACCCTGATCAATCAGCCGGTCACGTCAAGTATGATTGTCCAAATTCTATTGCCCTTATGACAACCCCCAAACCGTTTTATCATATATCTGCTAGAAGGCGGTGGCTGAGCGTCTTCATGTCCTGGTGATGACGTTAAATTTCATCTGATGGAAAAGTTCCAGTTCTGGAGATTTGGGGAATGTGGAGCACCCCTTCATCATCATTGCTCCCAGGTCCACTCTGACCCGGAATGGTAGTACCTGTTAAAGTCCCATCTATGTGTTAAATAGAAACAAATGTGTTTGAAAAAATTGAATACCCATCAAGAATGAATAAAACAAAAACATCTTCACCATGAAATGACACAATGGGTTAACATGCCGTAAAATCCAACCAACCAACCAACCAACCAACCGAGGGGACCAAGAATTAATGGTTAATAAAAGTGTGTTTCACATTCCTCAGAACCTTAAAAAAAATCTGTACCCACACCACTAGACGCAACTTAGTGTCATACACAGAACTCCCCCTTTTGAGGGGTACTTACCATTCTACAAGAAATAAAGTCGGCAGGCTCTAAGACCCACTGAGAAAACGGTTAAAACTTAGAATAATTATTCGTGTTTAAAGGATATTTTATGATTTTAATAATTTTTCTTACAATCTGTTTCTTGTTTATAATGAAATCATAGCGAAAATTAAAAAAAAGGTGTTTCTCAGTCACTTCCAAAAGATTTGCCGAGATTAATAGATAGATTGATCTGAATAGACTTAGATAGATAGATAGATAGATAGATAGATAGATATACACGGATATAGATAGATAGATAGATATTAATATATTGGGATATATAGATAGATATTAATATATTGAGGTAGATAGATCTTAATATACTGAGATAGATAGATAGATGTGTAGATGGATATTAACATATTGGGATATATAGATAGATATTGATACATTGAGTTAGATAGATCTTAATATACTGAGATAGATAGATAGATAGATAGATAGATAGATAGATAGATAGATTGATTGATTGATTGATTGATTAATGAACAATGAATGGAACGTTCATTTTTTTCAGAATATAAAGTGTGTCATAAAAGTGCAGAGTTTGAAGCTGTATTTACCAAGATAGAAATAAACAATGAATGGAACGTTGATTTTTTTTTCAGAATACAAGGTGTGTAATAAAAGTGCCGAGTTTGAAGCTGTATTTACCAAGATAGAAATAAACAATGAATGCAACTTTTTTATTCAGAATACAAGGTGAATCAAAAAATATCAAAATCTCGATCTCTTTTTCACACATTGAAGACTAAGCTTTGTTTAGAGTGGCTTATCTGGTAAAAAAAAGGGCATTAATTAAAAATTAGCACACAGTGTGAATCGAACTCTCTTCGATCAAAACAATCCATGAATCTATTTCGCTACTCGACAGTTGTCGGAACACTTATTTTTTTTCCATTAGTTTTGAAATCATCTGTTGCTGTCGACTACAGACTGATAATTAAGTTAGATTCCTCACAAATGACAGTTGAAAAACAGAAAAACAATTAGTTGCGACAGTAATAAACAAAAATAGACAAATAAACGAGAAAAAAAGTAAGTTACAGGAAATTAATCCGACTGTATGTGGAGAAAGGTAGACAAACACAGGATGTTGTCAAAAATGGATTTTATTGTAGGTAGTTATCTCCACGTTTTAACGTTTCGGTCTGTTAGACCTTCTTCAGGACTTTGGATTGAGTTCTTGCTTCAATGGTGAACATTTTCATACTGGTGAATCAGGAGGTCGTGAAGGTTAGGTCAGTTGTTGGTGTTAGCAGAGGTCGGTAGGAGATTTTCCCTTTTTCTCTCAGAAGGGTGTGTAGCAGTGGTTTCTGATGATGATGCCACAGGTGTTAGGTGTTGGGGGTAGGTGGGTCTTAATATGCTGGGTTTGAAGATGAAGATATATACACTCACACTCATAACCAATCGTTATGCCTTTCACCATATATACATGAATCACTGTATCTTAATAATACATCGACAAATTTTGTTAAATATAGTAGAATTTGATTTTTTTTTTTTTTTTTTTTTTGGTTTAAAGTTTCCTAACAATTCTTTTGACGTTACCATCTTGAAAGGCGTTAATCAGTTCCCGAAAGATTTATTATTAGGAGACCAAGTACCTTCGGTTTTTTTCCGAACCATTACACTGGTTTACAAAAATATATTTTTTTTCTGAGACAAGAATGTGAATAGGTGTTTTTTACTAATTTGGGTGTGCTGAATTCAAATTTATAAACAGTTTTGCTCTATCACCTCTAGTTTTCTGTCTTTTAAATAGTCTCATTTTAGTATATACAGACTATATACGTGCTTATTTCAACAGTTGCAGCAGCTTAATACAGATAAAACAGGATAGATAAAGAACATTGACGGAATAAATATACTTGGATGACACAATGTACACAATTCATAGTACCGCAGACAGTTAGAAGTAAAAAAGAAGACATAAGTCACACAATATTAGAAATTAACCCTGAATGCATATACGCTTTTATGTACAGTATGTGTACAAAATGTACAGTATGCAAATCTAAAAAAAACTAGAGGTGATGAGTAAAAACGGATTTCAAATCTGAATTCAGCACCCCCAAAATTAGGTTGAAACAGCTATTTTTGTGCTTGCCTCAATTTCTTTGTAAACCAGTGTTTTCAAGGTAGTGTATATCCATCTAAACTATCATTGTCAAAATTGATTTATGTTTAACTAAACCATTCTTTATATATATATATATATATATATATATATATATATATATATATATATATATATATATATATCATTATATAACATTAAGAAAAATAACTGCATCACAGAAAATAAGAAATCTGCGAGACACTTTTGCTTTGTCGGTCAGTCTATTTAAAAATCGTTGACCGACAAAGCAAAAGAGCCTCGCAGATTTCTTATTTTCTGTGATACAGTTATTTTTCCTCAAACTAACGAAATCCCTGATGAAGATCTATTGAAACAGATCGAAACACTGCAGCGTAGGCGAAATAAGCATTACTCGTTTATAAACTTGTGCTTTTTCGATATTTCATAATATTACATACTGTCGGATTCACTTCCACTTATTCTTCACATATATCATTATATATATATATATATCATTATATATTTATATTCTCATAAATACATTCTTATATATACTAGCAAATATATGCACCCTCCGGGTGCAAGTATTTAAGTTTAAATATAATAAAATATCATATTAAATTAGAAAGGCTAATGAAACTGAATAAGAATGCAGATAAAAAGATTTCGACAGAGGGGGTATGATTGAAAAATAGAACAACTTTGAAACAACTCTTCCATCATTTTCCGTTATTCCCGTCTTTAATTGGTAAATTTCCTAATAAACTATTTAGTTAAATTAGGAAATAAAAGAATAAAATGACAGTTATTTTTTCTTGTTAATGGATTTCATTTAAGATTCATTGAAGAGATTTTTGCTTATATTCATTAAAAATAAAACAAACAATTAGAAATCAATAATACTAAGCACATATTTAATAAAATCACATTTTTAAATTCAATATGCAAATTAGCCTTCCCATTCACACTGTAAACCGTTACTTTTTGTATATACAAATACAATTGCATGTTATTTGTATGTAGACCTGGCCAACGCCGGGGGTCCAGTGGCTTCGGCCCTGGATCTTTACAAGTTAATAGCGTCGATCCCAGGGGGCCATCCCCCCAGGCAACACCTGCCCCCTCGATTTAAAGGGGCAGGGCTGGGTTTATTGCCCAGTGCCTGAGGCGCCCCCCTTGAGGGGGAATGCCGACGGGATCGACGCAATTTTTCAACTGCCATTCCATGGGCTTCGGCTCGTGGGTGGTCCCACGTTAATAGGGACTTTGTGCCTGACCCGTACAAGTGGGGTACGCGGTAAATATCGTATGTAGATATGGACAACACTAATAAAAAGGTGAATCAATTTTAATTAATTGGGGTTTAAATGAAAATAAAATCATGGAGAATATGATGTAAATAACGAAGGAATTGTGACTTGAGTAGTAATATAGTTTCGGTTACAGACAGAAAAACACACAATCTCCATTATAATAAGATATATATATATATTATATATATATATATATATATAATAATATATATGAGGAAAAACAATGAAAAAGCAAGCCAGCTGTGAGAAGATGCAACGATG
>CM042165.1:69883719-69886219 GCA_023376005.1 Doryteuthis pealeii
AAGAGAGAGATTCTACTCAACACTAAAGGAACACTGAGGCACAACCAAAAGATTCTACCGCAACAACTAAGGAACACCGAGGAACAACCAAAGAATTCCTCCTCAATACTAAGGAACTGAGGAACAACCAAAGGATTCTTACCCAAACTAAGGAACACCGAGGAACAACCAAGAATTCTCCTCAAACACTAAGGACACTGAGGAACAACCAAAGATTCTAACCCAACACTAAGGAACACCAAGGAACAACAAAGATTATACGTAACACTAAGGAACAACAAAGGATTCTTCACTAAGGAACACAAGGGATTCCACTGCTCTCACCTGCAGCCAAAAAATGGCGACAAAAATCGTAACAACCGTAACGGTTGTCGATCAATAAAATGGAAATGGGGACCAGAGTTCAAATCCTGGATGAAACCGCTTGCCTTTTTCTTCGAGATAATACCATTGGAAGAGGCATTAAGCCATATGTACACCCCGCCAACTATGCGGTACTTGATATTGTTGGCTGTTAGTCGAGGCTGGCGACCCGTGATGCTTAAAAACGGAATCCTGATTGGCCTTCTATAAATCGTAACACTCTACTTCGGCTCTTATTTGGACTTATCCGATCAATCCACTGGTCTCGTCAATCCCTAGCACCTATATAATTGTCCTGACCGCATTCCTCAATCAATTGTTCTTATCGCAAACCACAACCCTTTTTATCATATATGTGCTAAAAGGCGATGGCTGAGAGTCTTTGAGTCCTGGGTTTGACGCTAAACTGGATCAAGTGGTGAGGTTTCATTTCTGATTTTTCCATAGAATTCGCAGACTATGAAGCCTGTTAATATTGGTAGAAATAAATTTAAAATATGATATGACCGGTATATAAGCCTTTTCTTTGAGGGTCGGTTTAGCTCAGTCGGTAGAGTGTCCGGCTGGGAACCTCAAGGTTCCCGGTTAGATCCCAGTCCCCATCAACTCAGCATATGAGTAGCACAGGGATCTTTGCGGTAAAGTGAGGAGCTGATGATAGGTGTGGTGCCTCACCTCAAATGCTAAAAAAACTACTTCCTTGGTCTAGCGCTAGTGAACAGGGGATAGATTCTCTCGCTGTCGGACTGATACCGACTTTGGGCCACCCCGACGACTTTATATATATATATATATATATATATATAATGGATAGAAGTAACCTACTCGAGTTTCATCGATTGGTTCTTCAGGGTTACATCCGTTGAATTCAACGGATGTAACCCTGAAGAATCAATCGATGAAACCTCGAGTAGGTTACTTCTATCATTATATAAATAAATTTTTGCTCTACATTGTATTGAGCACTTTGTATTTATTTTTTTCTCAGTCTTAACCCTGGATACTGTGCGCTTCCAACGATCGTACTCATACCCACCGGTAAGCTACTCATACATATATATATATATATATATATATATATATATATATATTTGGGAATAAAAAGGCCTTAAATACCATGGGTATCGTGGTTATGGACCATTTCCACTCGCAAGTATGCTCACGAGCTTCTTCAGACCACTGAATATATTTTATATATATCAGTGGTCTGAAGAAGCTCGTGAGCATACTCGCGAGTGGAAATGGTCCATAACCACGATACCCATGGTATTTAAGGCCTTTTTTATTCCCAAATAACTTTGCTCTGTTTACAATAATAAACATTGAGCTCTCATACGGAACCTGAACTCTACAACAAACTACTGGTAGAGAATTAGGAACCCACCTAGAATAACCTTGTACCAAGAAACTTGGTACCGCCGGCACCAAAGTATATATATATATATATATATATATATATTATATATATATATAAACTCTACTTCGGTAAATGAAATCAGTTTTCCTAAAAGTGCTCCCCTCCCACACAAATTCACACCCTTAATTGATTAGGAAAGAACTACTGTAATTAATTTAAATACGTGACGCTTTTTCGTGATAAAAATGTTGACAATTTTAGATTGGAAAATCGATTTACTCTCCGGGCGTGATATTATGTTACATTTTATCCACATAGTATGGAAATTCCATGAATATACGAATTCTCAGTCAGTAGAGTATCCGCGTAGGAACCACATATTTCCGGGTTCGATACCGGCTCGTGCTAACTAAACTTTGATATGTGCGGTAGAGTGGAAAGCTGAAGATAGGTGTGATTGTCCCACCTCAGACTGAAAAAAACAATTTCCCTCGTCTAGTGCTAATGAAAAGGGCATAGACTTCCTTGTTATCCGGATGATACAAGGGTAGGTCGATTTTCAACTGTTTTTAATATCAAAATTATTCAACCTGAGACAATTGGGTGTTGGTATGTTAAGTTTCCCAAAAATGTTGATACTTATTCACCTTTAGATGAATTTATGCTTAAAATATTTTATTTTCCTTAAATACTGTTGTGGGGTTTTAAGGGGTCAAATAAGAACAAAAGGACGGGTAACAAATGTAGGAATATGTATTAACAAAAGAGTAGACAATTACA
>CM042165.1:69891219-69903719 GCA_023376005.1 Doryteuthis pealeii
ATCTATCTATCTCATTCTATTCCTAACTATCTATGTATCTATCTATCTCAGTGTATTAATGGCTATCTATTTATATTAACTATTTCTATCAATTCACTATTCTATTTCATTCCATACCTATGTATCCATCTCTATTCATATCTATCTATTTATCTTTCTATCTATCATTCTATTCCTATATATCTATCTATTCACTATTCTATCTATCTATCTATCTATCTATCTATCTATCTAATTCTATTCCTATATATCTATCCACTATTCTATCTATCTTATTCCATACCTATCTATCTATCTATCTATCTGTCATTCTATTCCTATCTATCTCTCTATTCACTATTCTATCTATCTATCTTATTCCATTCCTATTCAGTATTGTATCTATCTATCTATCTTATTCTATTCCTATCTATCTCTATTCATTCTATCTATTTATCTATATATCTATCATTCTATTCCTATCTATCTATCTTATCCATACCTATCTATCTATCTATATGTCATTCTATTCATATCTATCTATCTATCTATTCACTATTGTATCTATCTATCTTATTATTTAGTCTTGGTAACACAACTAAGAGAAGGAAAATGAATCCAAACCTGGTGTACTCTATTCATATTCCATTCTGTCTATGGAAGAAAGTGTGCATCAATACATACGGATATTTATTTGTTTTAGATAAGGCTTGATAACTTGTATTATTTAGATTTTTCGGACTCTTGTCCTCATCTTTAGTGTTATATACATAACTTTTGAGTCGATGTACGACCCAGTCTTCTTTAAGTGTGGCCCTTAAAGTACACCAAGTATAGGGATGAATACAATATGGGAACCAGTAATTAAAAAAGGCTAGATTAGAATATCATTAAAAAATTACCAAAATGATTCAGGTAAGAAAAATCATACATAATAAGTACGACTCTAAAATTTTAGGTAATAAGTTAAAATCCTGGACAAGGCTATTTGCATTTCACATAGCGCTAATACTTTTGGTAAAAGGTATACATCCATTTATTCCCCCACATCCAACTATGTGTCAATAGCTGGACGGACTGGATTCTGTAACCTTGGAATGGCAACCTGTCTAGGAGAAGGAAAATTCCGAACTCAAACCTGTTAAACTTCACTTAAAAACATGATCCCACTACGCAAGTTGAGGGGGGTTGGTAAATACATGCGACTGTTTTTTTTCTGTGTTTTGTTTTTTTTGTGTTTTTTTTAAATACTACTTAGTAGCGTTAAAAGATTTAATGGATTATGAAACGATTAATAATTTTTGTGTTTTATATAAAACCAGCCAAACTTTTATGAATTTTATAGCAAATAGCTGTGTAAACGGTCCAATGTTGTATACTCCCTTTCCTTACTTTCTTACTTCTATTATTCTTCTTCCAGCGTCTGGACTTCGTCTTGGGAACTTCGAGTCTGGTCTTCCATTGGGGATTTCTCTTTATCAGAAGCCCTGTGTCATTGGTAGTTTTTAGATAATAACACAAGACTTCGATTTAACTTAGATCATATTTTATTCTGAAATCCCCACCAGATTACCTGCGCAGATTGAGTCGGCACCGTGCATAACACGACTTACCACTTACTGGACAAAGCTTGTGCGGCGGTGTTGGTAAATATGTACATGGCAAACGAAGTTAAGCAGTGATGATCCTGTTGAGTACTGAGATGGCTGACCACTTATTACGGACCACCGGTAGGTGTGACGCTCCACCCTAGACGCCAAAACAATCTCCTTTATCTAGCACTAGTGAAAAGGGGATAGACTCTCTCGCTGTCTCGCTGATGCCGACTTTAGGCCAGCCCGACCACTTATTTTATTTGATATATATATACCAACTCCCCTGCACGAGCAGGATACGACACACCGTCAATTTCTTAAGCGGAGTTCAAACGGGTTTGAATTCAGAGTTTTCCTTCTCCTAGACTGGTTACTTAGCCATAGTTAAGAAACCAGTCTGCCCTGCTTTTACCATAGCTGGAGGAGAGTAGGATTCATACCTTTCCAAGGGTATTAGCGAAAGTGAAATGCAATTGCCACGGCCAGGAATTGAACTCGGGTAGACGAGTCCATTTCCCATGCCTTTAACCATTACACCACGCGCTTCCTATTTGATATCACAACTGTATATATTAATCCGTTCAATCCAGTTTCATTGCGTTTTCTTCGTATTGAATACCCTCATGGGATTTTCGTGTTCAGTCCCTTAATTTGATCCACAGGGATTGTTCACATCCCTTACTTGTCACATCTAATGTCCTTGGTCAGGGAAATTTCGGAGCTCATAGGTGTCAGTTTCATCCTTTGATGTTGGCCGATTCAAAATCAACTTGGCCTAATGGACAAACGTGATATCTAATCTCCCCTGGTTACACTGTAAGGCATTAAACCATTGCATACAATACCGGTTCAGGCAGTGCGAAATGTACACGTGATTTACATAAATTGAGTATTTGTATATTTCCTAGTTACCCTCCTGCATCAATTATTTCGATAGAATATTGAAAGCAGTTATATATATATTTACCAACCCCTCCGCACGAGCAGGATGTGACACAAGGTCAATTTTAAGCGGAGTTCAACAGGTTTTGAATTCAGAGTTTTCCTTCTCCTAGACCGGCTGCTTAACCAAGGTTAAAGAGCCCAGTCTGCCTACTATTTATCCATAGCTGGAGGGAGAGTAGGATTCATACCTTTCCCAAGGGTATTAGCGCTAAACAGTTATATAGATGTTTTAAAATGTCAACGGTTGTACTGGTTACATTATTACTGATGCTACACATTCAGTTAGTCCGTAGATCAGGAATGATTGGTTAATATATGTGTCCTTGTTATAAAGTGCGACTTCCGATAATAAATGAAATAACTAATCGAGCGAGAATTATTGAGATCTCTAATCAAAAACGTGGTGCTAGACAAAGGATATTGTTTTGGCGTCTAAGGTGGAGCGCCACACCTACACTTAAGAATAGAATTGGTCTGTTTTATACTAAAATATGAGATCGAATCGCTTTAGATAGATTGACCCGGGCTGAAGTGGAACTCTTAAAGTATATACTTAACTAAATTATTTATATTTCTTATTTAGAATTAAAGTAGCAGGTAGCTGTGATAGGCAAAAAGTTACTTGTCACGAGAAACTAATGTGAAGATTATTTCACTACATAAGAGGAAGTGGTCATACAAGGCTTTGAATTCGTATGTTAAAATTGTATTGCTTAAAATTGAATATATTATATTCAGACAGAAAGAAATCTTTTCCGTGTTTATTAAAAATTTAAATATCACTTTTAGGGGGTTATTTAATCCAAAAATCATCCTTGAAAAAGAACAATAGTGGCATTTTTAACCCATAGCTGTGTTGGTTTCTTTGTTTAATAGCATATCAACCTCCATGGGTTGTTTAATGCTAGTGTCATCCTTGTAGAAGAACAGTAGTGGTACTATTTAGATTTGGTTTTGTTTCCTTGTTTAATGGCATATCAATATTAATTTTCTTCTTTCTTTCATTTTTCATTGTTGTTCATAACTTTTGTTTATAATTACACACTACCATAAGAGGAATTAATTTTAATTATTATTATTTATTACTAGCAAATATATGCACCCTCCGGGTGCAAGTATTTAAGTTTTAATGCAATAAATATTGTATTAAATTAGAAAGGCTAATGAAACTAAATAAGAATGCAGATAAAAGTTTTTGAATAGAGGGAGTAATAATCGAAAAATAGAACAATTGAAACTTACTCTTCCATCAATCTCGTCTTTCATTGTTATTTTTTCTATTTAAGTATTTAGTTAAAAGTGAAGATAAAATGACAGTTATTTTTCTTGTTAATGGATTTTATTTAATATTCATTGAAGAGATTTTTTGCTTATATTCATTAAAATAAACCAAACAGTTAGAAATCAAGAATACAAGCACATATTTATTAAAAATCACATTTTTAATATCAATATGCAAATTAGCCTTCCCATTCACATTGTAAACTGCTATTTTGTTGTATATATAAATATAATTGCATGTTGTTAGTATGGAGATAAGGTTAACAGTATTAATAATGTCAAACAATTTTATTAATAATTGAGGTTTAAATAAAAAATAAAATCATTGAGAATGTAACGTTAATAACTAACGGAATTGTGACTTAAGTAATAATATAGTTTCGGTTACAGACAGAAAAACACACAATCTCCATTATAATAAGATTATTATTATTATTATTATTATTATTATTAATAATAATGATAATAATAACGGATCACCTTATCCCAGCAAGAAGACCAGACCTAGTGTTGATTAACAAAAAAGAAAGAACTTGTATCATCAAGATGACTTATTCCTGGATTTTGACACAATGTTTTAAACACTTTAAAATTTTTAAACAAAGGGGATAGCTTAGTCGGTAGAGCGTTCTGCTAGAAACCGCAAGGTTCTTAGTTCGATACCGGCCCTCGCCAACTTAGCGTATGAGTAGCACAGTGATCTGTGCGGTAAAGTAAGGAGCTAAAGGTAGGCGTGGCGCTCCACCACAGACGCAGAACAATCTACTAGGTCTAGCGCTAGTGAAAAGGGGATAGACTCCCGCTGATTGACTGATACCGACATTAGGCCACCCGACGACTTATTTAGCCCATGGAACCCTAATAGGTACTATAACTGGTCCGAGGGGACCTCAGTCCTGTCGGCTGGATCTTTTAGATACACCGACTGCACCTCTGCAGAATTGTAAGACCAAATGGGACCTCATGTTGGTCGTGGGTAGCAACCAATGATGCTTCAGGATGGAATCCTGGTGATGAACAGTTCATGACATGCAACGCTCTACTTTGGTCCTTATTTAAGGGTAGACGGTGGGTCGAAAAGATCCCACCTGATCAATCATCCGGTCACGTCAAGTATAATTGTCCAAATCCTATTGCCCTTATGACAACCCCCAAACCGTTTTATCATATATCTGCTAGAAGGCGGTGGCTGAGCGCCTTCATGTCCTGGTGATGACGTTAAATTTCATCTGATGGGAAAGTTCCAGTTCTGGAGATTTGGGGAATGTGGAGCACCCCTTCATCATCATTGCTCCCAGGTCCACTCTGACCCGGAATGGTAGTACCTGTTAAAGTCCCATCTATGTGTTAAATAGAAACAAATGTGTTTGAAAAAATTGAATACCCATGAAGAATGAATAAAACAAATGCCGTAAAATCCAACCAACCAACCAACCAACCAACCGAGGGGACCAAGAATTAATGGTTAATAAAAGTGTGTTTCACATTCCTCAGAACCTTAAAAAAATCTGTACCCACACCACTAGACGCAACTTAGTGTCATACACAGAACTCCCCCTTTTGAGGGGTACTTACCATTCTACAAGAAATAAAGTTGGCAGGCTCTAAGACCCACTGAGAAAACGGTTAAAATTTAGAATAATTATTCGTGTTTAAAGGATATTTTATGATTTTAATAATTTTTCTTACAATCTGTTTCTTGTTTATAATGAAATCATAGCGAAAATAAAAAAAGGTGTTTCTCAGTCACTTCCAAAAGATTTGCCTAGATTAATAGATAGATTGATCTGAATAGACTTAGATAGATAGATAGATAGATAGATAGATATGTTATACACGGATATAGATAGATAGATAGATATTATATATTGGGATATATAGATAGATATTAATATATTGAGGTAGATAGATCTTAATATACTGCAGATAGATAGATAGATGGGTAGATGGATATTAACATATTGGGATATATAGATAGATATTGATATATTGAGTTAGATAGATCTTAATATACTGAGATAGATAGATAGATAGATAGATAGATAGATAGATTGATTGATTGATTGATTAATGAACAATGAATGGAACGTTCATTTTTTTCAGAATATAAAGTGTGTCATAAAAGTGCCGAGTTTGAAGCTGTATTTACCAAGATAGAAATAAACAATGAATGGAACGTTGATTTTTTTTTCAGAATACAAGGTGTGTCATAAAAGTGTCGAGTTTGAAGCTGTATTTACCAAGATAGAAATGACCAATGAATGGAACTTTTTTATTCAGAATACAAGGTGTGTCAAAAAATATAAACATCTCGATCCTTTTTTTCACACATTGAAGACTAAGCTTTGTTTAGAGTGGCTTATCTGGTAAAAAAAAGGGGATAAATTAAAAATTAGCACACAGTGTGAATCGAACTCTCTTCGATCAAAACAATCCATGAATCTATTTCGCTACTCGACAGTTGTCGGGAACACTTATTTTTTCCCATTAGTTTTGAAATCATCTGTTGCTGTCGACTACAGACTGATAATTAAGTTAGATTCCTCACAAATGACAGTTGAAAAACAGAAAAACAATTAGTTGCGACAGTAATAAACAAAAATAGACAAATAAACGAAAAAAAAAGTAAGTTACAGGAAATTAATCCGACTGTATGTGGAGAAAGGTAGACAAACACAGGATGTTGTCGAAAATGGATTTTATTGTAGGTAATGATCTCCACGTTTTAGCGTTTCGGTCTGTTAGACCTTCTTCAGGACTTTGGATTGAGTTCTTGCTTCAATGGTGAACATTTTCATACTGGTGAATTAGGAGGTCGTGAAGGTTAGGTCAGTTGTTGGGGTTAGCAGAGGTCGGTAGGAGATTTTCCCTTTTTCTCTCAGAAGGGTGTGTAGCAGGGGTTTCTGATAATGATGCCACAGGTGTTAGGTGTTGGGGGTAGGTGGGTCTTGAGTTTGAAGATGAAGATATATGCACACACACTCATAACCAATCGTTATGCCATTCATCATATATACATGAATCATTACATCTTAATAATACATCGACAAACTTTGTTAAATATAGTAGAATCCGTATTGTTTTGATGTTTTTTTCTTTTGTTTAAAGTTTCCTAACTATTCTTTTGACGTTACCATCTTGAAAGGCGTTAATCGGTTGTCCGAAAGAGTTATTATTAGGAGACCAAGTACCTTCAGTTTTTTTCCGAACCATTATCAAAGTAGTGTATATCCATCTAAACTATCATTGTCAAAATTGTTTTATGTTTAACTAAACCATCAAACACACACACACACACACACACACACATACACACACACACACATATATATATATATATATATATATATATATATATATAATAAAATAAATATATTATTAAAAATCAAGGTTTTACATCAATTAAAAGATATGTAAAACCTTTATATTATTATTTCATTATATTATATAACAGCTCTATTTTATATTGAACACTCTACCAATAATACTGCGTTTGGCACACCGTTCCAGTAAAAGCTGAAACAGTGACAATCCCACACTATAGTATATATATATATATATATATATATATATATATATATATATCATTATGTAATATTATGAAAAAAAACTGTATCACAGAAAATAAGAAATATGCGAGACACTTTTGCTTCGTCAGTCAGTCTATTCAAAAATCGTTGACCGACAAAGCAAAAGAGCCTCGCAGATTTCTTATTTTCTGTGATACAGTTATTTTTCCTCAAACTAACGAAATCCCTGATGAAGATCTATTGAAACAGATCGAAACACTGCAGCGTAGGCGAAATAAACATTACTCGTTTATGAACTTGGGTTTTTTCAATTTTTCATAATATTACATACTGTCGGATTCACTTCCACTTTTTCTTCACATATATCATTATATATACTAGCAAATATATGCACCCTCCGGGTGCAAGTATTTAAGTTTAAATGTAATAAAATATTAGATTAAATCAGAAAGGCTAATGAAACAAATTAAGAATTCAAATAAAAAGATTTGAAACGGGGGGGGGGTATAATCGGAAAATAGAACAACTGAAACTTACTCTTTCATCACTTCCGTTTTTCAATGCTAAATATTCCTAATTTAACTATTTAGTTAAAATAGGAAGTAAAGAATAAAATTACAGTTATTTCTTCTTGTTAATGAATTTCTTTTAGGATTTATTGAAGAGATTTTTACTCATATTCAGTAAGATAAAACCAAACAATTAGAAATCAATAATACCAAGCACATTTTTATTAAAATCAGTTTTTTTAATATCAATATGCAAATTAGCTTTACGTTTACTCTGAAAACTGGTATTTTGTTATATATATAAATACAATTGCATGTTATTAGTATTTAGGTAAGGCCAACAGTATTAATAATGTCAAACAGTTTTATTATTAATTGCGGTTTAAATAGAAATAGAATCATGGAGAATGTGATGTAAATAACTAAGGGAATTGTGACTTGAGTAGTAATATAGTTTCGGTTACAGACAGAAAAACACACAATCTCCATTATAATAAGAGATATATATCATTATATATTTATATTCTCATAAATACATTCTTATATATATATATATATATATATATATATATATATATGAGGAAAAAAACAATGAAAAAAGCAAGCCAGCTGTGAGAAAATGCAGCGATGAGAAACTACATTAATTCTTCGATATCGGCTTCTAATCAGATCAGAGATATGAGGCTTTTTTCCCAGCCTTCCACACAAAGTCTGGTTTTAAAACGTAACATAAATCTTATTATTTTACAGTGATGGCTTCATGAGGGTACTCCATGTTCGAAAGATAAAGCATAATCTAATGCTAACACGCACCAATGTACACAGACACAGTCTCTCTCTCTCTCTCTCTCTCCTTCTCTCTCTCTCTCTCTCTCTCTCAGAATGGGTGATATGCCGTAAAACAAAATCCAACCAAACAACCATCTCTCTCTGTCTCTGTCTTTGTCTCTATCTCTGTCTCTGTCTCTGTCTCTGTCTCTCTCTCTCTCTCTCTCACACACACACACACACCACACACACACAAACACTTTCTCTCTCTTTCCCCCTCTCTCTCTCTCTCTCTGTCTGTCTCTCTCTCACACACACACTTTCTCTCTCTCTTCTCTCTCTCTCTCTCTCTCTCTCTCTCTCTCTCTCTCTCTCTGCTTACGGACGTCACGTTGAAAGAACCGGTTCCCGCTAGATAACCGAAGTTAAGCGACTATTCAATAATTAGATGGGGAACCAACCAACCCACACACACACACCACTCTCTCTCTCTCTCTTCTCTCTCTCTCTCTCTCTCTCTCTCTCTCTCTCTCTCTCTCAGTTCATGCCGGATAGTTTTTTCAGTGTTCAGGGAGCATTGGGCAGCAACCATAATCTCCTTATTTTGATGGCCGACACAGATCATCATGATATAAGTTAATTTCTTCCATGATTCAGGTGGGTTCCAGTCATCCATTCTATCTGTCATCACGTATATGAATGAATAAGGGTCCAAGCTTTTAAATAATGCGTAGTGCGCGTCAATACCTCCAACCTACGGTGAAAAATAAACAAATATAAATATGTCAACATAATACAAACCATCCTTAAATAAGATTAATTTTCAATGCAGTACTCACATTTTAAAAAGCCTATAACACTTTTCCAACCAATTCTCCTCCTTCCAGCCTCCACACCCCTTAATATAATTTCCTAGTTACTCTCACTACTACTAACTTGAAAAAACTGGAACATAAACACATCACCCCTGATAATGGCACTTTGAAGTGCCGAAAGTACTTGAGATAAGAACTATGATAGACCAATCTACGGATTCCATGCAAATGTTAAAAAAAATTGGCCAGAAAGCTTGAAAAGTTCGTTAATAAAATTGTTAAACAGGAGACGTGCCTTTTGCTTAATTCTACACGCACACACACGGACACATACACACACATACACACACACACACACACACACACATATATATATATATATATATATATATATATAAGATTTCTGGATGTTTGTTTATTTAGAAACGTTGTTGAATAAAGTATATATTAAATTTTTTTTACTTGAAGGCACTTACAACGCATGTATCGCATAAAATTCGATACTTTTTCTTATAGAAAATGAACTTGACAAGTGTAATCCCGGCAAAGGATGGCTCGGTGTGTCAATAAGAAAAAGTATCGAATTTTATGCGATACATGCGTAGTAAGTGCCTTCAAGTAAAAAAAAATTAATATATACTTTATTCAGCAACGTTTCTAAATAAACAAACATCCAAAAATCTTATATATATATATATATATATATATATATATATATGTGTGTGTGTGTGTGTGTGTGTGTGTTGTGTGTGTGTGTGTATGTGTGTGTAGTGTCCGTGTGTGTGCGTGTAGAATTAAACAAAAGGCACGTCTCCTGTTTAACAATTTTATTAACGAACTTTTCAAGCGTTCTGGCCAAATTTTTTTAACATTTGCATGGAATCCGTAGATTGGTCCATCAAAATTTAATATATATATATATATATATATATATATATAAAAGAGAGTTTCATAATTTGCTTGAAGCATTGTGTATGTATTGGTTAGGAGGTTGATTTAGAAGGCTATCACAATGCAGTTTGGAATAAATAAAAAAAATAATAATACGGTAACAATGGTGTTGTGTGTTGACCTGTATTTTTATTATTTCTTGAATTTTCAAGATAATACCTCTTTATCAAACGAATTGAACTAAAGCAGTCCAGCTATGGCATTTCTTCCCAAAATGGGAAGCACATAACACCATTGTTACCGTATTATTATTTTTTATTTATTCCAAACTGCATTGTGATAGCCTTCTAAATCAACCTCCTAACCAGTAATATATATATATATATATATATATATATATATATATATATATATATATATATATATACTAGCAAATATATGCACTCTCCGGGTGCAAGTATTTAAGTTTTAATGTAATAAATATTATTATTAATTAGAAAGGCTAATAAAGCTAAATAAGAATGCAGATAAAAAGATTTGAAACAGAGGGAGTATAATCGAAAAATAGAACAACTGAAACTTACTCTTCAATCACTCTCGTCTTTCATTGTTATTTTTTCTTATTTAAGTATTTAGTTAAAAAGAGAAGTAAAGAATAAAATGACAGTTATTTTTTATTATTAATAGATTTCATTTAAGATCTATTGAAGAGATTTTTGCTTATATTCATTAAAATAAAACCAAACAGTTAGAAATCAATAATACTAAGCACATATTTATTAAAATCACATTTTTAATACCAATATGCAAATTAGCCTTCCCGTTCACACTGTAAACAGCTATTTTGTTGTATATATAAATATAATTGCGTGTTTTTAGTATGTTGATATGGTTAACAGTATTAATAATGTAAAACAATTTTATTAATAATTGAGGTTTAAATAAAAATAAAATCATTGAGAATGTGTTATAAATAACTAAGGGAATTGTGACTTGAGTAGTAATATAGTTTCGGTTACAGACAGAAAAACACACAATCTCCATTATAATAAGATATATATATATATATATATATATATATATATATATTGGATATCATATATCAGAACTACAAATGGATAGCTTAATGTTTTCTCGGCCATAAGCTTAATGTAAATTAAACACGAATGATAGAACAGATTCTCTCACGGTTGGTAGTTAATCATCATTTAGTGAGGTTGCAATTACAATGTATCTTATCTGTTTTTGTTTTTTTGCTTTGGTTTTTTTTTTCTTCGTCCGCAAAAATACACATAGATAGATAGATAGATAGATAGATAGGGAGAAACTTTAATACATACATTTGAACTGCATGAATAAATAGATAAATTTGATGGGACTGGGATCGATTGATAGATAGATACATACATACATACATACATAGGTGGGAACTTTGATATGTACATTTTAACTTCAACAATATATATATATATATATATATATATATATATATATATATCTGACAGGACAGGATAGATAGATAGATTGATAGATAGATAGACAGACAGACATGTGGAGACTTTAACATATACATTTGAACAGCGTGACTATATAGATTTCATAGGACTGGGATAGATAGATCGACAGATAGATAGATAGATACATACATACATACATACATACGTACATAGATGTGAACTGATTTAGATAGATAGATAGATAGATAGATAGATAGATAGATAGATAGATTAGGACTAAAAGAGACAAAACAGAAACAATGAGAACAGATAGATAGATAGATAGATAGATAGATTAGGACTAAAAGAGAAAAAAAAAACAGACACTTAATGAGAACAGATAGATAGATAGATAGATAGATAGATAGATTAGGACTAAAAGAGACAAAACAGAAACAATGAGAACAGATAGATAGATAGATAGATAGATAGATTAGGACTAAAAGGGAAAAACAGAAACAATGAGAACAGATAGATAGATAGATAGATAGATAGATTGAAATAAAAACAAACAATTAAACAAAAAAACAAATAGATCAGAATACACAGATGTATAAGTCTACAGAATCTTACAGATATATGAGAATATCTATATAGATAGACAGATATATATAGACTCGAATACATATCTTATTACAATGGAGATTATGTAACTGCATATCTGTAACCAAAACTACGTCACCACTAATGT
>CM042165.1:69908719-69911216 GCA_023376005.1 Doryteuthis pealeii
CAGAAAGTGATGTTAATGCACGTATAGGGAAGGCAGGGTCACCACTAGACGCAGTTTAACATCATACCCAGGGAATGTTTATTGGTTCATGTGTATATGTACATTGTATGTATGTATTTATTCTTTAGTCGCTTCGTTAGGGTCCAGGTGGTGCAGCCATACAGCAGAACTGACACGACAACGGCCTGGAAGAACTGTCTCTTTAACTTGTCTGTGAGATTGGATGACCGATATTTTTTTACAGCGGTCCATGCCTTTCCTATACGTGCATTAACGTCGTTTTCTGTGGAGGAGATGTTACTGCCTAGGTATCTAAATTGTTCTACCGAGTTTAGGAGTTTGCCATCAATGGTGGAGATGTCGCTTTTGTTCTAGATGGGAGCTGCACAAGAATGCTGCGGGTGATCCTGAACAAGACGTGGAAACAGCACCCCACGAGAAAGCAGCTGTACGGCCACCTGCCACATATCACCCAAACCATCCAAGTAAGACGGACAGGACAGGCAGGACACTGTTGGAGAAGTAAGGATGAACTCATAAGCGACGTCCTCCTGTGGAAGCCAGC
Organism: Doryteuthis pealeii; assembly: GCA_023376005.1. Taxonomy (NCBI): domain Eukaryota; kingdom Metazoa; phylum Mollusca; class Cephalopoda; order Myopsida; family Loliginidae; genus Doryteuthis; species Doryteuthis pealeii. The sequence continues at coordinate 69,909,285 of CM042165.1, forward strand.
ACACTGACACGCCAGTGTGGGCCAACCAGCAAAGACGTATATTGATCAGCTCTGTGCGGATGCGGGATGCTGCACAGAGGACCTCCCGAGAATGATGAGCGATAGGGACGGATGGAGAGAGATTGTCATGGATATCGGTGCCAACAGCGCGACTTGATGATGATGAGGATGTATGTGTGCATTGTATGTATGTGTCCGTTGGCTGTAATGATGCCACCGTGATACTGTGAATATGGGTGACTGAATTTATAAATACGCTATCTAATTGCCAGTTTTGTCAGGTTTAAAATCCCCCAAAAAAACATGTACCTAGGCAGTAATATCTCATCTATAGAAAGTGATGTTAATGCACGTATAGGGAAGGCAGGGTCACCACTAGACGCAGTTTAACATCATACCCAGGGCATGTTTATTGGTTCATATGTATGTGTGCATTGTATGTATGTGTGCATTGTATGTATGTGTTCATTGGCTGTAATGATGCCACCGTGGTGCTGTGAATATGTGTGACTGTATTTATAAATACGCTATCTAATTGCCAGTCGTGTAAGGTTGAAAGAATTTTCAGATTAACGATTTCTACTGATAAGCAGAGGTGAATTCTAATTTAATAACGTTCCTTTTATTCCCGTATTTCAATATCACATGGCTATCTGCAATATTCAATGTTTATCTTTATACGTTTCATTGTTTTTGTCTTGTTTTTTTGTGTAGGCTCGTTAGCTTGGAATTACAGTCCACAAAGAATGGCCACTAATATTGCCCCCCTTTTTTTTTATTTTGTTAATAGTGAATGAAACATTACTGTGTACATCATGCATCTTACGAATGAATACTGTTTTTTATTCTTCTTTTTTGTTGCTAGTGTATCTCTACCGCCAACACCACCACTTCTCTCTCTCTCTCTCTCTCTCTCTCTCTCTCTCTCTCTCTCTCTCTCTCTCTCTCTCTCTCTCTCTATCTGTCTGTCTGTCTCTCTCTCTCTCTCTCTCTTTCTCTCTCCTCTTTCTCACCCTCTTTCGCTGTCCTCTCTTTTTTCTTTCTCATACTCATATATATATATATATATATATATATATATCCCAAGCTCTGTTTCTCTCTTTCTCTCTTTCTCTCTCTCTCTCTCTCTCTTTATCTATCTATCTATCTATCTATCTTGCTCTCTATTTATCTTTCTCTCTTTCTCTCTCTTTCTCTATCTATCTTGCTATTTTTACTTTTCTCTCTCTCTCTCTCTCTCTCTCTCTCTCTCTCTATCTATCTAATCTATCTATCTATTTTGCTCTTTCTCTTTTTCTTTCTTCTTTCTCTCTCTCTCTCTCTATGCTTGCTCCTTATTTTTCTTTCTCCTCTCTCTCTCTTCTCTATCTCTATCTATCTATCTATGTATTCTGTTCTCTCTTTATCCTCTCTCTCTCTCTCTCGACTCTCTCTCTTGCGTCTGCTCTCTCTATCTATCTTGGTCTTTACTTTCTATCTATCTCACACACACTCTCTCTCTCTCTCTCTCTCTCACTCTCTCTCTCTCTTACTCCTCCTCATTCCTTTATCTAATATTTTAATATCTATAAATATCCTTTCTCTCTCTACCTCTCTCTATATATATCTATCTAATCTTCCTATCTTACTATCTATTGTCTCTCTCTCTCTCCTCACTCTCTCTCTCTTGCTCTTTCTCTCCTGCTCTCTCTCTCTCTCTTAACTCCCTCTCATTCCCTTTATCTATATTTAATAATCTATAAATATCCTTCTCATCTCTACCTCTCTCTCTATATATATATATCTATCTTCTATCTATCTTCTCTCTCTCTCTCTCTGTCTCTTCTCTCTCTCTCTATCTCTTCTTCTCTCCTCTCTCTCTCTCTTGTTCACACCCCCGTCTATTAACTCTCACTTGGGTCGAATATGTGTTTATATTCCTATTTTGCTACT
>CM042165.1:69911316-69918816 GCA_023376005.1 Doryteuthis pealeii
CAAAAGAGAGATGCAATTATTTTTTATATACAAGGTGTGTCAAAAGATTTTAAAGAGCATCAAAATTCATCTTGCTCAAAAGAAGGGTTCTGGTCGCGTCCGAATCCCCAGGGTCAGTTTTGATCCCAGAAACATCTATATATGCTAAAAGGTGACTGCGGATCTTAATGTCCGGGGTATGGCGTTAAAATCTATCTAATGGGGATTTGGGGGCTCTGGGGAATATGCACTATCCATTCATCACCATTAGTACCAGATCCACTCTGACCTGGAATATAGTACCTGTAACATGTGTACACCAAGAGAATATGTCTCCGTGTTCCTGATTTGGTCGTAAGGGCGCTACTATTGTAACGTGTAAAATATCATGCTATACTTTTTTCCGTATTCGAGTAATCTGCTGAATAAAAGATCATAATTGGTGGCTAAATGTCGTCATGGAAGTAAAAATTTACTTGACAGTCACCTGATATTCACGTGACTTAAAGATTATGTTAATTATAGATGAGCATTCAGTTAAGTTCAACAGACTTTATTCAGAACTGGCTCATCTAAGGATTGGCACAGTGAAACAATGCCTCTGGGTCAGTTTGCAACAAGTTGCTAACTCTGCTCTCAAATTTGTTTAACTTTGCCTCAAATTGCAAAGGGGCTCTAGCTTGGACTTGGCAGCCCTCTCTGTGTCCAATTTTCACCTGCTCACAGGTATTTGTCTCATACCCCACTTGTATGGGCTGGGCACAAGGCCTCGTTTTAACGTGGGCCCACCCACAAGCCGAAGCTCATGGGCTGGGAAAGAATAAAAATTGCGTCGATCCCTTCGGCATTCCCCCACAAAGGGGCGCCTCAGGCACTGGGCAATAAACCCAGCCCTGCCCCTTTAAATCAAGGGGAGGTATTGCCTGGGGGGACAGCCCCTGGGATCGACGCTATTAACATGTAAAGATCCAGGGCCGAAGCCACTGGACCCCCCACCCCGTTGGGCGGGTTTACATACTAATTGTCACCTGCTCACAGCTGACCTAGAGTTGAACTGCCTGTAGCCTTAAACTGCTTTTCCGAATATATGGAGTTTTAACAACCAAAAATTATATTTACGGAGAGAGAAATTCAAAGTTCTGTTACTCTAATCCTGTCTCATTAGTCTTCTCGAAAATCCAAGCCCGACCGTAAATTTCCTCGCCGGTCAACTCGATTAATCCTATGACCGTTCAGTAAGACAGCTCCCCCCAAATGGCTTAAAAGTAGTGGTAAACTGGCAAACACTTCGAAGCATAAAACCCAGAGAACCAGACACGGTTGGAGACGAGGAAAATTTTAGCAAGCGTACGAGGTATGTAAGAAAAGTTCTAGGACTGGCGTCACAAAAAAAATATTTCAAATCCAAACTACAAACTACAACTTATCCTCTTCAAAGTAATCCCCCTGAAGTCTGATGCACTTTTCCATCCTTCTCTGCCACGCTAGCATGTACTCCTTCAAGGATTCTTACGGGATTCTCCGTAGCTCTGTCATCACGGTCTTTTTGAATTCAAACCTGTTAAACTCCGCTTAAGAAATTGACCTTGTGTCACATCCTGCTCGAGTGGAGGGGTTGGTAAATATATATGTGCTAGAAAGCGGTGGCTAAGGATCTTAATTTCCTGGGTATGTTAAACTGGATCTAGTGCTGAAGTTCCAATTCTGGAGATCGGTGGGAGTATTTCTCTGTCTAGGAAGATATTGATGAATCTACCGCAGTGATAAATTAGGTGAGTTTGCTGAAATCAGAGATTGTAATGTAATTAGAGAGGGAAATTTGATTCCTCTCAAAGGGTTGACATGTCGTAAGATCCAAATAACAGCTAGAATACTGAGGTAAGTCCTGGAGTATTGCGAGTATTTCTCTGTTTAGGAAGATATTGATGAATCTACCGCAGTGATAAATTAGGTGAGTTGCTGAAATCAGAGATTATAATCTAATTTGATTTCCAAGGGTTGACATGTCGTAAAACCCAAACAACAGCTAGAATACTGAGGTAAGTCCTGGAGTATTGCGTGTATTTCTCTGTCTAGAAGATATTGATGAATCTACGCAGTGATAAATTAGGTGAGTTTGCCGAAATCAGAGATTATAATGTAATTAGTGAAGGAAAGTTGATTCCTCTGCAAGGTTAGAATACTGAGGTAAGTCCTGGTCTATTGCGAGTATTTCTCTGTCTAGGAAGATATTGATGAATCTACCGCAGTGATAAATCAGGTGAGTTTGCTGAAATCAGAGATTATAATGTAATTAGTGAAGGAAAGTTGATTCCTCTGCAAGGGTTGGCATGTCGTAAAATCCAACCAACAGCTAGAATACTGAGGTAAGTCCTGGAGTATTGCGAGTATTTCTCTGTCTAGGAAGAGATTGATGAATCTACCGCAGTGATAAATCAGGTGAGTTTGCTGAAATCAGAGATAATAATGTAATTAGAGAGGGAATATTTATTCCTCTCCAGGGGTTGACATGTCGTAAAGTCCAAACAACAGCTAGAATACTGAGGTAAGTCCTGGGGTATTGAGAGTATTTCTCTGTCTAGGAAGATATTGATGAATCTACGCAGTGATAAATCAGGTGAGTTTGCTGAAATCAGAGATAATAATGTAATTAGAGAGGGAAATTTTATTCCTCTCCAGGGGTTGACATGTCGTAAAATCCAAACAACAGCTAGAATACTGAGGTAAGTCCTGGGGTATTGAGAGTATTTCTCTGTCTAGGAAGATATTGATAAATCAGGCGAGTTTGCTGAAATCTGAGATAATAATGTAATTAGAGAGGGAAATTTTATTCCTCTCCAGGGGTTGACATGTCGTAAAATCCAAACAATAGCTGGAATACTGAGGTAAGTCCTGGGTATTGCGAGTATCTCTCTGTCTAGGAAGAGATTGATAAATCTACTGCAGTTATAAATTAGGTGAGTTTGATGAAATCAGAGATTATAATGTAATTAGTGAGGGAAATTTGATTCCTCTGCAAGGGTTGACATGTCGTAAAATCCAAACAACAGCTAGAATACTGAGGTAAGTCCTGGAGTATTGCTAGTATTTCTCTGTCTAGGAAGATATTGATGAATCTACCGCAGTGATAAATTAGGTGAGTTTGCTGAAATCAGAGATTATAATCTAATTTGCGAGGGAAAAGTTGATTCCACTTCTCTTTCTGTTGTCTTTCTTTTTTTTTTCTCTTCTCTACTTAACACCAGTCTCTCTTGACTCTATTACAGTCTGGCCCATTTTCCCTATGAAATGAATATCAAACGTCTGGACTAACAAAGTGCCACATATATCATTGCAAAGTAATTATTTCTACCCCAAGTCGCGTAAACGCACACTAGAAGCCAATAAAGCCGCTCATAACATTGTCTAGTGATGACAGCATTACAGATGCCGGAAGTTTCCCCCCCCCCCCGAAGATGATGAAGACGAAAAGAAAATAGAAAAAGAAAGAAATATTCGTGGTTATCGGTAAAAATGGCGCAGAATTTTAAAATGGTTTTGCGGTGGATTAAAAAAAAATGTATCTTTAAAGTTTTATAATTTGAAAAAATAAAATTTTAATCCTTAATATTGATACTCTTGTTCCTCAATCTTCCGACCGTTAATTTTGTAACATCCTCTGGTTAAAAATCAGACCGTCTAAATTGTCCAAGATGAAATGCCAAATTGGAAAACCTGAGTATCCACAGAAGTCACTTTTTTTTTCTTTTTTTTTAGTGTCGTTATTAATAATATGCAATTCTATTTATAAATACAGGACAATAGGGGTTTACAGTGGGAACAACAGTGACCCTGTCTTTGCTGCTCTCGTACGTGTCACTGGTTTACTCTAAAAAGATCATTACGTGAAAACCCAGCCATCTTTTGTTTTACCTGTAAACCAACCTTGAAACTGGTACTTGATTCTTCATATAGGTAAAGCAGCTACTAATTGGAGAAAATATACTTCTGCATTTACTCTACTTTCTGAGGTGTTTTCATACATGAAACTAGATAAGTGAGTAAAAATGTAGAAATATATATGTAACCCCTCCGCACGAGCAGGGTTTGATACAAGATCAATTTCTTAAAAGAAGTTTAACAGGTTTAAATTCAGAGTTTTCTTTCTCCTAGACTGGTTACTTATCCAAGGTTAAAAAGCCAAGGCTTACCTATTATTTACCCATATCTGGGCAGAGAGAGAGAGCGAGAGAGTAGTTGGATGCATACCTTTCCCAATTGTATTAGCGCTATGTGAAAAGCAAACAGCCTCGTTCAGGATTTGAACAGGGGTTAACGAGTTTATTTCCTACAACTCTAACAATGACACCAAGTGCCTCCACATACAATGCATAATATAACTGATCACATAAAAAATACCATTCCGTTTTTATTGTAAAGAAAAAAAGGAAGAAAATGACATGCCACAGAGCGAGAGAGAGAGAGAGGGGGGCAATAATGCTAATTACTAATAATATGCAATTGTGTACAGGGCCGGGTTAGCTCAGTTCCTAGTTCGATACCGGCCCTCGCCAACTCAGCGCATGAGTAGCACAGGTATCTGTGCGGTAATGTAAGGAGCTGATGGTAGGTGTGGCGCTCCACCTCAGACGCTAAAATAATCTCCTTGATCTGTGCTAGTGAAAAGGGGATGACTCCCTCGCTGCTTGGCTGATACCGACATTAGGCCGCCCCGACGACTTTACTTTTTTTTACTTATATTAACAACATATATTTCAATATCTGTTTACAGTGTGAATGGGAAAGTTAATTTGCTTATTGATATTAAAAATTTCATTTTAATAAATATGTGCTTTGTATTATTGATTTATAATTGTTTTGATTTATCTTAATGAATATGAGCAAAATCTCGTAAATAAATTTTAAAGAAATCCATTAACAAGAAGAAATAACTGTAATTTTATTCTTTACTTCCTATTTTAAGTAAACAGCTAAATTGGGAAAATTTAACAATGAAAGACGGGAGTGATGGAAGAGTAAAGTTCAGTTATTCTATGTTTCGATTATACCCACCTCTGTTTCAAATCTTTTTATCTGCATTCTTATTTAGTTTCATTAGCCTTTCTAATTTAATATATTTTATTACATTAAAACTTAATGTTGTTCATAGCTATACATACTAGTAATTTTTTTAAATATTTGAACGAGAATTGGTTAGGTTAATATATTACAAAATAATAACAATTTTTCTGGAGCACTCTGTGTTTTATAAGTCACATATCGCGAGTTTGAGACCTATTCTGGATTGTACTGGATTATTATAATGAGGTTTTCACCAGTAATATATTGACGATTACGCTGGAGACTTTGAGATCTGAAGACTTCTTTGTACTCAACGGCATCCGTAAAGTGACTTATGTTAAAAGTATTACATTGAATTTGAATATTTATTTCCAATATTCACGGGAAATATTTTTGGTGAGTTCACTGTGCATCTGCTTGCTGCCTAATTCTAATAACTGGTTACAAATAGAACGCCGTCGAGAACGTTATTCAATTTGTCTTTTGGGATTCATGTCTTGCTATAAAGCTTTATCTATTATTCATAGAGCGTTGTGTTAGCCTGTTACTGCGTCTGTCGTACCGAACAATGTCGAACAGCCACAATTCAACATCTAAAAGTAGAGATACGACTGAATGTAAGAAAAGGCGCGGTGGATTATAAGATAATTCACACTATTGGTTTGATTTGGTAACTTTGTTTAAAGGCATATCACTCTTCGTGGATTAGTAAATACCAAAAGTCATTCTTGTAGAAAAAGAGTAGTGGTACTATTTAACCCATAGTGGTTGGTTGGCTGGTTGGTTGGTTGGGTTTTACGGCACGTCAACCCATTGAGTCATTTTATGCCGAAGACATTTTTGTTTTATTCATTCTTGATGGGTTGGTTGGTTGGTTGGTTGGTTGGATTTTTACGGCATGTCAACTCATTTGGGTCATTTTATGCCAAATACGTTTTTGATTTATTCATTCTTGATGGGTTGGTTGGTTGTTTGGATTTTACGGCATGTCAACCCATTTGGGTCATTTTATGCCGAATACGTTTTTGTTTTATTGATTCTTGATGGGTTGGTTGGTTGGTTGGTTGGTTGGCTGGTTGGATTTTACGGCATGTCAACCAATTGGGTCATTTTATGCCGAATACGTTTTATTTCTTTGTAAGGTACAGCTTCCACGGGTGCAGCCACCTGCATATCATTCCAGATCTTGCTTCTATTGGTATTTAGGTATAGTGATAGGGGTTTAGTTATTTTTCTAAATCAAGTGTTCTGTTGACGATTGAAACATCAAGAGAGTGTGGGGGGGATTTTTGTAGGTCTATGAACTTACATCCTTGATAGGAAGCCGGTTTTATTGGAAAAGTTTAATATGCTCTTGGGATCAATTTTTCCAAATAGTTTTCCATGCTGTTAACATTCTAGAACTTTCTTCGTGTGTAGGAGAGGTGTGTGCATTCAATCAGAATATGTTTTATTGTATACCGGTTTCCACATGAACATTTAGGGGATGGTTCTTCTTTTAGAATGAAGGAGTGGGTTATTCTAGTGTAGCCGATGCGTAGCCGGGTGATAGTGGTTTCTTCTGTTCTGGTATTACAAGGATCAGGAGTCCTTTCTTTTAAGCTGGGCTTTATTTTGTAGAGTTTGTTGTGGGTATTTTCATTCCATAGTTGCTGCCATTTGTTTGTCATTATTTGGTTGATTTTTTGTTTAAGATGACTGTATGGTATTTTGGGGTTTTTGTCTGGTATCTTGTCAAGTGCAGATTTAGCTAATGAATCTGCTTTATCATTTCCCTGGATTCCTATATGGCTTGGTATCCAGCAGAATATTACTTTTTGTTATGGCTTGTTGAGAAATTTCTAATGTAAGGTGTGTGTTAAAAGTCCACACCTACTTATAGACTCGGCGAGAACCATGTGATCTCTCTTGGCCAATCACTGGCAGTACTCTGATGCTGATACAATACTTAAATCAATAGTACTGACCATAACTACGTTGACACTCGTGGACGACGGACATAGGATTAAATCACTGGATCTTTAACAATACGCAGGATAGGACTTATTCGTTTACCAAAGGACTCCATGACTCAGGAAAAATGGGGTTAACTTTGTTTAAAAGTTTAGTGATTAGAGGGTTATCCAGTTTTTCTACTTTTAATAAATTGTAGATCAGAAATGGAGTCTAAATGGATAATGAAAGCGGGGGACGAAGAGGTTCATACATTTCGCTTGGTGTAATAAGTAATTGAAAGTTACCTCCACTACTTTATAATTACCTCCCCTTTCGGAGAACTCTCAAGGAAATACTAGATTATATAAACTCTTGGTAAGTGTACCAATTATTCTAAGTAGAAAAAAGCTTTCCAAAGTCTATCGGTGTTAACGTTTGTCATTACACTAGGTTTGTGTTGTTTTTTCTTTTTGTTTTATGGCATATGAAACTTCGTGGGTTAATCAGTACCAAAGTTATCCTTGT
>CM042165.1:69923816-69926316 GCA_023376005.1 Doryteuthis pealeii
ACTGGTCGGCCACCACTGATGTGTCTATGTGTAGGCGTCTATTGGAGAACGTCGCTTATGAGTTCATCCCTGCTTCTCCAGCTGTGCCCACCACGTCTTGTTCCAACACATTAAACACTATAAAACGGGGACACTACCAACACCTCAGTGTAATCTATAATACATGATATTTCTTCAAGAAATTGTCTGCAATTGTTATAACCTCCTCTAGACGCAGGATTTTTTCACGAAAGAAATATGCCAAACATTGACATTTTTGAAGCCGACGCTATAGCATTTCGGTTTTTTTTAAAACATCAACAGGGCTAATAATCATTAATTATATGAAAGAACATTGTGGAACAAGCGAAAGATTGTAAACCTTTGTTTACGATTTCTAAAGGAGTTTGTCGATAGTCAAAATGTAAGAAAAATGCAAATCGAAACGCTACGTAAGGATAGCGTTCCCATCCAAATTGTGATGACGAAATATCAATCCCAAAATCATTGGTGGAACATAATCATATGTATAAATTTATTAACTCCTCCGCACGAGCAGGATGTGATTCAAGGTCATTTTGTAAAGCGTACTTTACAACGTTTGAATTCAGAGTTTTCTTTCTCCTAGACGAGTTGCCAAACCAAGGTTAAAGTGCCCATTCTGTCCTACTATTTACACATAGCTTGAAGGAGAAGAGTTGGATGTATACTCTTTCCCCTGCTTATCAGCGTAATGTGATATACAAAAAGGCCTTGCTCGGGATTTGAAGTCGTCTAGAAAATTTCTGGAAAATTCGTCCAGAGCAAGAAACGTACTGCTTTGCTTTTCGTGTTGTTTCGCTTATGGTTGACGTGGTCCATGATGGCTGTCCAATTCCAGTAGCTCACCTTACGGAATTTTTGACAAATTCAATACTTTCCCTTACTTTTGTTGGAATATTTTGTGGATATAAGGTGTGCTCAAATTCCCCACCTGGATTTATAGACTAGCCGTAGTCAAGTGGTTTATTCCTTCGCCGATCACTTGCGATATTGCGTGGCTGATACACTACTTATACACAGATACTGGCCATAGTTCTACTAGAACTCATTGAGGAGGGACTTACAATACTCAGGACTCTTTTACCAGAAGAACCAAAGGATACTTTATCAGAGGATTACCAAAGATCCAATTCCACTGGAAAGGCGCTCTAAAGCCTACAGGATGGCCCATGAGATTGTAATAACTTTTAATCCATAACCGGACTAAAATTAAAATTAATACCTCTCAAAAAATAAATCTAGATTATACTAGAATACTTTAGTTTACCTAAAATCTATTTGAGACAACAACTGACGTGATATAATAAACACATCTCCTTAGACCATTGCTAGAAGAGTCAGTTTAGTTGTCATTGTTTCTGTGCTCTCAGTAGACTAAGGAAATATGAAATTAAATATCAACTAAAGAAAAGTAGTGTGCGACTTATCTCAATTTTGCAGTTACATCTGCATTGTGGATGTAATCTTTTTCTTTTGTAGACTTTTGAAAATAAGTGCTGTGGGATTATTTTTTACATAAAAGGTGTGCTGTGGCCCACAACGTTAATTTACTGACTCGGCGTTGGCGTGTAGATTAAAGCCAGCCAATCAACACGCTCGAATACGTGGTAAGTTAACTATTTAATTTAAAAGCCCAGACGAACGGATCAGCAACCAAATGTTTCTGCCTAACACCGAGGAACAACGAAGGACTCTGCTTGACCCAAGGATTCTTCACTAAGGAACAACCAAAGGATTCTACCTAACACCGAGGGACAACCAAGTATTATTTACTAAGAAACAACCAAAGGATTCTTCCTAACACTGAAGAACAAACAAGGATTCTTCTTCTACCTGAACAAACAAAAAACTTCACTAAGGAACAACCAAAGAATTCTACCTAACACTGAGGGACAACCAAATATTATTTACTAAAAACAACCAAAGGATTGTGCCTAACACTAAGGAGCACAAGGGATTTCCACTGTAAAGCCCTCTAAACTGCAGCCGAAAAATGGCCACAAAAATCGTAACAAGTGCTGAGTATTAATAGTAACGATAATTTTGACATTAAGTATCCATAGTAATATTCATATCTTTATTATAGTTTGCCTTATGTATCTCCCGATATTTTTATATCTATTTGTGTGTTTGTACTTAAAAATTAATTCATTTCCTGTATCTAACACTAAAAAAAAGAACTCAATTCAGTTACCATTATTCCTGTACCGTGCCACTCTGGCGTGCTAACTCTAATGTTTTTCATTCGTAGTCTTTTGAAAATAGATTGAATATCATCGGGTGCACAATTATGTTGCCCTTGTATCTTACTTGATCGAGTTATGTAATTGCTTACGCAAATAAGACATTAATGTTCTAGCGTTAATCGGAAAATGAGAAAAGCTTGGTTAATTTTGAAGAGTTCATTCAATTTTTGCGCAGCACCACAAAACACTCAATGAAGTAAGTGCAATATTATCGATCCGAATAGCAAATATCA
>CM042165.1:69936316-69941316 GCA_023376005.1 Doryteuthis pealeii
TTCCCTAAATATATTTTGAAAATGACGTGTCAGTAACAGGTTAAGATCTACTTAATTCATGCACACAATATTACTTCTCGACAGCTATTGTTTTTGCACACTCATTAACAATAGAATAGTTGATGTTGACGAAGGATTTCATCATAAACTGTAGTGAGATAGAAGAGCAAAATTCACGAACCTGTGATGAGCCAACAACGGTCCGTCGATCGAAGAGACAGCGGGTGGCATGTTGCACGTGTGGGCGGAAGAACAAAACATGTGACGAGTCCGACTAGTTGTGGCGGTAAAATCGTGAGTGTCCTTGAGGCGGTAATTTATAGTGGCAAGTCTCGTAGCTGGCGAGACGAGAGTTGTGACGTCTCGGCCAGACTGAGTATAAAAGAACAGTGGCGAGGGAGCAAAGGACGACGACCTTATTTCTATTAAGATCTTCACAAGTGTTACGGTGTCTTTGGTAGAGGTGAATTTCGTTAGCTAATTAGATAAACTGTGGAGTTTGTTTTTTTTCAAAAACCCGCAGTTTTATTATTATTATTTTAAAAACAAATGATTATTTAACCATTAATTTAACCACAAATTTAACAACGGAATTTAAATTATAAATTATTTATTATTAGTTTAAAAAAAATATTATTTTTAACACAAAAAATAAGTCCGGTTTTTATTTCAGTTATAAGATGATTCACCATTTTTTATAATTTCATCATAAACTGCGTTTTTTTTCTGCAAAACTATATATCGTGAGTGTTGATATGTTTTTTAACATGGTATAATTCTTTTTTAGAGACAAAATTCTCTGTAATATTGTGTATAATGAGTATTAATATCTTTTTTCAGATGATATAATTCTTTTTTAAACACAAAATTATCAAAAAAACTGTGTATCGTCAGTGTCGATATCTTTTTTAACATGGTATAATATCTTTTTTCTCATTATATATTTTTTAAACACAAAATTCTCTTCAAAACTGTCTATCGTGAGCGTCGATATCTTTTTTGCCATTGCATATTTCATTTTTAGAGACAAAATTTATGCGACGCCACTTTCATAATATCAATGAATAATCTTCATTCCTTCCTTCGAAAAAAAAATAAATAAAGATAACATTTTATGATTTACATAAATCCTCGCAGTCGAGATAAAGATTTGCCATTGGCTTTCTTGAAAGTATTTAATCTATTTATTTAGATTTTGTAAAAAGCTTCGACGTAAAATATCAACATACATTTTTTTATATATATTCATCTATTTATTTCTGCGTCTTCATCATCATCATCATCATCATCATCTTTCTCAATGTGTGCCGACAGCACAGATCCCTTTAGTCTCTCTCTCTCTCTCTCTCTCTCTCTCTCTCGTCATTCATCCCTATCGACCAGCATTCTTTGTATATCCTCTAGACGTCATCCAGTGTCCGCACAGAGCTGATGAATTTAATTTTTTGCTGGTCGACCATGTGTAGAAGTCCATAGGGAACGATGCTAGTGAGTTCGTTCTTACTTCTACAGTAATACTCAGCCTGTCTCGGTCGCGTAACTTTGATGGTTTGTGAGACGAGTCCTTCAAGCGTATTGAATTGGAAACCATCGGATGCAACATGGTGGATATGAAGCAAGGCGGAAGAATCCAAAAGTTGATCAACAATGTGCTTTATCTGATGATTGGTGGTGGTGGTGGTGGTGGGGAGACTCATAGGTCAACAGGTGATCAAATTGTTCATACAGGATTTATGAAATGAGTTTTTGCTCTAGTCAGAAAGAAATATTTGAATGCAAATAATATGAGTGCTCTACAAAGATACTAAAGCAATGGTACGCTCACCTGATGGCGACACACATTTCTTTGACATTGCCTCTGGGGTCCTACAAGGAGATACATTAGCACCATATATATTTATAATATGCCTAGACTATGTACTCTGGACATCACTAGATACCATAAAAGAAAAAATTTTCACACTGAGAAAGGCAAGAAGCAGGCGATACCCCGCACAAACTGTCACAGATGTAGACTATGCTGATGACCTCGCACTTCTTGCAGATACACCGACACAGGCTGAGGCACTTCTACACAGCCTGGAAGAGGCAGCAAAGAATGTCGGCCTCTACGTGAACTCTGATAAAACTGAGTTCATGTAATTTAAAAAGCAAGGAGACATCTCCACACTTGACGGCAAACCTCTTAAGTCAGTAGAAAAATTTACATACCTAGGTAGTAATATTTCATCCACAGAAAGCGATGTTAACACTTGAATAGGAAAGGCATGGTTGGCCACCAACAAATTATCAGTCATGTGGAAATCCGATCTCCCTGACAAGCTAAAGAGACGATTCTTCCAGGCTGTGGTTGTGTCGGTACTGCTTTATGGCTGTACCACCTGGACCCTAACGAAGCGCCTTGAGAATAAGCTAGATGAATAAGTCGTGGAAGCAACACCCCACAAAGAAGCAACTGTATGGCCACTTGCCCCCCCCCCATCTCACAAACCATACGAATAAGACGGACTAGGCATGCGGGACACTGCTGGAGAAGCAGGGATGAGCTCGTAAGCGACGTACTACTGTGGAAGCCAGCACATGGGCACGCTAATGTGGGCCGCCCAGCCAGAACCTACATTGACCAACTATGTAAGGATGCTGGCTGCTGCGCTGAGGACCTCCTAGGTGCAATGAATGATAGGGAAGGTTGGCGAGAGATTGTCATGGATATCCGTCAGCGCGTCATGATGATGATGATTTGAGAATACTAACATGGATAACATTTTATCCTTCTTGAGAGAAATAAAAATATATAGAAAGTTATGAATCAGATATGAAATATATCCACGAAATACATCCACGAAAAATTACTCCAGTAAAGGAAACTTGAGTACCAACTTTTATTCCACACTAACAGTTGTTGGCATTAAATAACCCTCATGGTTATTATACCATTAAGCAAACCAATCCGAACGAAACCAAATGAAACCAAACGAAACGCAGTTAATGAAAATTATCCATACCAATTTGAAGATATTAAGAACTTGACAGGAATGTCGAAGAGATCTACGCGATCATGGGAAATGGACTGGTCGCCCCGAGTTCAAATCCTAGACGTGGTAATTGCATTTCACTTAGCGCTAATATCCTTGGGAAAGGTATGAATCCTACTCTCCCTCCAGCTATGGGTAAATAGTATGGCAGACTGGGCTCTTTAACCTTGGTTAGTCAGCCGGTCTAGGAGAAGGAAAACTCCGAATTCAAACCTGCTGAACTCCGCTTAAGAAATTGACCTTGTGTCGCATCCTGCTCGTGCGGAGGGATTGGTAAATATATAGTGTGTAGATTTTGTTCCAGTGCGAACAAAATACTAATAAACAAGTAATTTGAAAAAACTAAGACCATCCAGGATTTTACATTTCCTAAAATAAGTGGAATTGTACTTAGAAATATAAGTAATTGAACAATAGTTAAAATCTATACACATATACATTTCTTCTACCAAATTACCGCTACGAATCCAAAACTTAGTTGGCATTAAATGACCCACCGAGGTTGATATGCCATAAAAAACCTCACATGAGCTTCTGTTTGTACGTAGTCCCCCACACTAATTGTCTCATATCATAAATTGTCGCAAAAGAGAAAACGGTATTATCCGTTTAATAACCAACGATCAAAGTTAAGCATCTCCCTTTCTTCAAAATAAAACACTACGAGATACATTAATAGATTCCTTCATACAAAATGGCAACAACACTGGAATAATAAAATCCACAAGAAACTCTTCCTAATCAAACCCATTTTTGGAGGCTGCAGACCAACTTTAAGGAAGTCTAGAAAGGAACAAGTCATCCCGATTACGCATTGGTCATACAAGACTAACGCACTCCAATATACTCAAACAAGAACAACAACCACAATGTGGAACATGTCAAACACCTTTGACAGTTAAACACTTATTCATGGAATGCAGGTTTTTTGCTCACACCAGAAACCGTTATTTTAAAGCAAACAATATGAAAGATCTGTTTGAAAATGTCAACATGGAGGATATTCTCTCTATTTTTAGGGAAATAAAATTCTACCATAGAATATAGACATGAAACAAATCAATACCATACAACATAATCCCCAATAATGCTAACACGTTTTTAAAACCAATTACTAAAAATTATAAATATAAATACACGATATGTATTACTTCCTAACCGTTAGGCATGACATAACCCCAAACGGGTTGATATGCCGTTAAAATAAATAAATAAATAAATCTAACGAAGAAGTTGCCAAACTTTTTGAAGCAACTGGCTTCTAAGCCGATTCCTAGCGCCTTCCTCATAAACACATGCGAACAATATAAATATAAATACACGATATGTATTACATCCTAACCGTTAGGCATGGCAAAACCCCAGACGGGTTTACATGCCGTTAAAATCAATAAGCAACAAAAACAACAGCAAAACAAGACACTTAAACCGTTTAAACTGCGGACTGCAATAAAGTGGTTATATGTGACCTAATCAAATGATAAGTCTCACATCTCCAGTAATACGACACGATAAAAGAAAGACACTTAACCAAGGAAGTGCATGCCGTGAATCTCCAGGCCAACTAAGTGCACTTCATGCTGATATGACCGCATCTTCCGGTATGGCTCTTCGGGAGATGATGTTGAGTGTCTGTATGTAAGCGGGGGGAGGGGGTAAGGTTAATATGGACGACAAGAAACGTAAACTGCGTATGTAAGAGAATGATCATAAACGGTGGTGTAAATAGAAGTGTCGACTTTGCAGTAGTCGGCTACGGTTTATTTTATGATTTGAAGAAATGGTTGTATTAGAGTATATGGCCGCTCTCGAAAAACATCCAATGTGTCGGGTGACTCTGCAATGATATCACATCTTCCGATTGGGATAATGACAAATATGGAGATGATAATAAACATTATAAAAGTTTTGGTTGCCCGAGAGCTATCTAACAAGATAGATAGATAATGAAAAACTAGTTAAAAC
>CM042165.1:69948816-69968816 GCA_023376005.1 Doryteuthis pealeii
CAGTCTTGTCCAGGATTTGAACTCGTGTTACCGGTCTCCATTTCGTACGACGATGCGCCTGACAATAGGGTAACTGCGCAGAGGAATGGACATGCATGCGCACTAAGGTCATCTAGAATTCGTTTCAAAGTTGCAACGTATTCCAAATAGCGGGATACGTTTCTGAAAGACCCGATGTGCGTGACCTTTTGTGGGCAATCCTTTGAAATAGTCAGCCAGTGCGCCTTTGATGACGTTAGGTGAGAAATCGGAGAGGAGAGAACGCTGACTTCATAGCCAATGAGACAAATGCGAAAGGAGAGTTCCGGTTGGATTTCTTTTGTTGGATTCGTTTGTGCAAATCGCAAACCTTTCAAACGATTACCGAAAGGAAGTAAGTAAAAACTTATCGTTTGTGCCGAATCTTTAGGATTCCTAACTGATTGTATTTACCAACTCCTTTGCACGTTAGTTGAACACCCAGTGAAGAACAAACCCACGGGAGGCATTTAGGTTAACCTAACAATTCGCTTTATTGCAAGCAACCCAATAATTTTCCGAAAGTTATATATACAAGCAAAAATATGTTCCCTTCGGGCACAAGTATTTAAGTTCTGATATAATTAAATATTGTATTGATTTGGTTTGGTTTGTTTTGTTTTACAGCATATCAACCTCAGTGGGTCATTTAATGCCGATAAAGTTTTGAAATAAATCAATTCTTAATGGATAATACAATTGTTTTTATAAATACATTTTTCTATTTAACCCATAGATGGGACCCTAACAGGTACAACCACTCCGGGTCACAGTGGACCAGGGAGCAATGGTGATGAAGGGGTGCTATACATTCCCCAAACCTCTAAAACTGGAACCTCACCATCAGATTGAGTTTAACGTCATTCCCAGGACTGTAGACCCGCAGTCACCGCCTTCTAGCACCCATATGATAAAAAGGGTTGGGGCTTGCCATAAGGGCAACAGGGTTGGGAAAATCATATAGGTGCTAGGCTTGACGTGACCAGCCGATTGATCGGAGGGGCCTCTCCGACCGCCCGTCTAGCCCAAGATAGGGCCAAAGTGGAGTATTGCATGTCATGAACTGCTCATCCACCTGGGCTCTATCCTTAAGCATCACGGGTCGCCCCCACGGCCAACAGGTGGCCCATTGGGGGAGTCTTACCCCTCTGCAGAGGTGCAGTCGGTGCATTCTAACGCCCCAGCCGACAGGGCAGATATTGTATTGAATTAGAAAGACTAATGGAATTAGATAACACAAAAAGGTTACACTTATTTTTACTTTATTCTAATTGATTTAAGTATAAAATTATACATAGGATTGCTTTTAATATGTTTGAGAATAAAACAAGATATTAGAACTCAATATCACCAAGTAATTATTTATTAAACACGGTTCTGTTAAAACCGGTATGCAACTTATTCACACCATATATTAAGTAAACATTTATTTCTTAATGATATATAACACACACCGCAGATTTTAAACATTAATAACCGGCTCTTCGGCGTGATCCCAAGGGGCCTTCCCTCAGGAAACACCTGCTCCTTGATTTAAAGGGGCAAAGCTGGGTTTATTGCCCAGAGACTGAGGTTCCTACCTTGAGGGGGAATGCCGAGGGAATCCACGCATTTTTGCACCCGCTATCCCATGTGCCTGACACGAATACGTGGGATGCTAGGTAAATTGCATTAATAACCCGCTCTTCAGGATGGGGGTCCGGTGGTTTTTGTACCTGCCATCCCCTGAGCTTCGGTTCATGGGTTGTCCTACATTAATACGACCTTGTGCCACCCCCACATAAGTAAATACCACATTAATAACCCGTTTTTTTTTCAGGGTCGTGTGCTGTTAATGAAATTAACGACGTGATCCCAGAGGGCCTTCCCCTAGGAATCATCTGCCCCCTTGATTTAAAGGTACAGGGCCGTGTTTATTGCCCAGTGCCTGAAGTGCCCAGTGCCTGAGGTGCCCCTTTGAAGGGGAATCGAGGGGATCAGGCATTTTTATGCCTACCATTCCATGAGCTTTGGTTCTTAGGTGGTCCCATATTAATACGAACTTGTGTCATACCCGCATAAGTTGGGTGCGTGCTAAATACCACATTAATAATCCGTTCCTTCAGGGCCGGGTTCTGTTAATGAAATTAACGGCGTGATCTGGGGGGAGGCGTCCCCCCAATACCTGTCCTCTTGATTTAAAGGGGCAGGGCTGGATTTATTGAGGGGAAATACCGAGGGTTTCCACGCATGTTTGTTTCTGCCATACCATGAGCTTCGGCTCGTGGGTGGCTCCACATTAATTGGACCTTGTGTCATACCGGTGTACGTGTAAATAATACATTGATAATATGGGCATTTTTTTAGCCAAATCTATGTTAACTAAACCTTAATAAAGACATTGTCAATAAATAAGATGCTAATTAAGGTTAAATAATGATTATTTAATTAATAACCATTCTGACGTTGGTGGTGACGTAGATTCAGTTACAGACAGACACATAATCTCCATTATAATTAGATGTAGTGATCCTAGTACAATGTCATGATAGTTGAGCACCCATGGAAGATGGAACCCACCGGCAGTTTCTGTTATTTACTAATTCTAACTTAGTTTGGCATAGGGCCAGAATTATAAGCGTCCTGGTTATGACGTTAAACTGCACATGTTGGTGGGATTCCAGTTCTAAACCTCTGGGGAGTGTGGAGTACCCCTTCATTGCTATTATTCCCATGTCCACTCTGACCCAGAGTGGTTGTACTTTTTGGAGTCCCCTCTATAGTTTAAATAGATTTAAAAATGACTTTAAAAATGTGTTAAAAGTGAGTTTTGAAAAAAATATTAACAAGAATGAATAAAATAAAAAGGTCTGAGTCATAGAATAACCCAACAAGGGTTGACATGCCGTAAAATCCAACCAACCAGAAATATAACCAAAATTAAGTATAGCTTGAATTTAACTAGTATCTATTTACTATTCTCTGCATTTTTCAGATGAGGCTTAATAATTAATATTATTTAGATAATTCGGACTGTTTTCCTTATCTTTAATATTATCTGTACAAAGTTTCGGCCGAAGTACCCTCCGGTCTTCTTCGGTATTTCTTGTCGGACTCAGGGGCCCTCTCGGACTCGGGAAGCTTCTTATCAAACTCGGGAGCCTTCTTGTCGTAATCGGGAGCCATCACGGAACTTTGAACCCAACCCTTTATACTCCCGTGAATTGAATAAAGGGCTGGGCTGAAAGTTCCGTGATGGCTCCCGATTACGACAAGAAGGTTCCCCCAGTAAGTGTACCAATTATTCTAAGTAGAATAAAGCTTTCCAAAGGCTATCGGTGTTATCGTTTGTCATTACAGGTGGGGGACTTTAGGATATGTCAACTCTTGCTGGATTATTTCAAACCATTCAAGATTTTGTATTGTTTTTTTTTTTTTTGTTGTATTATTATTATTTTCACTCCTTTTTAGTTTTTCAGATCAGCGTTAGCTGATGGTATTTCACTGGAGTCTGAGTGACAACAAGTTTCTCCCAGGTCTCCATGACTCTTCTGAGTATTCTAGCCGATTGCAGCAGTGCAGTAGTCTGAATGGTCTCAATTCTTCCTCTGATTTCTAGTCTTTTTTCCAAGTTTATTGGGACCGTTCCAAGTGCACCAACTACAATTGGTATCACTTTCATTTCATGTTCCACAGCTTTTTCAATTTCTCTGGCAAGGTCCAGGTATTTATCCATCTTTTCATTTTTCTTTCAGCTTCACCTGTGAAGTCCACCAGTGGACACGTTCTCTTTTTTTTTTTTTTTTTTTTTGTTAATCAACACTAGTCTGATTTCCTGACTGGATAGGGTGATCCGTCTTTATTATTATTAGTATTATTAGTAGTAGTAGTAGTAGTAGTAGTAGTAGTAGTAGTAGTAGTAGTAGTATTGCCCTTGCTGGATTATTTACCGCCAAATTCAGTTAATTTTTAAACGATTCAATTTTTTGTATCACTTTTTCTTCTCCTGTATTGTTTTATCATGGTTTTTGGAGGTTGGGGGTAGAATATGCCAGCGTTTGCTGGATTATTTAATGCCAAATTCAGTTCTTAATCTATTATATTTGTTGGTATTACTTTTTTTCCTTTGTATTGTTTCTTATTGTTTTATATTGGTTTCATGGTAATATTTAACACATAGCTGGGGATAAGTAGATGCACACCCTCCCCCGGGAAACATTAGCCACTGTACCATGGCAACTCCCCAGCCACCAATCTATGATTTCAGGTTGCTATTACAATTTGATAATAATCCTTTGTTTGCACAGTTATATATTCTATAAAACATGATCACGGTAGGTAATATATTGCCTGGTCCAGATGCAGATGACTGGTGCGTGATGGCAGGAAATGCGTGAATGTCAAACATGGCCTGAAAACAAAAACAGGATATTACCTTGACCGTATTGAACCGACCATTGGCTCTCAAAATAAAAACACTTAAAATTGACAATGCGTAGGCACAGAAAATGTGTAGGCGTAGCCTATAACCACCAAAAACAAGCTGCGTGGGTGAGGAGGTATGTCTACAGGAAAACTGCGTAAGGCTCACAATCAAAGAGGTGTGTCCCTGTTGAGTTAAAGAATTATAGAAAAAAACCTAGGTTGTGCAGATCGAGATGGAGATTGCTCGCAGTCAGAACTCCCGAAGGCTCCTGTTGTATGTACATTCTCTACCGACGACTCTCAGTCTACACACAATCGAAGAATGAAAATATAACGTTATATCTTTATATATACATGAGAGGGATTAGGCGGAGAGGAGAGTAGCCTCGATAGCAAAGAGAGCCAGAAAGAGTGAGAAAAGACAGCAGCCCCAGAAAACATCACAGTTTGTGTGCATTCGGTGCATCAAAGACTGTCACTCAGGAATTGGCCTGCAGATTCACTTGCGCAGATGCAGATAATTTATTTATTTATTTATTTTATTTGGACACTACGTCATCGTCCTTAGTGGACGGAAAGGTGTCAATATGTGTTCCGTGTTCTTTGTCGGGTCCAGTGACAGTTTATAATAGGTACATTCTGACCTTGTGGTGAAAAGTCCCATTTTCTTTGACCAGGAAATGTCTGTCACTATGTGGAATCCAGTAATAATCTTCTATTATATCAATGTTCAACCGGACTTTGTATATTTTTCTTTCTCTCTTTGTTTCTTCCTCCCTTCCTTCCTCCCTCCCTTTCTTCCTTCCTTCCTTCCTTTTCATTTAATAACTCTATGGAAATGTTATCCCATATTTCACTTACTTACTGCGCCTTTATTTCGCGTTGCGAAGATCTGGATTCCTCAAGCGCGTATTCAGTAAAATGCAATAATGGGAATGGTTCATGGGAACTCGGTTTACGGTAAAGCTCTATCGAAGATTTATATGAGACGATCAGAAAAGGGATCCATTAGGGATGAAAAGATGAGATCTTTAAAACATTGTGACTATTTTATTTTATTTGAAATATGAACAATTTTAGTGCAGTTTAAGATGATATATCTTTAGATAGGTAGATAGAATGAGAGAAAGAAAAGAAAGAGATAGAAAGAGTGAGAGAGAGAGGGTGGGAGAGAGGGGTGATAAGAATATGATCAACAAATACCCCTAGAAAAGGTTGATAGAAAGAAAGAAAGAAAGAAAGAAAGAAAGAAAGGAAGGAAGGAAGGAAGGAAGGAAAGAAAAGAAAGAAAGAAAGAAATAAAAAGGAATGAAAGATTATTGTAGACAAAATAATAGATAGATAGATAGATAGATAGATAAGAACGGACTAAATAGATAGATATTAATAAACTGACATAGAGAGATTGGTAGATACATAGTTATTCAATAAATAAGATGAATAAATAAGATAGATAAGATAGATAGATAGATAAGAATAAACTAAATAATATAAATGAATAAACTGAGATGATAGATAGATAGATAGATAGATAGAATAGATAAAAACAAACTAAATAAATATAAATGAATAACTGAGATAGATAGATAATAGATAGAAGATAGATATAAGATAGAAATGAAACTGAGATATAATAGATAGATAGATAATAGATAGATAATGAAAGTATTCGGATGCATAAAAAATCTATTCATACTTAGAGGTGGATATAAACGATTTATCGCCCTGTCGGCTGAAGCGTTAGAATATACCGACTGCCCCTCTGCAGAGGGGTAAGACTCCCCCAAATGGGGCCATCTGTTGGCCGTGGGTGGCGACGCGTGATGCTTAAGGATGGAGCCTTGGTGGATGAGCAGTCCATGACCTGCAACACTCCACTTAGACTCTTACTTAGGCTAGACGGGTGGTCGGAGAGGTCCCATCCAATCAATCGGCTGGGCATGTCAAGCCCTAGCACCTATATGATTGCCCCAACACTATTGCCCTTATGGCAAGCCCCAACCCCTTTTTATCATATGGGTGCTAGATGGCGGTGGCTAAGGGTCTACATGTCCTGGGAATGACGTTAAACTCTATCAGTTTGGGAGGTTTGGGAAAAGTGGAGCACCCCTTCATCACCATTGCTACCTGGTCCACTCTGACCCGGAGTGGTAGTACCTGTTAGGGTCCCATCTATGGGTTAAATAGAAAAATGTATTTATAAAAAAATTGTGTATCCATTAAGAATTAATTTATTTCAAAACTTTATCGGCATTAAATGACCCACTGAGGTTGATATGCCGTAAAACAAAACAAACCAAATAAATTTCTATAATAACATGTATTCATGTGTACACATACACACACACGTTTTGCAAAAACAAACATACACAAAATCTCTCTCTCTCTCTCTCTCTCTCTTCTCTCTCTCTCTCTCTCTCTCTCTCTCTCTCTCTCTCTCTCTCTCTCAATCTGATCTGTGCTGTAAAGTGGGAAGCTGTGCGTAGGTGTGCGTTCTACCTCTTCCTGGTCTCGCGCTAGCGGAAAGGGGATAGACTCATTCGCTGTACGGCTGATACCGACGATAGGCCATTCTGCCAAATTTACTTATAAGTTCGGTTAGCGTAGAGATGTTAAAGGCGCTTAGTTACTGAGTTTCTAGCCTATGCGATTTTTAAGTCATTTATCCAAGATATTGAGAACTATTTACTTATCAATACAGCACAAATATCAATATTAATAATATATATTGCTCTTAAACAAACATCCAAAAATCTTATTCCCTTCGCCGAAGAGCTTACGGGGCGGGTTTGTTTACTAAATAAACGTCCACTTGCCTACTATGGCAGGGGCGTGTAATAATAGTATCATTGACAAGGTTAATTTCGCAGGGATTGTTCGCTATGTGCCGGCGGCCGAACGATATGGTCTCTGACTATGCTGTGAAGTCCCGGTTTCGATTCCTGTCGGAGGGAGTCGTTAGTATACATCGCTGAAGAGACTTAATAAAGTCGAAACAGTCTGTACGGTGTTCTGCATAGCGAGCCATCCTTTGCGGGATTTACTTGTCAAGATTATTTTCTATAATTATCGAAATTTTATGCGATACATGCATTTATAATTGCTTCAACGCAAAAATAAAATAATATATATAAATATAATATATAATATATAAATATAATATATATATATATACCAACCTCCTCTACACAGCAGGATGCGACAAAAGGTCATTTTCTAAGCGGAGTTTAATAGGTTTTGAATTCAGCGATTTTCCTTCTCCCTGTATCTGGTTACCCAGCCATTGGTTAAAGAACCCAGTCTGTCCTGCTATCTAATTCATAGGCTAGAGAAGAATGTGATCATAACTTTTCTCAAGGGTATTTAGCGCCATGTGAAATGCAGAACAGTTCGTCTAGGAATTGAACTCGGGTAGACGAGTCCATTTCCTACGATTATAGGCCATGCACCTCCATTTAATATATATAATAAGTTTGGGTTTGTGTGTGGTGTGTGGTGTGTTGTGTGTGTGTGTGTGTGTGTGGTTGGTTGGTTTGGTTTGTTTTGTATTTACGCATATTCATCAACCTCAGTGGGTCATTTAATGCCGAAAAAGTTTTTGAAATAAATAAAATAATGGATAAATCATTTTTTTATAAATAACATTTTTCTATTTAAACCCATATATGGGACCCTAACAGGTACACCGACACCAGGTCAGAGGTGGGACCAGGAGCAATGGTGAGTAAGGGTGCTCACATTCCCCAAACCTCCAAAAACTGGAACCTCACCATCCAGAAGTAGAGTTAAACGTCATTCCCAGGACATGTAGCCCGCAGCCACCGCTTCTTAGCACCTTGATAAAAAGGGTTGGGGCTTCATAAGCGCAATAGGTTGGGAAAAATTATATTAGGTGCTGGGCTTGACGTGACCAAGCCGATTGATCGGAGGGGGCCTCTCACGGCCGTCTGCCCAAGAATAGGGTCAAAGTGATAATTGCATGGTCATGAACTGCTTCATCATCACTTGGGCTCTATACTTGAAGCATCACGGGTCGCCACCGACCACGGCCAACAGGGTGGCCCCTTCATTGGGGGGTGTCCTTAACCGCCTCTCTGCAGAGGTGCAGTCGGTACATTCTAACGCCCCAGCTGGACAGAGTGGTTACAGTTTGTGTGTGTGTGTGTGGGTGTGTAACGCACTGATGTTGACGGTATAAACTTTATATGCTCGTATTAAGAGTTAATCCCTCGTGTAATCCTATTTACGATCACTGAAACAATTCTTGACATTACCCGTTTTAATGTCAATGGCCTTTTTTTTTTCCGATTCCTTTGCTTTTAGTTTTACAAGATTATTGGTATTTCTTTATTGTCTTTCGTTCGGGTACGCTTTTTTTTCGTTTGAAAAAGATTCGGGTCTTTAAAACTTCGACCTATAGACAAGTATAGTATGTTGGGCTGTGGAAAGGAGATAGAATAGATATGAATGACTGATATATCATAGAATACGATAATTGGGAAAGATAGATAAGATAGATATGGAATAAAATAGATAGATCTGAGAGATAGATAGATTTGAATATAGATTGTGAACGGAGTATAGTACAGTAAATATGAATTAAACTGAGAATAGATCATAGATAGATGATAGAAAGAAAGGTATGGAATAGACTGATATAGATAGATTGAATTAATTGGGAAAGATAGATAGATATGAAAAAATGAGATAGATCGAGAGATAGATTGATTAGATAGACTGGTGAACAGACTATATAAGTAATTGAATTGACTGAGATAATAGATAGATAGATAGATAGATAGATAGATATGAATATACTGATATAGATATATATGAAATTAATTGGAAAGATAGATGGAGTATGAGTAAATGCGCCTAGGATTAGATAGATGTGAACAGACTATCATAATAAATATGAACAGACTATATACCAATATCAAATGGACTTAGAGAATAGATAGATAGACTGTGAACGAGACTATTAGTGAGTAAATATGAATTGACTGAGATAGATAGAAGATGAGATAGATAGATACGATAGATAGTATGAATAGACTGATATAGGATAGATATTGAATTGATTGGGAAAGACTAGATAGATATGAATAAAATGAGAAATAGATAGGAGATAGATTGAATAGATAGATTGTGAACAGACTATATAATAAAGTATGAAATTAGACTATATAACAGACTATATAAAAATATGATATCATAACCAATATAAATTCGAGGAGATAAGGGCGAATAGATAGATAGATTACGATAGATAGATAGATATCGAATAGCTGATATATACTAGATATGAATTATTCGGAAGGATAGATAGATATGAATAGAATTGAGATGATACAGAGATAGATGTGATAGTATAGATGTGAGAACAGACTATAAAAGTAACTATGAATTGACGGATATAGATAGATAGATAGATAGATAGAATTAGATAGACCCAATGAATAGACTTGAGATAGATAGATCGTTGATCGTATAGATAGATCTTAGAGTCCGATAGATAGATCGATAGATAGAATAGTACTGGAATAAATATATAATGAATAGAACTAAATAGATAACTATGACAGATTAAGTAAATATAGATAGATAGATAGATAGATTGATAGTAGATATTAATTACTTGCAATCTAGATGTGAATAACCGAGAGAGATAGACAGGATAAATATATAATGAATAGCAACTAAGAATAGATAATGGTGATCATATAAATAGACTAAATAGATAAAGATGAATAGAACTAGATAGATAGATATGAATTAATAACTGGAAAAACTAGATAGAACATGAATAACTGAGATAGATAAGATAGATATATAGATAGATAAGAGAGAAGAGAGAGAGAGAGAGAGAGAGAGAGAGAGAGAGAGAAAGATATGAACAGACTGAATAGATTAATATGGAACAGACTAAGGCTGATAGATAGATAGATAGATCGATAGATAGATAGATAGATAGAATAGATGAGAGATAGGAAATGACTGAATACAATAGATATTAAATATACTAAATAGGTAACCATGAACAGACTATCTGATAGATAGATGGATAGTATGATAGATAGATATGAATAGACTGAATAAATAGTTATGAAATAGACTAAAAGAGATAACTATGAACAGACTAGTACGAAGATAGATAGATAGATTAGATAGATAGAGAGAGAGAGAGAGAGAGAGGAGAGGAGAGAGAAAAATATGAATAGAACTGAATATAATAGATATGAATAGACTGAATAGATAATTGAAAGACTAGATACGATTAGATAGATAGATAGATAAGATAGAATAGACTTGAATAAATAGATAATGAATAGACTTAGAAGAACTAAATGAACATACTAGCAAGATCAGATAAATAGATAGATAGATAGATAGATAGATAGATAATATGAAATGGACTGAATAAAATAGATATGAATAGACTAAAGATGATAACTATGAACAGACTAGTAAGTAGATAGATAGATGATAGATAGATAGAGTATGAATAGATGAATAAATAGATATGAAATAGACTAGATGAGATAAACTATGAAAAAAGACTAGGATAGATAGATAGATAGTAGAGAGAGAAGAGAGAGGGGGGAAAGAGAGACGGGAGGGAGAGAGATAAATAGACTGATAATAGACATTGAATAGACTAAAGAGATACTATGGGGAACAGACTAGTACGAATAGATAGATAGATAGACGAGAAGAAGAGAGAGAGAGAGAGAGGAGAGAGAAAGATAATGAATAACTGAATAATAGAAATGAATAGACTTGAATAGATAACTATGAACAGAACTAGATAATAGATACGATACGATAGTAGACTAGATAGATAGGATAAGATAGATATAGACTGAATAAATAGATATGAATAGACTGAATAATGAAGATATGAATAGACTTGAATAGAAATAGATTGAATAGTACTAAAGAGATACTATGAACAGCTAGTCGAAGATAGATAGATAGATAGATAGATAGATGATGATAGATAGATAGATAGACAGAGAGAAGAGAGGAGGAGGGAGAGAATTGTATGTGATATTTGTGATTTAACGAGATTAAGCGAATAACTTTGTGGCGGTGACGTGTCTACGGAGGGTTTTAGAAATTAAACATTTTAATCTCTGAATATCATAGAAAAAAAATATCTTTAAAATGTCAATGATTTCAGCTGAGTTTATTTCATTTTTTCTCGGAGGTACCAAATATTTCTTAAAAATTAATTGTTGAAAGGTTGGATGAGAATTTTAATGTTATGAGTACAAATTCCAAGTTTTCTCCGGGTTTGACAATTTATTTCGGGTATTTTTCAAATCAGCTTTTTCACTGCCCGGCCATAAATATTCACGAATCTGCCAAAAACGCACGCACTAACACAGAATTTATTAGTAATTTTGTGAAATGAATAGACTGAAAAAAAAAAATCATGGATAGGTGAGAAATCTTTTTAAGACGTAGTAGTTTTTAAATGTCGTTTTGCAAGAAGGTCAATGTGTACTCTTATCTTCAGAGTCCGCAGAAAAAATTAATCAGGAAAAAAGACAGAGATTGTAATTTTGAGTTGCTTACACGGAGACTTATTTCAGGGAAACTAGAGAAGATTGGTCTACGTTCCCAATTGCAGATAATTGATTCTTTTTTTGCAATTTGATAATGGAAACCGTTAGAACATCTCTCAAGGTTCCCTGAAATAGTCCTATAATGCTAAATTCTAAATCTGTTTGTTTTCCCCGATACACATACAGGACCCACACACAACACACCCATAATTACATATTATAATATATTATATATATATATATATATATATATTATATATAGTATTATTATATTAAAATAAAATGGAAAATCCGACAGAATGAATTTAAAACATTTTGAAAAAAGCAATTAGTAATTATTAATCGTGGCTGAGAATCTGTTTCGAACATCCTAGTATATATTTTTTGCTTCGTTGATGATTGACCCTTCTACTATAGGGTGTCGAAACAGATTCTGTCAGCAGATTAATAATTACTAATTGTTTTTTTCAAAATGTTAAGAGCTTCATATTATAATTAGGGTGATTGTTATATATATTAATAATATAATATACTATATATAGTTAATATACAAGAATAGATGATAGATAGAATAATTAAATATACTGAGATAGATTTGATAAATAGATAAAAAAGATAAGATATGAACAGACGTTAGACAGATATGATAAGACGTGTTTAAAACCTTGTATAAGCCTGTATTAACTGTTTAATTATTTCGTTGGATTAGTACTGAAGATGACTTACAATTTGACCTATCTTTCATTTACTAAGTGACACATGTATCAAGACTAACTTTAGGAAGTCGGGATTGATTGCCCGAATAAAATAATAATAAATAATAATAATAATAATATAACGAAGATATTGAAATATGAAAGTGAAAGTTTACCAATGTGTAGTTGTGCACTTGGAACCAGTCCCAGAAGGATTAGAAAAGGGTTTAGGAAAGTTTGGATATCAGAGGAAAGGTTGAAACCATTCGGTAACACTGCACTGCGCATATCTGCCAGAATAACTCAGAAGAGTCCTGGGAGACTGAGGAGACCTTTTCTGTCGCTCAGACTCCAGTGAAAGACCATCAGCTAACCCTGATGTGAAAACTCAAAATAATAGTAATAAAATAATAATAATAATATATCTATTTGTCGATTATTATTTATGTCATTCTATTCATATATGTCGCAGCCTATTCACATCTTACTATCTAATGTGTATAGTATAGCATATAAATATCACAGGCTGAAATAGCCTGACTGTATTTTGCCGTAACTTAATGCTGCTCCAAGATACTTTCTGCCCATGTCACTGTTGAAAATGAAAAAACAATAACTAACATTGGATTGTTCCATTATAACTGGTTGTTCTTACTCATACTCGGTGTTGTGATTTTATTTTTAATTTATTTATTCATTTAAAGGTATTATTAAGAGAGTTTTTCACCCAACGCTAAGCTGGATGGTCTTCACCGGAGTCCGAGTGGACAACAAGTCCTCCTAAAGGTCTCTCAGGACCTCTTCTGATTTTTCTGGCAGATGTATCAATGCAGTTGTCTGGAAGTAACAATTCTTCCTCTGATTTCCAGTTCCTGCAAGTCATTTTTTCCAAGTTTTTTTGGGACCGGTCCAAGTGCACAACATCAATTGGTAACTTTGTACTCCGCATCATTCCATAGCTTTTTTCAATTACTGCATATAAAGGTCCTAGGTATTTATCTATCTTTTCGTTTTCAATTTACCTTTCACCTTGTGATCTGACTGGTACTGCATAAGTCTACCAGTTGATCAAGTTCTCATTTTCGGTTAATCAATACGAGGTCTGGTCTCCCTGGCTGGGATACAGGTGAACCGTCTTTATGTCAAGTCCCAGATAATTCTTATGCGTCTGTATATCTCAAGAACAGATGTAATTTTAATGCAATATACCATTTTGTTGTAGTCCAACTTTAGTCTTTGTTGGCTAATTCTCATGTGGATTCACCGTTCCCAATTAACGTTCGTGCCTGCTTTGTATTTCTGGTTGATTGCGTCGTGTGTTGCTAACATTCAGCTTAATAATGGTTTACAATCTCATACTCTGTCACCCACCGGCAGTCTACATTTACTGTTTGTTGTGGTCTTAATCAATTTTTACTTTTTATGATAATTTGTTCTTGAGTGGAATATTTTGTGCAGCAATTAATTAGCGATATCAGTTTCTCTCTGAGACTTCCTCTTTCTTAACGATCGTCCTTGTCTTTTCATGTGCAACCTCTCCATTTGACCCGTTTGAAGTATCCATATAATTGTTTCTACCTATCTTTGTCTTTCTAGTCTTCGTTGTTTTTTTCTGTTTTGTCCATATGTTGCGTCTGCCTGTTAATTGTCTGCCATAAAGTAATCTTTCTTTGCTCTTTTTTGTGTTTATTCTTTGCGAGTCCCTTGTTGGCAAACCTCTTCCCCTGCCTTTCTTTATACGGTTATGCCTATCTTTAATCGTCCTCTAGGGTTGTAAAGCATTATTATTATTATTATATTATTATTATTATTATTATTATTATTATTTTCACTCCTTCTGAGATTTTTCACATCAGCGTTGAGCCTTGATTGGTATTTCACTGGAGTCTGAGTGACAACGAGTCTCCTTCACGTTTCCAGGACTCTTCTGAGTATTCTGGCAGATTGCAAACAATGCGGTAGTCTGGATTGGTCTCAATTCCTTCCTCTTATTTCCAGTTCTCCAGTCTTTTTCCAAGTTTTTTAGGGGCCGTTTTCCAAGTGCACCAACTAACAATTGGTATCCACATTTCACCTTCATAATCCAGTCAGTTTTTGTTTCTAATTCCTGGCAGGTTCCGATTTGTCCTATCCTGTCCTCGTTTTCCTTTAGCTTCACCCTGTGTCTGCTGACACTTGCAAAACCACCAGTTGACAAGGTTTTTTTTCTTTTTTTGTTTATCAAACACTAGGTCTGGCCTTCTTGCTGGGATAAGGTGATCCGTTTTTATTTCAAGGTCCTAGAGAATTTTATGTGTTTCGTTTCACTAAGAACAGATTCTGGTTATGCAATATCCATTTTATCGTATGGTCAAAATTTATTTTTTGCATAATTCCCAGTGGACTCACCTTCCCAATCCCATCTAGGTTTTGTATTCCGTTTGTGCTAGTTTTCTACATGTCGGTTAATACAATATGGTTTAAGTCCTCAACTCTGTCACCAGCACAGTCTACATTTACTATTTCGTTGCGTCTATCAATTTTATTTTGATATAATTTGTTCTTAAGGCATATTTTGTGCTGCAGATTATTAGGCGACTGTCGTAGTTTTTCTCTTGAATTTCCTCTTTTTAGCCATTATTATTATTATTATTATTAATCTATTATTATCTATTATTACTTCATTGTTGTTGTTGTTGTTGTTTTTGTATGTTGTTACCTGGACGTAAAAGATCGATTTTTCAGATATATTGGGTTTTTCTTCCCATTATTGTGTTTCTAGTCTTTGTTGTTTTTTTTTTCTGTTTGCGCTTCTGTCACTTTCATAAGTTAATCTGTCCTTTGCTCTTTCTTGTTAAGTCTCGAGTTGGTTGGATATTGTGGTTTCTAACGCAAGTCCCTCATGTTAGCAAGACCGTACTTCCCCCTTCCTTTCTGAACAAATATAATCTATCTCTAATCGTCTCTAGGTGAGAGAGCCTTGTGCATTAGTTATTATTATTGATTTCATTACTTATTATATTATTGATTATTAATTATTATTATTATTTTCCTCCTTCTGAGTTTTTCGCATCAGCGTTAGTCTGGATCTTCCCACGTTTACCAGGACTCTTCTGAAGTATCCTAGCCGATTGCAGCAATGCGTGTAGTTCCCTGGATGGTCTCTATATTCTTCCTCTTATTTCCCCGTTTCGTTGGTCTTAATTTTTTTGCTTTGAATAATTTTGGTTTTAAGCATTAT
Organism: Doryteuthis pealeii; assembly: GCA_023376005.1. Classification (NCBI taxonomy): domain Eukaryota; kingdom Metazoa; phylum Mollusca; class Cephalopoda; order Myopsida; family Loliginidae; genus Doryteuthis; species Doryteuthis pealeii. The sequence goes on from CM042165.1 coordinate 69,964,725, forward strand.
TTTGTGCTGCAATTATTAGCGACGTTTTTCTTTTGTAAGTTCCTCTTTTTAAACGCATTATATTATTAGTTTATTATTATTATATTTTTTATTATTGTTAGTTGTTGTTGTTGTACTGCAAACTAAAATTCGCTATTTGATCAGAGAACTGGAAGACGCCATGTAAAGCGATTCGTTAGATTACGAATAAGCACTAAGTGTTCTCGTACTTACGGTATTAAGAGGATGCCATCGTGGCTAATCTCCGCGACTACTTATAAGCGTCAAACCCCTTTTTATATAACCATAAACATCCTGAGAGACGATTAATCGATTTAAAACTGTTGTAAATCTTGGTACTGTAATCACTGCAGATGTGTGGCATCGTTGGCTTGATTCCACACTGTGTCTGCCATTTGTCTTAAAGACGATTCTTACAAACTTCTGACTTAGCGTTATTTATCCGGTCTCTATTAAGAATCATCTGGACATTTTGTAATTATATAGGGGTATAACATTTATTAAATGGAGATTACTGAATTTTAACTCGCATAAATGGAGAACATTAATTATATGCTAGCAAATATATGCACTCCGGGTGCGAAGTATTTAGTTAAATTTTTTATAATAAAATTATCACATTAATTAGAAAAGGCTAAATGAACTGAATAGAATGTAGAAAAGATTGTTGAACAGAGGGGGTATGATTGAAAAATAGAACCAAGCTTTCAAATTAACTCTTCCATCATTTTCCTTACTCACCGTCTTTCATTTGGGTAAATTTTCCTATTAAACTGTTTTATTAAAATTGGAAGTAAAGAAGTAATATTACAGTTTTTCTTCTTGTTAGGGATTTCTTTTAAAGATTTATTGAAGAGATTTTTTGCTCATGATTCAATAAGTAAAACCAAACAATTAAGAAATCAAATAATACTAAGCATATAATTTATTAAAAATCANGAGAGACAGAGTTTATGAAGAGAGAAGAGGGAGAGAGAGATAGTGAGAGAGAGAGTTCATGAATAAACTCAACACTGAATGAATTTTACTCATATCCTGGACGAGGCTGTTTGCATTTTCACCCTAGGGAAAGGTATGAATCCAACTAATCTCCCTCCAGCTTCTGACACCGATAGAGGCGAAATATTAATTGAATTTAATTGTTTATGTTTTTTATTCACTTTTCCATAACTTGAAGGGGTGTTTCACATTCCCCAAACCTCCAAAACTAGAACCTCACCATCAGATAGTTTAACGTCATTCCCAGGACATGTAGACCCTCAGCCACCACCTTCTAGCACCTATATGATAAAAAGGGGTTGGGGCTTGCCATGAGGACAATAGGGTTGGGGCAATCATATAGGTGCTAGGGCTTGACATCCCCAGCCGATTGATCGGAAGGGCCTCTCCGACCACCCGTCTAACCCAAGATAGGGCCAAAGTGGAGTATTGCAAGTCATGGACTGCTCTGCCACCTGGCTTCCATCCTTAAGCATTACGGGTCACCACCCACGAACAACAGGTGTTGCAGAGGTGCAGTTGGTGCATTCTAATGCCACAGCCGACAGGGCTGTGTCACTTGTGAGGTGCAAGTGAATTTGGGCAAGTGGTAAAGGTAGCTCTATTTAGCTAATGTATTACTTTTTTACCAGCTGCAAACAACTTAATTTTTTTTTTCATATATAAAACTTGAAGCGATTACCCAGCATCACCTGAAAAAGGGGATACAAAAATGTGGAGTAATGGTTAGCAAGTTAGTCTCGCAGATCCATTATTAAGTATATTTTAATTTTTAGATATATTTGTGAATATAAACCAAATCTTTGCAAATTTTGCACAAAAAAACAAGAACCGGTGATATTTAATGTGCATATATATTTACTTTGTTGTTAATTGTTTTATTTTTCTAGTTTCATCCGAACATACATATATAGCAATAACATAATCTTTACAGATCACTGCAGTCCCTTACAACCCTATAACCCCACGTACAGACCGTTATCATCTTGCAAGAGTAAATGCAAAAATACAAATACAAATTATCTGCTGTTGCTTACCCACAGAATTCTTATTTCTTAGGAATTCTTATTTCTTCTTTTGTTTCTTTCTTTTTTTCTCTACTTTCTTTCTCCTTTTCTCTTCTTTTATTCTTCTTCTTCTTTCTTCTTCTGTCTGATACACAAAAGTCTAAATTCATCTATAATTACTGACTGCCAAAAACATCTTTTTAATTCAATTTTTTTACCATCTAAGATTTTGCGTATTACATAACTCACTTAAATATATATGACCCATGAAACCTTTGAATTCTCATTGTAACAGCAGTCCCTTGACTAAATAATGGACAATTCTGTTTTTATTATAAGAAAGGGAAGAACAAGGACATGCTACACAGAAAAATATAATGATAAAGACTAGTTGTCTAACCAAGGTTAAAGAGCCCAGTCTAGCCTACTATTTACCAATAGGTGGAATGGGAGTAGTTGGATTCATACATGTTTCCAAGGGTATTAGCGCTATATTAACTGAAGCTTCGTCCAAGATTTGATCTCGGGTCGACGAGTCCATTTCCAACGACTCTAACCATTACACCACGGCTTTTAAAGAAATTTTTATTTATCTTAGCGTAATGGTTATCGTCGTAGCTTGCGGCAAAAAATTCTCAAATTAAGAGAAACAAATTATAAACAAAAAATTTGAAATGAAAACGTGGCTCTGTAAATTATATGTTGCAAAAAGATACTATATTGATTAACAAAATATAATTATTTACAATTTAATTTTTGGTGTTTTTTTAATTAAACATTTCTTTTTTTAAATTTACATTACTTTTTGTTTTTTTTAAATAGACTTTTAATTTATTATCACACTAATGTTATTTTTACTTTATTTTGTGTAAGAATATATTTTTTAATATATATATAAAAATGATTTTAATTTCTAAAATACAAAATACAAAATCATTTGAAATTTTAGAATAATTTTGATAAAATAACATATGAAATTGAAATTATGTTTTTGTTTAGTTTGTGGAGAAATGCATTTCTGTGAAATGTGTTGCCCATCTATCCAGGATAATTTCTGTATATGTTGCTTTTTGTGAAAGAGACAATCCATGTCTATCTTGGAAAAGGGTTAGCTTGCTTTTCTGTTGCGGATAGTTCTTTGTAATGGCGTCAAACGCATTCGTTTGAGCTATTTATATAATAATACATTCCTTAATTGTACGACCGTTATCATCTTGCAACAAGCTCTGGGTAAAAATGAGACCGTCTAAATCTTCCAAGATGAAATGTGAAAATGTAAATCCTGAGTATCTGGTGTTGCTTTTCTGCCGAATTCTTATTTCTTATGAGTGTCTTCACCTCAGCTAAATAATGGACCATTCTGTTTTTTTTTTTTGTTTTTTTTTATAAAGAGGCGTAGTTCAGCTAGTATCTGAACATGTGATTGTGTCTACGTGTATGCCAGTATCTTGACTACAATTAGAATCGCAAGAAGAAGAAGAAGAAGAAGAAGAAGAAGAAGAAGAAGAAGAAGAAGAGCAACAACAACAACAACAACAACTGAAAATAAAATAAATTACCCAGCGTAGTCGCGTGCTTCAGCTAGTGTCTATACAAGTTTTTGTATCTACGTGTTTTGCCTGTGTCACGGCTATAATCAGATGCGCGATCGAAAGAAGAAGAAGAAGAAGAAGAAGAAGAAGAAGAAGAAGAAGAGGAGGAGGAGGAGGAGGTGGTGGAAACGAAGAATAATGAGACGAAGAAGCTTAATGACAAAAAGAAGAAGAATGGCAAGAAGAAGAAGAAGAAGAAGAAGAAGAAGAAGAAGAAGAAGAAGAAGAAGAAGAACGAACGAACGAACGAACGAACGAATTAGGAAAGAAGAAGAAGAGCATGAGCACCTTTCAAATTTCTATCGTGTTAGACTTTTATCCATAAAGTAGGCGTCGTACAATTAGATTAGTGACTTGGGCAATTTGTTGCGATTCGCGCCAAACTCGACGCATGCGAAACGGAAGTAAAAAAGGGCGGGAACGATCTTTGAACTGAACAAAAAACGGGGAGGGGGGGTCGGAGATACAGTGTTGAGTAAATTAAAAATAATGAG
>CM042165.1:69971316-70006316 GCA_023376005.1 Doryteuthis pealeii
TATATGGTAGATTAAGCACAAACTTTAAAGGAAAGAATTTTAGAGATGGGAGTTTATTTTACTTTTAGGAGACATATAATAAAAATAATCTTAAATCAGGCGAGTATAAATCAAATTAGCTACGTGAATTCCTTTAGTTCTCCTGAGGAAGGTGTACTTTGAACACAGAAACCGGAGTAGAGAGAATAATATTTCTACAACAAAATATATATATATATATATTATAAGGAGAAAAATAAGAACTAAATATTTTTCTTCTTTGTTATACTATAGAAGGGGGTAAAGGGAGACTAAAAACGAGTTGTCAGCTGACATGTTTCGATCCTCACTCAACAGAGCTAAATATCGAGGATAATAAAAAATAAAATAGAATAGGTCAAGTACAAAAAAAAAAAAAGGCAAAAAAGAATAAGACAATTTCTCTTTTCTTCTCCTTTTCCACACCTCAAAACAGAGGGAGACAATTTAAATGTTGATGACATTCAAACCGAGTAAGCACTCCCTTTGCTTGCAAAGAGAAGGCTTACTGGTTAGAATATATAGTGTCTCCAATATTTTGAGGTGATAGAAAGAGTGTGATCTGCTCTCAATCGAGAACCAGTCAACACTAAATAAGTTGGCACAATTAGGGTTATTTATTAGGTGCTCGCCTATAGAGGAACCATACGTGTTTCTCAGTGCATCATTAGGACCGACGGTTCCATTTCTAATCTTGGTGGGGACGTGTTGCTTAATGCGGGCATCCAACCGCTGGTTTGTTCTTCCTATGTATTGCACACCGCAAATACATTTATATGAATAAATAATGGAGCTATTATGGTGGGGGGGAAGAACATCCTTGCAATTGGGTACCAACATAGGTCTTGTTTTGAAAACAACACGTAGATTAGAGGAAGGGTAACAATACTGTACGCACCGGGAAATTTGCCTTGAAAATCTCTCTGATATATCACCTAACCACGGTAGGCGTAGGTATACCGGACATTTTTCGACAGTAGCAGGTTTAATTTTGTTAAAGTCGAGTATTTTATGTTGAATAACGGATTTTACAATATCTAGGGGAAATCCGTTATTGCAGAGAGTTTCAGAAATAAATTTAATCTCTTCATCCAATTTGGAATCAGAGCAAATCATTAACGCCCTATGTGTAAGGGTCTTGATTAAATTTATTTTTCTTTTAGTGGGACAAAATGAATCCCAACGGGTATATAGACCTGTGAATGTAGGTTTGCGGTATACCGTGGTAAAAAAAACCCTAACGGCATCCTACAAACAGATACATCTAGAAAAGGTAACATCATATCTTTCTCCTTTTCTAAGGTGAATTTTAAGGCCGGGTGTAAACTGTTGAGAGACTGGAAAAAAGCATCAGCATCCTCAGCACCTTTAAACAGACAGAATGTATCATCAACATAGCGGAAATATACCGCTGGTCTATTGGGATCAGACATAATTTTCTTCTCCCCTTCTATAGTATAACAAAGAAGAAAAATATTTAGTTCTTATTTTTCTCCTTATAATGAATTTGTTAAGAGGTCTATTTACAGCAATAATAAAATTTTGTACCCCCAAAAAAAATTATATATATATATATATTTATATATGTGTGTGTGTGTGTGTGTGGTGTGTGTGTTCGTGTGTGTGTGTGTTCGTGTGTATGTGTGTGTATGTGTTGATGTGTCTGTGTGTGTTTCGTGTGTATGTGTGTGTATGTGTTGTGTGTGTTTGGTGTGTGTGTGTGTGTTGGTGTGTGTGTGTGTGGTGTGTGTGTGTTGTGTGTGTGTGTGTGTTGTGTGTGTGTGTGTGTTGTGTGTGTGTGTGTGTGTGTGTGCGTGGGTGTGGTGTGTGTGTGTGTGCAATTATGCTTTTGGCTAAGGAAGTGCTGCAATTTTATTTTTGCCTACAATGTTGAAGATTTGGTAATGATTGATACCGAATAATATCGGTATTATTTTGTGGGCGATACTAACACCTATATATATATATATATATATATATATATATATATATATAGAGAGAGAGAGAGAGAGAGAGAGAGAGAGAGAAGAGAGAGAGAGAGAGAGAGAGAGAGAATGATGGGCATGTTGTTTGTATCGCCCAGAGAATAATACCTCTATTATTATTCAGCATCGAAAGCAAAATGTAAAATTGCAACGTTTGTGGCACCAAAAGCAAAACCATATATATATATATATATATATATATATATATATATATATATATATATATATATATATAATTTTGGTTTTGGATACACAAGTGTAGCAATTTTATTTTTGCTTTCGATGCTGAAGAATAACATTGGTATTATTTCCTGGCCGATCCTGTTTATATATATATATATATATATATATATATATATATATATATATATAAAAGTGCTAACTATATATATATGTATGTGTGTGTGTGTGTGAGAGAGAGAGAGAGAGAGAGAGAGAGATAGTAATGCAATGAAAGACTGTTGCAGTGCTCCAATACACTTTGCATACTGACACTTTCATGTCCCATAGTTTATTCAGCTCTCTAGCAAGATCCAGGTATTTATCAATTAATTCTTTCCCTTTCTTTTATTTTCACTCTATGGTCCCCTGGGGGGGGGGTCCGGTTTTCTTGACACGATATCAGGTCTTCCGGCCGGGACTTGGTGATCTGTTTGTCCCACAGGATTTTATAACTTTTTTCGAGGCCAGAATCTGGTTTGTGCGTATATCTTTGTCAGGGAGCGCGTGGTGTAATGGTTAAATCATTGAAATAGACTTGTCGCCCCGAGTTCAAATCCTGGACGTGGTAATTGCATTTCACTTAGCGTTAATTCCCTTGGGAAAGGTATTAATTCTACTCTCCCTCCACCTATGGATAAATAGTAGGGCAGACTGGGCTCTTTAACCTTGGTTAGACAACCAGTCTTTATTATTATATTTTTCTGTGTAATATGTCCTTATTCTTGCCTTTCTTTCATTCTTTCTAATAAAAACGGAATTGTCCATTAATATAGTCAAAGTTACAGCATTCATAAGAAATAAGAATAATATGGATAAGCAACAGCAGATAATCAGGATTTGTATTTTTGCATTTACTCTTGCAAGATGATGACGGTCGTACAATTAAGGAACACGTGTATTAATGTATAGATTAGCAGTGACTGTTAAATCGCAAAGAAATTCACTTGTTATATACTTCATGGCCAAATTTTACCGATACGCTGAGAAATATGATTTTTTTTCTTGGTTTTCACCTACATAAATCTATTCATATATAAAGGGGAGTTGATGTGTATGTATGTATGTATGTATGTATGTACGTTATGTGAGGAGGATAGCTAGACATCCAGCAGGACGAAAAACAAAACCTGTCAAAGGGCGGATGAGCCTTTCGCTTAACGGCCATCTTGCAAATAACATACGCGGGGACGTAGAAATACTTGGATTGGTATCCAGGCGCGTAGCAAAACCACCGGGAGAGATGCATTTCTCAGCATTGTCAAGGCAAGTGTCTAGAGAGGAAAACTCCAAAATTTAACCTGCGGCGGCTGCTGCAGCCAATGATGTTGACGTGTTCTTCTTTTTGGCTCAAATGTGGCAGTCACTTAGAGAGTGGGATTGGTTCTGTGCAAAGCCAGTCCTTACTTAAAAAAGCTTCAGGCACAGGCATTGCTTGATATGCAATACATGTCTTGTCCTTTATATGTTTTTGAAGCTCAAGATTATATTCTTTGAACTGTAAGCAATGGCAATACTTGAACGCGAGTTTTCTGCCATCATGTGCATATAGGTGCTGTTAGAATACAAAGACAACTCCTTTACGGTCAGCTGCCTGATAGCAAAAGGTCACAGCATAAACCTTAGTAGAGGTATAAGTAAAGCTTAAAAAGAAACCTTGTACAAATAAAAATAGATCCTGACAACTGGGAAAAGCTGGCATTGGAGAGAACTGACTGGAGAATTCATGTGGATGATGGCTGTACTAGTTTTGAGAGTGAAAAAATTGAACATGAAAACCTCAAGCGTCGACTTCGAAAGGGATACACCTGTCATATTGGTGAGGAACACTGAGGGTTTGAAATGTCCAACATGTCATCGGATTCTGCTTTCTAAGGCCGGATATGTCAATCATAGGAAATCTCATCAGGGACAATTCATGCAAACTCCAAGAACAAACACTGTATCTTGTGCAATCTGTACCAAAGTCTTTAAGTCGGCTTCTGGTCTTAAGAGACATATGGTGGTGCATAAGCATCATATTTTATCATCTGATCCATCCGATCTAATTGGAAGGACGTCCTCCTATGTCATATTTGCATCAAACTTTGTGGATCTACAGCGGGATTGATGAGTCATTTGAGGGCTCATGAGAGGAAAGGTTCTTGTGGTGGGGTTATAGGGTGGTAAGGGACTGCAGTGATCTGTAAAGATTGTGTTATTGCTATGTATGTATGTTCGGATGAAAAATACAAAAATACAACAATTTACAACAATGTAAATATATATGCATATATCATTCTGGTCTTAAGAGACATGTGTTGGTGCATCAGTATCAGATATTATCATCTGATCCATCCGATTTAATGGGAAGGACGTCCTTCCTATGTCATATTTACATCAAACCTGTTGAACTCCACTTAGGAAATTGACCTTGTGTCACATCCTGCTCGTGCGGAGGGATTGATAAATGTATATATATATATATCATTTGGCAGCATGGTCAAATATTAGTTGCTTGCACAATTCCCAGTGAATCACCTTTCCCACCCAGTAATGCCAACTCGTGTATTCTTTTTGAGCCAATTTGTGAATTCAGAATTCAGATTGACACGTTAATTTTGTTTGGTTTATTTAATGGCACATCAACTCCATGTAGGTTATTTAAATGCTGAATTTTTTATATTTGTTTCTATTTAGGATGAAGTGAAATATTCTAATTAGCCTTTCATTGTTATGAATTTAGAATAATAAGTACATCTCACCAATATATATATATATATATATATATATATATATATTTAAAATTCGAAGGCAATACAATGCGTATAAAAATAAAGACAAAAATATGTTTTTTATGTCTTATCGATTTCGAAGCAAGAGCTTCATCATCAGATTTCATCATCATTTTCTGAAAATAAACTCTGATGATGAAGCTCTTGCTTCGAAATCGATAAGACATAAAAAAAAAAAACATCTTTTTGTCTTTATTTTTATACGCATTGTATTGCCTTCGAATTTTAATATTTTATAACATACTTAACAATGCTTCAAGAAAATTACCAATTACTTTATATATATATATATATATATATATATAATATATATATATGTCATAATTAGCCTTTCATTGTTATGAATTAAGATTATTAAAAAATAATGATCAATGCAAATGTAGACAGCAACCCCACCCCAACCCCATAAATCCAATTGTAAATTGGACTCTGCATTGTTTTATTCTCTAAGTTAGAATATTCTAAGTGTATTGCTTTATTAATAATTTAGCTAGGGTGGGCTATTTTTTCTGGATTCCAGTTGTATACAAACATGAGAATTTTAGTACACATATATATATATATATATATATATATATAATATATATATATAATATGTAATCCACAGACACAAGTTTCGAGGTTTCACCTCTCATCAGTGTGGCTATACGCTTATTGGATACAATGTTTTATCTCTGTCACCACATTTGCCTACACTTGCTATTCTTCTGTGCATTTTTAATGTTTTGGTCGGAGCAATAATATAGGCACTAGGTCCTTACATTATCAGCCGTTTGATCGGATGGGGTCTCTCCGACCGCCATAAAGCCCAAGTAAGGACGAAAATGGAGTGTTGCATGTCATGGATTCCGTCCTTAAGCACCCACGGTTAACAGGTGCCCAATAGGTGGAATTTCCCCCCTCTGCACTTGGTGTATTCTTCTGTCCAAGCCGACAGGTCGATTTGTGTGTTTGTGTGTGTGTGTGTTTGTGTTTGTTTGTGTGTGTGGGGGGGGGTGTTTGTGTTTGTTTGTGTGTGGGGGGGGTGAGTGATAAAAATAAGAATAAACACAATCAATACGATATTATCTATTTTTGTAAGTGATCTTTTAAATCTATTAATAATAAAGATTCGGTCTCCATTTGTCTGTAACCGAAACTAAGTCACTGCTTACGTCACTATACCAACAATTGTCAATACATAGAATAAAGAACAACCCTGTAATTAATTTTTTAAAAGTATTTTTTACTCTCGCCCTTTTTTCAGTTACAAGAAGTTAACTAGAAAAGTTTACAAATGAATAAAAAACTAAAAGTAAAATATTCAAAATAATTACAGGAAATCAGAGGCAGAATTACGACCATACAGAAAAGAGCATTGTTGAAACCGGCTTTAATAATAATAATAATAATAATAATAATAATATGCTACACAAAAAATACCATAAGGACAAACTATATCAAAGCAAAAATTGATAAGACCCAACAAAATAGTAAATATAGACTATGCGGTAATAGAGATGAGACTGTAAACCATGTACTAAGTGAATGTAGCAAACTAGCACAACGGGAATACAAAACTAGACACGACTGGGTTGGGAAGGTAATCCACTGGGAATTATGCAAAAAATTAAATTTTGACCATGCAAACAAAATGGTATATGCATAAATCAGAATCTGTTCTTGAGAATTAAACGCATAAAATTATCTGGGACTTTGAAATAAAAACGGATCACCTTATCCCAGCAAGAAGACCAGACCTAGTGCTGATTAACATAAAAGAAAAAAAATTCAACTGGTGGATTTTGCAGTTTCAGCAGATCACAGGCTGAAGCTGAAGGAAAATGAAAAAATGGACAAATACCTGGACCTTGCCAGAGAACTGAAAAAGTTATGGAATATGAAAGTCAAAGTGATACCAATTGTAGCTGGTGCACTTGGAACAGTCCCTAAAGGATTGGAAAAGGGTTTGGAAAATCTGGAAATCAGAGAAAGGATTGATACCATCCAGGACACTGCGCTGCTGCAATCTGCCAGAATACTCAGAAGAGTCCTGGAGACCTGAGGAGGCTTGCTGTCACTCAGACTCCAGTGAAAGACCATCAGCTAACGCTGATGTGAAAACTCAAAAGGAGTAAATAATAATAATATATCCCGTGCTCTCCGTCCGTGAAACATCGTAATATTGATAGCATTTGACATTATATTTGCAAATATCATAAAAAGTCGCTACGAAAATGTATTAGAACATTTTTAACAAAGTGATACTGATCAAACGATCGACACGAACACAACAAGTGTCAATCAAAAGCTTTTTAAGCCAATATTTTACGTCATCATAGTTTTCACTAAGACGCCATTTTTCCTGTCGTCTGCCAAAAAAACATGGCGGGATGGACAGCTAAGCTTTCTTTAGATTCTAAACATACTTAATCAAATGGAGAAGAAAAGATGAATTTTTTTAGAGATGTCTAACATAAGTTTCAATCTGTCATGTTATTCCACGAATCTCTTTCTCAGATTTTAAGAAAGGAAAACCATGTTAAAATATTTGGCTACATTAAAGTCAAACAAGTAAATACTTTTGAGGCTATGTATAATAGGGTAGGTCAATTTTAGTTTTTTTTTTGGGGGGGTTGTAATAGGTTTGGTTTGGTTTGTTTTACGGCATATCAACTCAGTGGGTCATTTAATGCCGATAAAGTTTTGAAATAAATCAATTCTTAATGGATAATACAATTTCTTTATAAATACATTTTTCTATTTAACCCATAGATGGGACCCTAACAGGTACTACCACTCCAGGTCAGAGTGGACCAGGGAGCAATAGTGATGAAGGGGTGCTCACATTCCCCAAACCTCTAAAACTGGAACCTCACCATCAGATAGAGTTTAACGTCATTCCCAGGACATGTAGACCCTCAGTCACCGTCTTCTAGCACCCATATGATAAAAAGGGGTTGGGGCTTGCCATAAGTTCAATAGGGTTGGGAAAATCATATAGGTGCTAGGGCTTGATGTGACCAGACGATTGATCGGAGGGGACCTCTCCGACCGCCCGTCTAGCCCAAGATAGGGCCAAAGTGGAGTATTGCATGTCATGAACTGCTCATCCACCTGGGCTCTATCCTTAAGCATCACGGGTCGCCACCCACGACCAACAGCTGGCCCCATTGGGGGAGTCTTACCCCTCTGCAGAGGTGCATTCGGTGCATTCTAACGCGCCACCGACAGGGCGGTAGGTCAATTTTAGAACTGTAATATCTGTAATGTGACGAATTAACATAAACAATTACCACACAAAATAATTTCTTCAAAACTTTGCCTTCGTTTGAGGAAATAGATTTTATCTTTTAAAATGCTATCACTGTTACAGATTAATTATTAGGTAAAATCAGCATATTGGAGGTGTCGGTGGTGATGGGAGATATATTTTCACTTTGAATTCTAGTTACAATATTCCATTTGTTTCGTTTAAAATGACAATCTTTTCTGTTTTAGATATTGGAAAGCTAATTTTCGAACCAATTTTTTTTTTGCTAAATGTTGTTAAAACGAGGAATTTTGATGTATTTCAGCATGTCCTTTTCCTTCTCTTTCTGTCTTTAGAATAAAAAACAGAATGTCTATTATTTAACTGAGGTGAGTGACGACACTCATAAGTGTGGCGAAATTGAAGGGCAGAGCTGTGGACGAGCGAATTCCCAGCCTCCACAAACAAAGTGCGAAGGGGAGGAGTGTGGCGAGTGGCCACGGATGTTTGAACTCGCTACCTCCTCGTAGCTGAAATGCTGTTGGCAGAAACCCAGATGAGGTATGTCGGAATTTGCATAAGGGTAGCCGAGTGATCATAAAAATAACGGACAGTCGCTGATACTGTAAGCGAGGAAGAAAGCAAGTGTTTGGACGACAAGTGAAATTTGACGACTGCTGAATTTGGGGTGTCAGGAAGTGAGAGTAACGTGCTCAGTTGGTAGAGACTGTGCTGATTTACATACTTGCAAAAATAATTAGAATTCGGCAGATAAGAAACACCAGATAATCAGAATTTACATTTTTGCATTTTATCTTGGACGATTTGGATTGTCTCATTTTAAACCAGAGCGTGTTGCAAGATGATAACGGTTAGAATATTAAGGAACAAGAGTATTAATGTATAAATAATAATAATAATAATAATAATAATAATAATAATAATATGAGAACGAAACGCATAAAATTCTCTTGGACTTTGAGATAAAAACGGATCACCTTATCCCAGCAAGAAGGCCAGACCTAGTGTTGATTCACAAAAAAGAAAGAACTTGTCAACTGGTGGATTTTGCAGTGCCAGCAGATCACAGGGTGAAGTTAAAGGAAAATGAAAAAATAGACAAATATCTGTACCTTGCCAGAGAACTGAAAAAGTTATGGAATATGAAAGTGAAAGTGATACCAATTGTGGTAGGTGCACTTGGAACAGTCCCAAAAGGATTAGAAAAGGGCTTGGAAAGTTTGGATCTCAGAGGAAGGATTGAAACCATTCAGAACACTGCACTGCTGCAATCTGCCAGAATACTCAGAAGAGTCCTGGAGACCTGAGGAGACTTGCTGTCACTCAGACTCCAGTGAAAGACCATCAGCTAACGCTGATGTGAAAACTCAAAAGGAGTAAATGATAATAATAATATCCTAATGGACAACTCTATCAATTTGCTCGCATTGTAGCGTTATCACCGAGATACTGCTGTGTGATTGATGGTTTATTATGGACTTAGAAGAGAAAAACACTAAACCACAACTGCCATTAAACAAAACAAAAAATAAACCTCACTATCTATCTATCTATCTATCTAACTATCTAATTCTTAGACACACGCGCGCGCACACACAAAGATTGGTGTGTCGTTAAAGAAAGAAACCAAACCAAAGCTCATTCTCTCTCTCTCTCTCTCTCTCTCTCTCTCTCTCTCACTCACTCTCTCTCTCTCTCTTTCTCTCAATCTATCTATCTATCGTAGTCTCAGATACACACACGCGCACACGCACACACACACATGCACACACATACACATGCACACACAAGGGTTGGTGTGCCGTTAAAGAAAGAAACCAAACCTCTTTCTCTCTCTCTCTGTGTGTGTCTCTCTCTCTCTCTCTCACACACACACACACTCCCCCTTTCTCTCTCTCTTTCTCTCTTTTTTTCTTTGTCTCCCTTCCCCCCCACACACACACACTCTCTCTCTCTCTCTCTCTTTCTCTCTATCTCTCTCTCTCACACACACACACACACACACACTCTGCCTTTTCGGTCTTTCTCACTCTTTTTCTTTGTCTCCCTTTCTCTCTCTCTCTTCTCCCCTCTCCTCTCTCTCTCTATCTCTCTCTTTCTCTCTATCTCTCTGTCTTTTTCTCTCTCTATCTGTCTCTATCTTTGTATTTTTGTCTCTCTCTCTCTTTGTCTCCCTCTCCTCACACACGCACGTACAACACAACACTCTCTTCTCTCTTCTCTCTGTCCCTCTCTCTTTCTTGTCTCTCTCTCTCTCTCTCTCTCTCCCTCTCTCTCTCTCTATCTCTCTCTGTCTTTCTCTCTCTCTATCTGTCTCTGTCTTTATATTTTTGTCTCTCTCTCTCTTTGTCTCCCTCTCCCTCACACACGCACGTACACACACACACACTCTCTCTGTCTCTCTCCTCTCCCTCTCTCTGTCCTCTCTCCCTCTCCCTCTCTCTCCCTCTCCCTCTCTCTCTCTCCCCCTCTCTCTCTCTCTCTCTCTCTCTCTCTCTCTCTCTCTCTCTCAAACCAACTTAAGATTGCGCAAAAGGGTTGAATTAATTTCGAAGTTTTTCAAAGATTTCCCAAAGATTATGGAAAAATTGATCCCAGGAACTTTTGCATCAGATGAATAGATCGAACAAAAACAAAACAAAACAAAAAAAAAATTCTATTTACATTTGATTCATCTTTATTTCTATTTGGATGTATGAACATTCTTTTCTTTTTTCTTTTTTCTTTTTGCCCCAAAACGTCTTTATTACTATTAATACGGCATTCACATTCATTCATTTTTCTGCCAAAAATGTATAGAGGGTTTTTTTATTCTAATTTATTTATTCATTTTTTTGTAAATTTTGTACGAACGCATTCACGTGTGCGCATGCGCGTCTCTTTCTTCTTCCGGTTACATGGACTTTTTTTTCTGATTTTAAACATTTTGTTCTACAGGATAAAAATGTGATATTTTACTCTTTTTTTCTTTCTTTTTTTTTCTTCTTCTTCTTCTTCTTTCTTCTTCTTCTTCTGGATAGTCACGTTTTTTTTTATTCACGTGATTTTCACTGGGAACTTTATTTTTTTTAACTTGTTCATTGGCCGGCAAGTGAGAAGCAAGCGAACACAACAAGAAAGAATAAAAAGAGACCATTTTGCCATATTCTAACATGTCTTTGTTTTTTAGGGTATTTTTTTTTTAATTTTTTATTCTTTCCGGGAAGCCACACACACACACACACACACACACACACACACAGGAGCAACTGTTTTCTAAAAAGATCCTGTCCAACACACATAACATTCTTTTCATATTCTTTGTAATTATTATTATTATTATTATTTACTCCTTTTGAGTTTTCACATCGGCGTTAACTGATGGTCTTTCACTGAAGTCTGAGTGACAGCAAGTCTCCTCAGGTCTCCAGAACTCTTCTGAGTATTCTGGCAGATTGCAGCAGTGCAGTGTTCTGAATGGTTTCAATTCTTCCTCTGATTCCCAAACTTTCCAGACCCTTTTCCAATGCTTTTGGGACTGTTCCAAGTGCACCAACTACAATTGGTATCACTTTCACTTTTATATTCCATATCTTTTTCAGTTCTCTGGCATGGTCCAGATATTTGTCCATTTATTATTATTAATTATTATTATTATTATTATTATTATTATTATTTTCACTCCTTTTGAGTTTTTCACATCAGCGTTTGCTGATGGTATTTCACTGGAGTCTGGGTGTCAACAAGTCTCCTCAGGTCTCCAGGACTCTTCTGAGTATTCTAGCCGATTGCATCAGTGCAGTAGTCTGGATGGTGGTCTCAATTCTACCTCTGATTTCTAGATCCTCCAGTCTTTTTTCCAAGTTTATTGGGACCGTTCCAAGTGCACCAACTACAATTGGTATCACTTTCACTCTCATATTCCACAGCTTTTTCAATTCTCTGGCAAGGTCCAGGTATTTATCCATCTTTTCATTTTCCTTCAGCTTCACCTTGTGATCTGCTGAGACTGCGAATTATTATTATTATTTGAGTTTTCAAAGTTTTTGAGTTTTCACATCAGCATTAGCTGATGGTCTTTCACTGGAGTCTGAGTGACAGCAAGTCTCCTCAGGTCTCCAGGACTCTTCTGAGTATTCTGGTTGATTGCAGCAGTGCAGTGTTCTGAATGGTTTCAATCCTTTCTCTGATTTCCAAACATTCCAGACCCTTATTATTATTATTATTATTATTATTATTATTATTATTATCTATCCATAAAAGTTTTTCACACCCACCTAAGCTGGTGGTTTACTAGAGGCTGAGAGACAGCAAGTCTCCTCAGCTCTCATCAGGTCTCCAGGACTCTTCTGAGTATTCTAGCTGATCTTAACAGTGCTGTTGTTTGGATCGTCTCGATTCTTCTTCAGATTTCCAATTCCTCCAGACTCTTTTACAAACACTTGAGAACCGTTCACAGAGCATCAATTTTAATTGCTACGATCTTTATCTTCATGTTCTCAAGTTTTTTCAGCTCTCTGGCCAGGTCCAAGTACTTGTCTATCTTTTTGTTTTCTTTCACCTTCACTCTGTGATCTGCCGGGACAGCAAAATCCACGAGATGACACGTTTTCTTCTTGTTAATTAATACTCGGTCTGGTCTCCTTGCCGGGATTAGGTAATCCGTCTGTATATTATTATTATTATTATTATTACTGTTGTACCGGCCGTTCCTACAGTGGAGAATATACACCGGTTCTCACTATAAATAGTGAGACATCGAGTGAAAAAGTTGTACTGTTACCGTTTAACGGCAAGCTAGCCGTTCCTGTACCATTATTGTAAATACACTTGTCTTATTTTACCCTACCTCGACTTGACTTCTTTTTTACTGTTGGATTAACATCACAACAATTACTATTATATATTAATATATATTAGTACACTTGTTCCTTAATTTTCCCACCGTTATCATCTTGCAATACGCTCTGGTTTAAAATGAGACCATCCAAATCGTCCAAGATAAAATGCAAAAATGTAAATTCTGATTATCTGGTGTTTCTTATCTGCCGAATTCTTATATCTAATGAGTGTCGTCACTCACCTCAGTTAAATGATAGACATTCCGTTTTTTATTCTAAAGATAGAAAGAGAAGGAAAAGGACATACTATACAGAAAAATATAATAGAAAGAAGAAAGAAAGAAAGAAAGATAGTGACTTGGCGATAGTACCATGTTGGTATTTATCTAGTGTTTTAGGGAGTGGTGGTACTGAGGAGGGTGCGGTTCCTTTTATTTTTACATTGTACATTGCGGAAACGGCAAAATTTCCTTGATGATTTGTTCGGTTTCTTTTTGTTTGTTTTTGTTTTTTGTTTTTTTTGCTTTTTGTTGGCTACAGAAATGGATGATCTTCTAGCGGCCGGGATTGGCTGTTCCGTTTTTATCACAAAGCCCCCCAGAGAATTGTGTGTTGGCGGGGGTGGGAGTGGTTGTGTTCTGTTCTGATCTGTGCATATACGATATCTGTGCATATGCCATTTGACTTGTAAAGTCAAAGTCGTGTCGCATGCACAATTCCCAGTGGATCAGCCTGTTTCTGCATTCGCTTATTATGCAGTTTCATCTCTCTCTCTCTCTCTCTCTCTCTCTCTCTCTCTCTCTCTCTCTCTCTCTCTCTCTCTCTCTCACCCACACACACATATATATATACCCACACCCCCTCTCTCTCTTCCTCTCTCTCTTTTTCTTTCTCTCTCTCTCTCTCTCTCTCTCTCTCTCTCTCTCTTGTCTTTTTGTCTCTCTCTCTCTCTCTCTTTGTCTTTCTCTTCCCACACACATGCCCACACACACTCTTCTCTCTCTCACTCTCACTCTCTTTTTCTCTGTCCCACTGTCTTTCTTTCTCTCTCTCTCTCTCTCTCTCTCTCTCTTCTCTCTTCTCTTTCTTTCTTTCTCTCTCTCTGTCTCTCTGTCTTTGTCTTTTCATCTCTCTCTCTTTATTTTTGTTCTCTCTCTGTATTTATCTATCTCTGTATCTCTCTCCACTCTCTCTTTCTTCCTCTGTCTGTCTGTCTGTCTCACACACACACTCACTCCTCTCTCTTTTTTTCTTTGTCTATCTCTCTCTCTATATATATATATATATATATATATGTCTCTCTCTCTCTCTCTCTCTCTCTCTCTCTCTCTCTCTCTCTCTCTCTCTCTCTCTCTCTCTCTCTCTGCCTACACTTGCAATTCTCCTGGGTCTTATCTATTCGAACTTTCATGCAGTTACTTCTTACAACGTTATTTTAGGCTGCTATTTATATTGATCCCATTACTCTCTTTACGTTTCCTTTACTTTAACCATCTGCTGACCATCTTATGTACAATCTACTTTGTCCTCTAAATCAGTGGTTCCCAACCTATGGCCATAATGGGCCACAGCAAATTTCAGGTGGGCTAAGGAAATATAATTCTCTATGATTTTAGAGCATACTTTTTTATATACAAAATTCAATCATATATGTGGGAAATTTATATTTTCTAGAAAGTAAGATGTCAACTAATTCACGGTAGGGGGAGAGTGGGGAGAGATTTACGCCCCTGATACGCCCCCATATGCCAATTGAATAAGATAATGAACTTTTGAAATTGGTTGATTATTTTAAAGGTGAAGAATCGAACTCACTAACAATGGTCTGCAAATCTAGCTTGCTAACCATTACACCACATGATGTGCCCAATATTTTGGCATATAAGGTGTGCTACAATTCCCCACCTAAATTTATAGACTGGCGATGGCTATGTGGTTTATTCCTCCGGCCAATCAACAGCCATAATGTGTGGCTGATTCACTACTTAAACACTGATACTTTCGTGGTTCACTTGCAAACCATTGACAAGGGAACTTACAACACTGAGGATTTTTACCAGGGATTACCAAGGATTTCCACTGGACAAGCGCTCTTGCTCAAAGATTAAAGGATGGTCCATAAAATTATAACAGAGATTAATGAAAATTATGGGATATTCCACACCCTCCAAAGCTCCAGAACTGAAATCCAATACTAATCCCAGACCATTGTTAGTGAGTTCGATTCTCATTGGGTGCCAATACTTCAGGCTTTGTACCACATCTAAGCAGAGTTTAGTAAATAACTATATGCCAAAATATTCCAACACTCTCAGATCCACGCTGATCCAGAGAGGTAGAGTCTGTTTGGATTAAAAATGTATGACTTTAAAAATGTGTTTAAAATTGAGTTATAAAAACACAATTGAATACCCAACAAGAATGAATAAAACAAAAACGTCATCGGCATGAAATAACCGAAAGGTTGACATGCCGTAAAAACCAACCAACCTTCTAGACCCCCTGTCACATTCTCCTCATCCTGGACGTCATCAGTATTCCAAGCTGTTACCTGTTATGATTCGATCTATGGGTTAAATAGATAAAAAAAGAATTTAAAGATGTATTTAAATATTAAAGTTTAACAAATATTTGAATACCCAACAAGAATGAATAAACAAAAACATTTTCGGTATAAATTAACCGGACCCTATGACCTTTAGGCACCCCTTTTTGATCTCGATTCTCAGCACCACCATTCCCTAAAAGACTAGATAGTTTAGCGTCATACCCAGGTCACTAAGAATTTCAGCCACCGCCTTCTAGCAAATATATTATAAAAAGAGGGGGGCTTGCCATAAGAGCATTTGAGGAATTTGGTCAGGACAATCATACGGGTTCTAGGACTTGATGTGATCATCTGATTGATCGGTGGAGGCTTATCCGAACGACCTCTACACTAGAGCTGAGTGTTTTAAATCATGAACTGTTCAGCCACCAGGTTTTCGTCTTTAAGTATCACGCATGACCAAAAGGTGATCCCATTGGAGTAGGGTTTTAGACCTCGACTGAGATACAGTCGGCATATACTACAGCTTCAGCCAAAAGGACAATATCGTTCCTGGAGGCACTAGCGTATAATGGTTATCATTAAAGGAAATGGACAAGGCTACACGTGTTCAAATCTTGCACGAGACTACATTTGGGAAAGGAACGAACCCAACTGTTCTCTTTCAGACATATGTAAAATAGTTAGACAAACTGGACTATCTAAAATTAGTATGGCTATTATTATCATTATTATTATTATTATTATTATTATTATTATTATTATTATTCGAGTTTTTCACATCAGCGTAAGCGGATGGTCTTTCACAGGAGTCAGTGTAAGAATATGTCTCCTCAGGTCTTCAGAACTCTTCTGAGTATTCTAGCTGCTCTTAACAATGCTGTTGTCTTGATGTTTTCAATTCTTCCTCTGATTTCCAATTCCTCTAGTCTGTTTTTTTTTTCAATTGCACAAATTAAATTTGGTATCACTTTTGCCATCATATTCCACAGTTTTTTTTTTCAATTCTCTAACAAAGCCCAGGTATTTGTCTATCTTCTCATTTTCTTTCATCTTCCCACTGTGATCTGGTGGCACTGCAAAATCTACCAGGTGACAAGTTCTCGTTTTCTTGTTAATCAATACTAGGTCTGGTCTTTTAACCAGGATAAGGTGATCTTTTTTATCTCAGTCTCAGATAATTTTATGTGTTTTATTCTCAAGAACAGATTCAGGTTTATGCATATAACATTTATGCTAAAAAATTAGTTTATTGCACAATTCCCAGAAGATCACTTTTCCAACCCAATCGTGCCTAGTCTTGTATTCTCGTTGTGCGTTTGCTGCATTCGCTTATTACATGGTTGATAGTTTTTATCTTTGTCTCCAAACACCCTACATTTACTGTTTTGTTGTGTCTTATCGATTGTTACTTTGATATAATTTGTTGGTTAAACTTTCAAATCGTCGACAAAATTAAAACGGAAACTTATTTGGTGGTGATCCATGACAGTTTAACTACAGTGTATGTATGAACTTTTTTTGCGAATTCGGTTACGGTTTGGGGTTGGGATTAAGGTTGTTTTTAATTACGTATTGCTTAATTACTATACATTTAATGTTGAAAAATATTTTTCTTAAAACCAAGTTTAATTGAAATTATACATTGCAATATTATCGCAAACAACTGAGACTAATGTGTCTACCGTTGGATTCAATAATTAATTTCAATGGTTAATTAAATGTATAGTAATTTTTTTTGGGGGGGCATTTTTTAAGTAATACGTAATTAAAAACAACCTTAATCCCCAAACCCCTAAACCGTTACACAAATCGCAAAAAAGTTCATTCATACACTGTAGTTAAACTGTCATGGATCCCCACCAAATAAGTTTCCGTTTTAATTTTGACGACGATTTGAAAGTCTAACCAATTTGTTCTTCTGGCATTGTAGTAAAAAAAGTAAAGTCGACGGGGCGGCCTAAAGTCGGTACCAGCTATACAGCGAGGGAGTCTATCCCCATTTCAATAGCGCTAGAACAAGGAGATTGTTTTAGCATCTGAGGTGGAGCGCCACACCTACCATCAGCTCCTTACTTTTACCGCACATATCCTGGGCTACTCATACGCTGAGTTGGCGAGGGCCGGTATCGAACACAGGACCTAGTGGTTCATAGTCGAACGCTCTACCGACTGAGCTATGCCGTAGTGTGCTGCAATTATGAGCAACTAGTTTCTCTTTTATGTTTCCTTTTCTTAAACATGTCCAGGTCTTTTCATGTACAATCCTCTTAATTTGTCATTTGAAGTGTCAATATAATTGTCTTTCTTCATATTTATGTTTTTTCTTATTTTTCTGCTAGTTGCAACTGCTATTATTGGCTGCTATAATTAATCTTCCCTTGCTCTTTTTTGTGTATTCTTTAATGTTGATTAGACCTCTTCCTCCTTCTTTTCTTTATATGCATAATCTGTCTATCTTCTCTCAGGTGTAATGCTTTGGGCATCGTCATCAATTTTGTTGGGTTTTTTTTTTGGGGGGGGGGCGAAGTTATCTGTCGGATTTTCTCTCCTGTTCCTTTTAAGAATGGTATTATAATGGGGACGGTCCAGTGATTTATTCCCTTGATGAGATTTCTGCTGTACGAGCTTCGTTTCTAGGATTTTTCTTGTTCTTCTGGAGTATCGTTTTCTTTCATCTTTGTTCGTTTGATGATGTACGATAAAAAAAGAAAGAAAGAAAAAAGGTGGTGTAGGAGAAAGAAAGAAAGAAAGAAAGAAAGAAAGAAAGAAAGAAAGAAAGAAAAAGATGGAATAGAGACAGAAAGAAAGAAAGAAAGAAGAAAGAAAGAAAGAAAAGAAAAGAAAGAAAGATGGTGTAAGGAGAAAGAAAGAAAGAAAAAGGAAAGGAAAGAAAGAAAGAAAGATGGTGTAGGAGAAAGAAAGAAAGAAAGAAAGAAAAAAGAAGAAAGAAAGAAAGAAAGAAAGATGTGTTGGAGAAAGAAAGAAAGAAAGAAAGAAAAAAGAAAAAGAAAGAAGAAAGAAAGATGGGTAGGAGAAAGAAAGAAAGAAAGAAAGAAAAAAGAAAGAAAGAAAGAAAGAAAGATGGTGTTGGAGAAAGAAAAGAAAGAAAGAAAGAAGAAAGAGAAGAAGAAGAAGAAAGAAAAAGAAAAAGAAAGAAAGAAAGAAAGAAGAAAGATGGTGTTGGAGAAAGAAAGAAAGAAGAAAGAAAAGAAAGAAAGAAAGAAGAAAGAAAGATGGTGTTGGAGAAAGAAAGAAGAAAGAAAGAAAAAAGAAAAGATGGTGTAGGAGAAGAAAGAAAGAAAGAAAGAAAGAAAGAAAGAAAGAAAGAAAAGATGGTGTTGGAAGAAAGAAAGAAGAAAGAAGAAAAAAGAAGAAAGAAAGAAAGAAAGAAAGATGAGAAAGAAAGAAAGAAAGAAAGAAAAAAAGATGGTGTTGGAGAAAGAAAGAAAGAAAGAAAAGAAAGAAAAAGATGGTGTAGAAAGAAGAAAGAAAGAAAGAAAAAAGATGGTGTGGAGAAAGAAAGAAAAAGAAAGAAAGAAAAAGAAAAAAAAGATGGTGTTGGAGAAAGAGAAAGAAAGAAAGAAAGAAAGAAAGAAGAAAGAAAGAAAGAAAGAAAGAAAAAAAGATGGTGTTGGAGAAAGAAAGAAAGAAAGAAAGAAAGAAGAAAAAGATGGTGTTGGAGAAGAGAAAAGAAAGAAAGAAAGAAAGAAAGAAAGAAAAGATGGTGTTGGAAAGAAAGAAAAAGAAAGAAAGAAAAAAGAAAGAAAAAAAAGATGGTGTGGAGAAAGAAAGAAAAGAAAGAAAGAAGAAAGAAAGAAGAAAGAAAGAAAAAAAGATGGTGTAGGAGAAGAAAGAAAGAAGAAAGAAAGAAAGAAAAAAGAAAAGAAGAAAAAAGATGGTGTTGGAGAAAGAAAGAAAGAAAGAAAGAAAGAAAAAAAAAGATGGTGTTGGAGAAAGAAAGAAAGAAAGAAAGAAAAAGATGGTGTAGGAGAAGAAAGAAAGAAGAAAGAAAGAAAAAGAAAGAAAGAAAAAAGATGGTGTTGGAGAAAGAAGAAAGAAAGAAAAAGAAGAAAAAAGAAAAGAAAGAAAGAAAGAAAGAAAAAGATGGTGTAGGAGAAAGAAAGAAAGAAAGAAAGAAAAAAGAAGAAAGAAAAAAAGATGTGTTGGAGAAAGAAAAAGAAGAAAGAAAGAAAGAAAAAGATGGTGTAGAAAGAAAAGAAAGAAAGAAAGAAGAAAGAAGAAAGAAAGAAAAAGAATGGTGTAAAGAAAGAAAGAAAGAAAGAAAGAAAGAAAAATTCCTAAGTATTTGTAATTTTCCTTTTCTCCAATATTTCCCTGAATATTTGGTAGTTGTATTATATCTCTAGTTTCTATTTCCCCCTTTCATTATTAGCATAGCACATTTTTCAATGCCAAATTCCATTCCTATATCCTGGCTGAATATTCTTAAGTTGTTTACAACGGTTTCCAGTTCTTTTTCGGGTTTTTTTTCCTTCTTGCAAAACAAATCTTTGATAACATCCATGTACATACGATGACTTATTTTTTTTCATTTTCACTCCTGTGAGTTCTTTCCCACCAGCGTTAGCTGATGGTCTTTCGCTGGAGTCTGAGTGACAAAAAGTCTCCTCGGGTCTCCAGGACTCTTCTGAGTATTCTAGCCGATTGCAGCAATGCAGTAGTATGGATGGTCTCAATTCCTCCGCTGATTTCCAGTTCTTCCAGTCTTTTATCCAATCTACTTTGGGAATGTTCCTAGTGCACCAACTACAATTGATATCATTTCACCCTCATACTCCACAGCCTTTTCAATTTTCTGGTAAGGTCCGGGTATTTGTCTATCTTTTCGTTTTCCCTTCGTCTTCACCTTGTGATCTGCTCAAACTGCAAAATCTACCCGATGACAAGTTCTCTTTCTTTTGTTATTCAATACTAGGTTTGGTCTTCTAGCTGGAATAAGGTGATCCGTTTTATCTCGAAATCCCAGAGAATTTTATGCGTTTTATTCCAAGAACAGATTCTGATTTATGCATATACCATTTTGTATTCGGGTCAAGATTTAGCATTTGCATAATTCCCAGTGGATCACCTTTCCAGCCCAGTCGTGCCTAGCTTTGTATTCCCGTTGTGCTAGTTTACAACATTCTTACATACTGTTTTGTAGGGCCGGGTTAGCTCAGTCGGTAGAGCGCTCGACTAGAAACCACAGGTTCATAGTTCGATACCGGCCCGCACAAACTCAGCGTATGAGTTGCACAGGGATATGTGCTGTAAAGTAAGGAGCTGATGGTAGGTGTGGCGCTCCACCTCAAACGCTAAAACAATCTTCTTAGTCTAGCGTTAGTGAAAATGGGATAGACTCCCTCGCTGATTGGCTGATACCGACTTTAGGCCACTCCGACGACTTTACTTTACATACTGTTTTGTTGTGTCTTATCAATTTTTGCTTTCATATAATTTGTTCTTATGGCATTGTTTTGAGCAACGATTATTAGAGATTCAGTTTCTCTTTGAGGTTTCCTTTACTTAACCATGTCCAAGTCTTTTCTTGTGCAATTTGTCGTTTAAAGTATCTATATAATTGTTTTTCTTCCCATCTTTGTTTTCTTGTTTTCGTTGTTATTCTATTGGTTTATATATTGCATCTGCTGTTGTTGGGTGCTATAAGTAATTTTTCTTTGCTCCTTTTTGTGTATTCTTCTAGTCCTTGGATGTTGCATCTACGCAATCCCTATGTTGGCAAGACCTCTTTCACGTTCCATTCTTAATACATATAGTCAAACTTTATCGTCTCTAGGGTATAAAGCTTTCTACATTGTCATTAATCTTTTAACCCTTTGGTCGATCTGTCTGAGTTCCACTCTCGTCCATTTTATAATGGGAACGGCCCAAGTATGTATTACTTTGATATTTCTGCTGCTGAGCTTGGTTTCTAGGAGTTTTCTTGTTCTCCTGGAGTTTTCTTTTTTAACTTTTCCTTTCATCTCTGTTTGCTTGATGGTGTCAGCTTCTAAAATTCCTAAGTATTTGTCACTTTCTTTTTCTCCGAGTGTTTTTATAGTGTCATGATTTGGTAGTAGCATTCTATCCATTAGTTTTCTTTCCCCCTTCTTTATAACTAGCATGGCACATTTTTCAATTCAGAATTCCAACCCGATTTCTTGACCATATATTCTAATATTTTTTTACCATGGTTTCTAGTTCTTTTTCAGTTTATGCAAAAGAATTTATGCCATCCATATACATGAGATGGTTTATTTTTTGCTGCGAGTTAGTAAATTTGTATCCCCTTTACAGTTTGAGCATATAATTGAGTGGCATCATTGCTATAATAAATAGTAGTGGTGATAGTGACTCCTTGGAAAATACCTCTTTGGATTTTTACTTCTGCCAGGGATTGCTCTCCTGCTTTTAATTGGACTCTCCAGTTTTCCATGGCTTTTGATGGAATCTATGATGTTGTTGGATATGTTGTACATTTTTAAACATTCTATAATCCAGGTATGTGCGACCATGTCATAGGCCTTTCTGTAGTCAATCCATGCCATTGCTATATTTTTGTGCCTATTTTTAAATTCCTTAAGGATGTTTTGATCTATATAAACTAAACTCATGTGTCCCTCTTTTTCTTCTGCGGCTTCCTTTCGATTTTTCTAGAAAAATGTTTACGCCAAGTAAGTGAAAAATATATTTCTTGATTTATTACCGCAGTCAATATTTTCCACATCATGGGTAGACAAGTTATTGGCCTATAGTTGCTAGGAATGGTTCCTTTTTGTGGGTCTTTCTGGATAGGGTAGTTATTCCTTTTGTCATTCTTTCGGGTACATTTGTTTCTTATAGACATCTATTCAGTTGTTGGACCATTATTATTATTATTATTATTATTATTATTATTATTATTATTATTATTATTTATCTATGTATTAATACTCACGTTGCTTATTATCTTGCTACACTCTCTGGTTAAAATTGAGATCGTCTAAGAGGAAATGCAAAAATGTAAATCCTGATTATCTGGTGTTGCTTATCCACCGAATTCTTACTTCTTGTGTGCGTCGTCATCTAAGCTAAATAATGCACCATTCTCTTTTTATTATAAGGAAAGAAAGGGAAGAAAAAGGACATGCTACACAGAAAAAATATAATAAAGAAAGAAATAGAGTAGGTGAAAGATAGATAGAGGGAGGGAGTTCGTGGAGGCGATAACGCTAATCTCTTTCAATTGAACATAATGAAATATGAAAAGAAGGAAAGAAAGAAAATAAAAAAGAGTGAGAGAGAGAGTTATATTTAGTTTGTTTTACATATTGAACTATTTAGCAATAGCTCTTAATAGTAGGTTTTTATCCTTGGTAGGCAACGAGAGTGGAGAAGCAAAAACTCTAAATTCAAACTGAAGTGACTATCTTCTCATTAGTCAAAACTACTTTGTGAGCTCCACCTATTTCCTCTCCTATTGGATAGAATTTAGGGTAATAGAAAATAAAAGAGAGGAGAGAGATAGAAGGAGGAAGTTAGATCACAAAGAGTGGACAGATAATGTATGAGAGTGGGAAGAGGAATTTAGTAAAGGAAGGAAGAAAATAGACGGTAGGAGGGAAAAAGAGATTTTTTTTTAAAAAGCAGGGAGCGAAAAAAGGAAGAGAGAGAGGAGGGGAGTGAGAGTGAGAGAGAGGGAGAGAGAGAGAGAGAGTTACAAGATAACGCATGGGAGAGTTGGAAATGGAAACAGAAAAGGAAGACAAAATTCGAGCAGTGGCAGAGAAAATGGAGGTCAAAGAAAGCAGAAAGTAGGAAATAAAAGCGTGGAGAAGAGGGGAGAGAGAGAGAGATAGAGAGAGAGAGAGAGAGAGAGAGAGAGAGAGAGAGAGAGAGAGAGTGAGAGAGGAGTGTGTGTTACAAGAGAAAGCATGGGAGAGTCGGTAAATCCACAGGTACTTCTAGTTATTATTATTATTATTATTATTTGTAGTAGTAGTAGTAGGAGGAGGAGGAGGTGTAGTAGTAGAAGTAGTTCTTAATTCTATTCTCAATTCCACTACTCCATTATTTTCTATTGTTCTGTATTTGCTTTAATTCTGATCTTTTTGTTTCGTTTCTTTTTCTCCGCCTCAGTTTTTTGTTTTGTTCTCTTTCTTTCACTCTGCTCGCTTTTTCGAACATAAAAATCATTCTCAATTTTTTTTTTCTTTTATCTCTTCCAAGTTATATGTCATTCTGCCTTACGTGCATTGATGTCATTACAATAGCAACTGCCTCCATTCGACATTCTATCCAAAATGGCCGCCATCAACTTCATGACTGGCATCTCGACTGTTATCGCTGTCAAACATGGCTGCCATCAAGTGCATTGCATCAAACTCAGCCAACAACTTCATCACAAAACCGGACATGTTAACCCAATAAATGCTTGTCACGTTCCTTCCTCCACTTCTTTTCTTTCTTTCTTTCTTTCTTTCTTTTTTCTTTTGTCTCTACCTTTCCTTTACAATTAAAGCTTGGGTATTACTATATAATTAAATATCTGTTCGGTTTGAGCTTGTTTCTGTGGTACGTTCAAAGCTGAACCCTATTGTCATAATTAAAATACATTACTATCCCAAGAAACTTTCCCGCCAGTATTGGTTGTTTCTACAAGCGTTTCAGACAAGTTGAACGCAAAGATATTCACCTGAAATTCTTACAGTCACAATATCCAGAAATTTGTTTTTCAGTGGAAGCGTGCTGGGCCCATAACCTGTTGAGTATCTGGCCGCCATCCTTGGCCAGATGTAAAAGGACTTAAAGTAAATAAGTAAGTAAGTCAATAAGTATCCGGTGGTATAGTATCCTTTGGTAAGTCCGACGTCCAAGATGATCCAAGTAGCAGTGATCTAAGGTTAAGAATCAGGCTAGTATAAATACAACAGCAGCAGCAGCAGCACTGCCAGTGATTGAACAATAGGAATCTTTTCCAGGTCACGTGCTTATAGGCGAGTCTATAAGTAGAGGTGTACATCTGGCACACGCTTTACATCCAAGAAAAATTCCAACAGTTTTGATTTAAAATACTCTAGCTCAGTGGTTCCCAACCTTTTTTGGGCCACGGAACCATTTCATCTAAGACAATATTTT
Organism: Doryteuthis pealeii; assembly: GCA_023376005.1. NCBI lineage: Eukaryota > Metazoa > Mollusca > Cephalopoda > Myopsida > Loliginidae > Doryteuthis > Doryteuthis pealeii. The sequence continues at coordinate 69,996,054 of CM042165.1, forward strand.
CACGGACCGGTCTTCATATGCTCCGGCCTATATTTGCAAAAATTAGACTGATAATCAATAAAAAAAAATAAAATAAAAAGGAAGAAAGAAGAAAAATTCAAACGTTCTGTGCAGCCCGGTACCTAATGGTCCGCGGCCCGGTACCGGTTTGCGACCCGGTGGTTGAGGACTGCTGCTCTAGCATTTCTAAATTAATTAAACTATAGGCTGCAGTAGTTTACAAGATGATAAAGTTCTCTTTGTCTGATTATTATATCACTCTTTGTGACTTTTTCACACCAGCGTTACTTGACTCCATAAACTATGAAATTAGTTAAAAGTAGTATCATTACTTTAAATGAAAAAAGTTATTTGCGAAATTTGTAATCGATTCTAAAAATTATTTTTTACTCTCGTGGTTTTTTTTAAGTAACAAGAAGTTAACTAAAAAAATTTCCAAATAAATAAATACCAACGATTTTGTGTAAAATGTATGTGCAAAATATTCAAAATCATTATTTAATTAATTATTAATAGATGCACGCAACATTTTATTTGAGGGAGGCAGAACTAAGTTTCCATTTCAAATAGTTTTTTTTGTTTGTTTGTTTTTTTTACTCCTTTAATAGATTTGATGATTTTACTTACCAATGATACAAACCCTCTGATAGGGAATTTTGAACTTCTACCTCCTCAGCCGATATGTTTCAAAAATTAATTTTTATACCGCCCAGAGGCCGTTTTTTTTTGTTTGTTTAATTAAAAAAAAAAAAAAGAAAATCAGTAAAATTCTACAAATGGATCTTGTCTGGATTTCTCAGGAAAAAAAAAGTGTTGTACTTATATAGATACTAGCAGCTAGTACCCGGCGTCGCCTGGGTAAAGGGGGATTTTTAAAAGATCCATTATTACTGAATCGTGAGTTGAATCCTCGTGGGATGCCCAATTAAAATCCTGACGTAAAAATAGACATTGTATTGATCCATAGTTTATGGAGTCTGAGTGAAAACAAGTCTCCTCAGGACCCTTATGAATACACTAGCAGATCTCAATAATACTATAATTTCCAATTTTTCTTCAGTCTGGTTGACATTCGCCTGGGAAACAAATGTTTTCGGATTCGAAATCTGCCTTGACCAAACTCAGTGCATGAGCAGCAGCTTGAACCTGAGTGGTAAAGTGGAGAGTTGATGCTAGGTGTGGCGCTTCACCTCAGACAGTAAAATAATCACATGGTCTAGTGCTTATGATAAGACTCCCTCGCTGTCCGGCTGATAACAAGAATTCCACCGACTTTAAGATTTGTACTAATATAAATGAGGAGTTTAATACCAGACTGTTACAAAGGTGAAAGGATTAGAGAAGCTCTTCACAGTCATTTTGTGATTAAAGCCAGTGTTATATATTGATGGGCGTACCGTGTGTTTGGGATGGTTAGTGTAGGAAATAGATTTAAATTCAAATGTTATTTGAATTCAAATCCGGACGGTTAGATTGAGTGACACTTAATAACCTCAGTCTGACCTTGACTTCCTGTTGCAAGACAACTGTGAGGAAGGCTTTTTGTTTAGAGTCAGCTGTCTGCTAGACGTCGGAATGTAAGGACGTACCTAGCCGGGCTCATCTACCGGTGGTTAAGGATCATTAAATAAAGAATAATTAATAAAAATGTTATTCCCAAAAATATATGCAATGAGTTTGTCCCTAAAAACAACGACAATCTTGGGATCTCTTATGACACAAGTTAAGAGAAGAAACCACCAGGAACAAGAGACCAGACAACAGGCTAGAAAAATATATGCCATGAGTTTGTCCCTAAAAAACCACGACAACCTTAGCATCTCTTAAGACAAGAGAAGAAACCGTCTGGAACAAGAGACCAGAGTAAATACACAAGTAATGAAGATAGCTACTCCAGAAACAAAAGAAAGTTGGTTGCCTCGTGTAATGGTTGGCTTGGCTGGGCTTGTTTTCTTTTGTTTAATGGCATAGTAAGCTTCATGGGTTATTTAATGCCAAAGCCATCCTTACAGAACAGTAGTTGTACTAGTAAACCCATTACTGGAGGGATGAGGGGGTTCATACCTTTCCCAAGGGTATCAGTCTGAAAATGAATGTAATAGAGCGACTGGAGTTCAACCTCACTTACTACGGTGTTGCACCCAATCACCTTATCCACTATGCCATGAGGACTACTCCCTCTGGTGAACTTGGCTAACAGACTATTGCTAGTGAGTTTGATTCTCACTGGGTGACCAATACTTTTGAAGCCATGCTAAACGAAGCTAAGTTTAGTAAATGACTACTTAAAGCTCCTTTTGTGGAGTAATGGTTAGTGAGCTGGACTAGTTGTTTCGATTCTTGTGGCCATCCTTTAGGCTTCAAGCAAGAGCGTTGTCCAGTGGAGATCCGCAAAGTTAAGCCGAGCGCGATCCTTAGTGAGGAATCCTTTGACTGTTCCTTGGTGCTTCTCAGTCTTGTAGGTCCTTCGTCAATGATTGCGAATGGACGTCTCTTAGTATCAGCGATTAAGTAGTTAACCAGCCACGTATTCGGGCTGTTGATTGGCTGAGGATTAAACCGCGTGACCTCGCTTAGTCTACAAATTCAAGTGGTGTATTGCAGCACAACTTATATACAAAAAATAATCCAGCACTAGTAAGTCACTGGTAATAAGTTTGAGTCTCACTGGGCACCTTATACGAAGAAGCAATACCAATTAGTTACATATGAACTACAGACTCACAACACAAGTAAGTATAAGATCAAATATGAGGACACAACACATACTAACAGAATGTTGCAACCTAAAACAAATACGAAAAAAATACTACCAAACAACAAATTTAAAACAGATATTCTACCAAATAAACCCAGAAAAACTACTTGGATACATAAAAGAAGCTTACATCTACAACAAAATCTAAAAATCTTCCAAAAAAATGAAAACACAAAAATATATGTTAACAAAAACATCTAAAAGTTTCATTCACAAAAGAAAATTTTTTTTTTTTAAATACCTTTAGAAAATTAAACATTATCACCAATTCATTTCAAAAACGTAGTCGGCATTAAATAACCCATTGAGGTTGATATGCCGTAAAACAAGAACAAATCAAATCAAATCAAAGAACCACGAGTGTCCATCATACGAGAATAGATATCCAAGAGAGACAAGAAGAAATAGGAAAAAAATGCTCAATGCTTTATAAAATGAATATTAAATATAAAAACCCGGGAAGTTTTCCTCCTACTTGAGTTTAATAAATACAAATTATCGGATGGGCAGCAAAATGAAGTAAATAATGAAGCAATTATATTCGCGTGGAATGTAAACGATGCAAACGAAAATATTTAAGCGGGAAAAATAATTACTTCCGTATATACTCCATTTTGAGGTCTACCTGAGGATTCATATTCCTTAAACACGATTAGGCCATATATATATATATATATATATATATATATATATATATATATGCGTGTGTGTGTGTGTGTGTATGTGTGTGTTTGTATTTGGGCAGCATTCTTTCATTTATACATGTAGAATTAAACAAAAGACACATCTCCTGTTTAACAATTTTATTTTTGATCCTTTCGGGTTTTCTGGCCAACTTTTTAATATTTGGGTGTAATTCGTGGATAAGTCCACCAAAGTTCAGGTCCCGAGTACTTTATATATATATATATATATATATATATATATATATATATATATATATATATATATGTAAGTGTATTGTGGCAGCATTTTCTCTTTTAAACATGTTTGGTTGTACTCGAGTGACGATTCCTGTCGTACGAGTTTCTGTTCAATACTTTCAATGTGTCTGGGAATCTTTTTGGTGTCAGGGTGGAACTGGTGTAGTAATCCACCAACAGTGTCTCTACGAGCGCTTTCGGTATGTCAATCTGCCATCTTCAGGTTGGAAACTGATGGTATGTTTCGTGGTGTCTCGTTTTTAAAGAAAACGAGCAGTAGCATAGGAATTGGTAGTGGGAGGTACTAACAATTGCTAGGGGAGGTAGTAGGAATTAGTAGTAGTTCGAACGAACGATGCAGTATAGATTTTGTGGGAGGGGGGTCATGAGTTTGTGAGAAGGGGAGGGGAATAGTGGAATATATATATATATATATATATATATATATATATATATATTTCTTTATTCATAACTCACTATAAATCTATACACTTCAGCCGTATCACATGTTCGCCTCTTCAAGTGCTTTCGTTTCTTCTTTGATGCCTAGCTGACAATTCATATTCATTAAACTCGTGTAGTTAATATATATATATATATATATAATATATATATATATATATAGAGAGAGAGAGAGAGAGAGAGAGAGAGAGAGAGAGAGAAGAGAGAAAATGGGAGAAATAAGAGGAAATTAATCCGACAGTATGTGGAGAAAGGTAGACAAACACGGAATGTTGTAGAAAATGGATATTTATTGTAGAGGAAAATCTCCCACTAGCAACCTCTGCTAACCCCAACAATTGACCACCCCTCCCCTTATTCAGGACCTCCTAATTCACCAGTATGAAAATGTTCACTATTGAAGCAAGAACTCAATCCAAAGTCCTGAAGAAGGTCTAACAGACCGAAACGTTACAACGTCGACATGAGTACCTACAATAAACATCCATTTTCTACAACATCCTGTGTTTGTCTACCTTTCTCCACATACATGCATATACATGGTGATTGCCGCTTCTTCACAGAATAAGGCCATTTCTACAAGTAGTCCAGTTGTGAGCAGTTGTGAGCACGTAGATGGCCCAGGGATCCAGCTTGTTTTTATGTACCCTGTCACACATATGAAACCCTCGACATACATGCCCTGCCACACAGGTCAGACTTCAATGTAGGAAATGTTTCTATGGCGTCCGTCATGTGTCGCTTCAGGATGGAGGACTCGAGTCACCTTTCTTCAATATATATATATTAACTATACGAATACGAAAGAACATATTTATGTATCTATATAACTATCTCTCTCTCTCTCTCTCTCTCTCTCTCTCTCTCTCTCTCTCCTCTCTCTCTCTCTCTCTCTCCTCTCTCTATATATATATATATTATATATATATATAAGTGCTTAATTGGAGTCGTACCTAATTTTGAAAATTAATTAATTAATAATGAATTAGGCGGGAATACCTATTAAATGTATGGCTAAACAAATCGAGAAAAATCAATCTCTGTATGTACACCTCGGCCCATTAGGCCTCACCAGCAGAGCCACAGATCGGAAGACCGCCCTGTGCGTGATTTGAAACCGGACTGCCAAGCTGACAGGCCGATCCCATAACCCCAACACCAAACGAACTTCTTAGATTTTATGATTTGTTTAGAGTAGGTTAACATTCCTCTTCTAGTGACTTTTATTACACGACGATATGATAAGTTGTAAACAAGGTTTGTTTAGAATGGCTTTTTGCCGATAATTTTTGGGAGAATAAGTGCTTAATTAGAGTCGTACCTAATTTTGAAAATTAATTAATTAATAATGAATTAGGCGGGAATACCTATTAAATGTATGGCTAAACAAATCGAGAAAAATCAATCTCTGTATGTACTTGGGCAGTATGTTTACATTCAAATTAATTTCGTTGAACACCACAGAATCCAGATTTTGTCATTATTTTTTTCAAATTTTCGGATATACGAGTTACAAAACATACCTAAGACAAACCTTTTTGTGGCGGAGGGGCGTCTTACCGCATCTACTGGGGGATACAGTCAGTGCATTTTAAGGTCAGCGGTGTGTTTTTATGGGTAGTAATAATACATTGGACGTGTATATATATATATATATATATATTAACTATATGAATACGAAAGAATATATTTATGTATCTATTAAACTATCCATCTCTCTCTCTCTCTCTCTCTCTCTCTCTCTCTCTCTCTCTCTCTTCTCTCTCTTCTCTCTCTCTATCTATCTCTGTCTTATTAATTATAATTAAATTATAATTAAGTATTATTACTACCCATAAAAACAAGATATATATATATATATATATATAATATATATATATAGGTTATTTCCTATAAGTCTAACATAAACAAAGGGGAACCACTTTTGACTAATAGATTATTTATTTATTTATTGATATACTAGGAAAAAAAGCCAGATGATTCATCAGTCAAGAGTGGTTTCCCTTTGTTTATGTTAGACTTATAGGAAATAAACTATATATATATATATATATATATATATATATATATATATATATATATATATATATTATAAAATGTTGTTCTAGTTCCAACGGAGAAAATTTAATATTTTATAAAAAAAGAAGGTCCGCAAAATGTATTATGTTCTCAAATAAAATGTTTTTATTCTTTTTATCTTACATAAGCGACACGTGTTTCTGATCTGTTGTCTTCTTCAGGCATTGAGTTATTATTTTGGCAGAATATGTCCGATATTTGATAGGTTGTGTGTGTTACTGGCACTTTTCTATTATATTATATTATTATATTATAATAGAAAAGTTGCAGAAACACACACAACCTATCAAATATCGGACATATTCTGCCAAAATAATAACTTAATGCCTGAAGAAAACGACAGATCAGAAACACGTGTCGCGTATATATATATATATATATATATATATATATATATATATTATATATATATATATTAAATAAATAACAAATGACTTAGAGATCTTGCATTATAGACTATTTCAGGGAGCTTAGACAAAAATGTCTAATTCTCCCGACTCATCAGATGCGAATGATGAATTCTTTATTACTTTTAAGGCATTTGAAAACAGATTTTTTTTTCCCTTCCTTTTAAAATTGTCCAGTCCTGCTCAGCTGTAGAGTAATAAAAATAGGAATCAAAATATCTGTTTTCAAATGCCTTAAAAATAAAGAATTCATCATTCGCATCTGATGAGTCGGGAGAATTAGACATTTTTGTCTAAGCTCCCTGAAATAGTCTATAATGCAAGATCTCTAAGTCTTTTGTTATTTATTTAAATATAAATTTGCTCTGTGACTCTAACAATAAGAGTACACATTGAGCTCTCAAACTGCGACAAGTTGTTTTAAAAAAAAACCTATGTCGTAAGGAAGATTTCTTCTATGGACTTTTGGATTACTTTTATATATATATATATATATATATATATATATATATATATATATATTATATATATATATTGTTTTTATGGGTAGTAGTAATAATACATTGAACGTGTTTGTCATATTCGTAACGGATGTGTTATTTGGTGGTTGAAAGTTCAGAGACATAATTAATGATACAATCAGTCGAGAAGCCATAAATGATGTGTTGCTGTAAGAAAGAAGATGACGCATCTTTTTGTTTATGGGAAGATTGTTGTCACGTTGCTTGAGAAAATACGCAAGATAAAACACAAGTCGAGGATTTTTCTTACGGTTTTCTCAGGTTTCATTGCTGATACACTAACCTGTGGGCGGATTATAAACTAGAATTGATATATCCCCCCCCCCATCTTTTCATAATGATAAAAGCATTATAACATAGCTTATAAATTAGAACAAAAGGTGTTTGTGGCGTAATGATATCCAGGTAAATTCATAGTGTGTTAAATTCGATGAATTTTGTTCTTGAATAATATTTGTAAAGTAAAGTCGTCGGGGTGGCCTAATCCGTATGAGTAGGAGATGACACAAGTCAGTTTCATAGTCGGAGTTTGAATTCAGAGTCTTCCTCTTCCGAGACTGGTTACCTAGCAAAGGTTAAATAGCCCAGTCTGACAGCGAGGGTGTCTATCTCGTTTTCAATAGCGCTAGACCAAGGAGATTATTTAACCATCTGAGGTGGAGCACCACGCCTACCATCAGCTCCTCACTTTACCGCACAGACCCTTGTGCTACTCATTCGCTGAGTTGGTGAGGGCCAGTATCGAACTAGGAACCTTGTAGTTTCTTGCTGAACGCTCCATCGACTGAGCTAAATTTTTTATATAATATACAATATATAATAAATATAATAATATAACTTTATCATTAATTAATTAATTAATAATATAATAATATTTTATAATAATATTATTATATAATATATTATAATGATATAATAATAATTTTGTTTTTGGCATTTCAGTCTCGGAAGACTATACTAAAGTTCCTGATGTTACAGCGCCTCCTGTAACTGTGAAGTCTGATGTTTGAAAAACATTCATGACCACAGATGTCGCATTTGAAGGCTGCCCCTGAAGACGTTGATGTGCCGGTGATTTGTTGTCGCTGCTTTCTTCTAGACCTCTTAGCTTCATGGTGTTACGTCAGGGTGACTTCTGACATGAACAGTCCTCTACGGAGATTCTGCCGCCACCGAGGGCGGTCCTGAGCCAAATTTTCCCAGCTGGAAGCGGCCATACCAAAGCATCTGATATCATTCTTGCAGACATCCTTGAAACGCAGCTGGAGAGACCAATCTGTCTTTTACCAGACGAAATTTCTGCATAAAGGATATGATAATAATAATATAACAATTTGAATAATATATCGTTTTTTAATTGCTTATATTGTAAAAGCATAGAACAAAATTCATCGTATGTTAAATTCAGCGTAGGCATATACCCACCTACCCCACACGAGCAGGAAGCGACACGGGGTCAGTTTCTAAGCGGAGTTTCACAGGTCTAAATTCAGTGCTTTTCTTCTCCTAGATTGGTTACCCTATTAACTGTAAGCAACTACAGACTTATGAAGTAGACTAATTAAAGCTAGATAAATCATAATATATGTATATGCATTTACCCAACCCCTCTGAACGAGTAGGATGTGACACAAGTTCAATTATTTAGCATAGTTTAAATGGTTTAAATTTCGGGTTTTCCTTCTCCTAGATTGGTTACCCTGCCAACTGTAGACAACTGCAGGCTTGTGGAGTAGACTAATTATAGCAAAACCACAAGAATATACGCCCGCCCTGTCGGCTGGGGCATTAGAATGCACCGACTGCACCTCTGCAGAGAGGTAAGATTTCTCCAATGGGGCCACCTGTTGGCCGTGGGTAGTGATCTGTGATGCTCAAAGATAGAACCCAGGTGGATGACCATAACATGCAATATTCCACTTTGGTCTTACTTGGGCTAGACTGTCGGTCGGAGAGGCCCCCTCCGATCAATCAGCTGGTCATGTCAAACCCTAGCACCAATATGATTGCCCCAACCCTATTGCCTTTATGTTAAGCCCCAACCCTTTTTATCATATGGGTGCTATAAGGCGGTGGCTGATGGTCTTCATGTCATGTGAATGACGTTAAACTCTATCTGATGAGGAGGTTCCAGTTTTGGAGGTTTGAGGAATGTGGAGCACCCTTCAACACCATTGCTCCCAGGTCCACTCTGACCCGGAGTGTTAGCACCTGTTAGGGTCACATCTATGGGTTAAACAGAAAAATGTATTTATAAAAATTTGAGTATCCATTAAGAATGACTTTATTTAAGAATTTTATCGGCATTAAATGACCCACTGAGGTTGATATGCCGTAAATTAAAACAAAACCAAAGCAAGAATATATGCATATGCATTAACCCAATCCTCCGAACAACCAGGATGCAAGACAAGGTCATTTTTCAGCATAGTTTAGCACGTTTCAATTGAGAGTTTTCCTTCTCCTAGATTGGTTATCATGCCAAGGTTAAAGAACCCAATCTGCCCTACTATTTATCCATAAATGGAGGGAGAATAGTTGGATGCATAACTCTTCCAAGGGTATTAGCACCATGGGAAATGCAAAAAGACTCGTCCTGAATTTGAACTCGGATCACCCTGTCCATTTCCTGAGTCAGTAAATAGTGCTTCTCTTTATTTAATGAATGACCCTCAGATAGATAGATAGATAGATAGATAGATAGATAGAAAGATATTCAAAAATTCCTCCGCATGAATAGGATATGACACTGTGTTATTGAGCAGTCCATGACATGCAACACTCCGCTTTGGTTATACTCAGGACACAAAAACACCCGGCCACCGCCTTCTAGCAAATATATGATGGAAAAGGTTTGGTTTTTTCCATGACAACAATGGGGTTGTGACAATCAAGCTAGGGCTTGACGTGACCAAGCCGATTGATCGGAGAAGGTATCGCCGACCGCCCGTATAGCCTAAGTAAGGGCCAAAGTGGAGTATTGCGAGTCAGCGACAACTCAACCACCGGGGTCACCAACCACGGCCAACAGGTGGCCCCATTCGGCGAGGGTTCTACCCTTCTGCAGTGGAGCAGTCGGCGTATTTTACAGCCCCATCCGACTGTCTTTGACA
>CM042165.1:70011316-70026316 GCA_023376005.1 Doryteuthis pealeii
CACATGCAAATACATTTGAAATGGGCAAAGGAGAACATGAATGTCGATTTCTCAAAAGTACGGTTCACAGATGAAACTCGTGCAACACTTGATGGCCCTGATGGCTGGAGCAATGGTTGGGTCGTAAATGGACGAGATCCTCATCACCGCTTTAGACGCCAACAAGGAGAAGGAGGTATTATGATTTGGGCTGGTATTATTGGATGTATCATGGTTGGCCCGTGGAGAGTGCCTGGCGGTACGAAAATAACCGCAGATGCTTATATAGCCTTTTTCAAAGAGTACCTAGAATCTTAGCTAAAAAGGCATAACATCACCTTCAGGGGAACCATCATATTTATGCAAGATAATGCTCTTTCGCATTTAACGCATAAAACTACGGGGTACCTGCAAAAATTAGGCTTCTGTGGACCTCGGAAGATGAACTGGCCGGCCAATTCTCCAGACTTAAACCCAATTGAAAAATTGTGAAGCATTCTGAAGCAACGTGTTTATGAGAATGAACGCCAATTTAGAAGCAAAGATGACTTGTGGCAGGAAATAGTCAACGTATCACGTGAAATTACATCAGAGGAGATCCAAAAATTGACATGTTCGATGGACCAGTGTCTTTTCCAAGTCATTTAAAAAAAAAGGATCACATATCTCATATTAACAAACTTCACTATCATTTTTGAATTCTTTTTACTTTTTTATTTTAATTTAATTTTACCTTAGTTACTCTATGTATCCATAAAATCTATAAATGAAACAATAAAAGTATTATTTTCTTTTTTACCGGGGTTTTTATTACACCTCGCTAATAATTTGACACATGAATAATTTAAGTAAATTAGGTAAATGACCGTAACTTCTGTTCTTTTTTGTATAACCTTACAATTTTTACGGAGTATATGTATATACAGGTTGTCATTATTCTCTGATAATTTCGTTAAATTCCAGTCGGTAGTTTGTGGATAGTAGGGAAAAGTGCCACTTCTTTAATAATTTGAAACGCAGTGTATACTAATAATTAGGATAAGGTATTACTGTACTAACAACTAATGACGTAGAGTGGAGTATTACTGGACTAACAATTAATGACGTCGTTAATTGTTAATACAGTATTACCTCACTATACGTCATTAATTGTTAGTATAGCAATACCTCACCATACGTCATTAACAATTAATAACGTATAATCATTTGAGTAATATATTGTGTCCCTTTGTATTTTATGACATACAATTGGCAAAGTAGAATATAATTATTTATTTACTAAATTTAACAAAGGTAGGTATCTACCTAAACTATTTGCAATGAGTAGGATCTGACACGAGTATTTATTTAACCAACCCTACTAAATTCACTTTCGGTGTAATACCCTTAAAAAAGGTTTCTAAGGTATTACTGTGCTAACAATTATAACCCGTGGTTATCGAAGAATTTATTCACAACGTATTTCCTTGAAGGTACTCTGAAATTGAGAGACATTATAGTCAAACACAATTATAGTTCCGCAATCCCCAGGATCTACGAACAAGAAAAAACCTATTTTTTAAGAAAAATAAAATACTTATTCAAATACAAAGCCGAAAACATGTTGAATATTTATTCTCTTTTCTTGACGTAATAGTTTTAAAAGAAGCGACTCGCGTTATAAAAGATTTATTCAAAGCTATGAATAGTTTTATGCACAATGGGGCCACTTTTTAAAGTTTCATGTAAAAGTTAAAGTACCTTGATATAAAACAGATTATGGCTTTATTTTTCTTCTTCCTTTTTTTGCCACGTCCCAAGAGATTTTAAACGTTGCCGACTTAATTCTAAGCAGTTTATACACAAAAGAATTGCTTTTTAAGCGCCCAGAGTTTTGGCTAGAAACTTGGGTTTTAAATATAAGTAAGTTACTGTACATTAAAGAACGTGTATTCTAAGAGGAGGACGTTTTTTGTACATTAAATATTTAAGCGTAAGTGCATTATATATATATATATATATATATATATATATATATATATATATATCGTTAGTTTGTTCGTTAGGTCGTTAGCGAAGAGAGAGAGAGAGAGAGAGAGAGAGAGAGGAGAGAGAGAGAGAGAAGAGAGAGATGGGTGGTGAAATATATGTGGATGCAATTGATAGAAAATATGCATTGAACATATTCATATTTACATATCTATATATATACGGAAATAAATTTTGTATATATATATATATATATATATATATATATATATACATGCATTTTTAATATTCATATACATATTCAATATATATATATATAATATATATATATATATATATATATTATCAATGTATATGTTTATATAAATTTTCAATATATATACATATAGAGAAATAGATAGATACAGATATATAGATGCATTTTATTCATATATATATATATATATATATATATATATAATAAATATAATGCAATGACAAAATCTTAATATTTGACATGAGTATGCTATATATATATATATAATATATATATATAAGCATATATACATACATACATATATATATATATATAAAACATACACTCACACATACACACACACATACATGCACAGGCACAACCGCTCGCGCGTAAGCGCTGTTAAAATACCACACACTCACAGATCAACGTATTATGTGTGTGACCAGTTACTACGCGTACGCAACCTTTATGCAGCCCATAAACACTCTCACACATTCAATTCACCTTCACATACACACACACATCATTTTATCCAACCATACGCATCCCATGTCTATTGAATTTTTTGAAATTTTTTGTAATTTTTTCGATTTTCCTTACATTTGAAACATCTTCACCTGATGATTGCATCGCATGAAACCAATATGGTTGTGATTGTTCCTTTGTCACCTAATAAATAGTTATGTAAAACCTTTATATATTTATATTATATTATATAACAGCTCCATTTTATATTGAGCACTCTACCAATAATACTTCCTTTGGTACACCATTCCAGCAAAGCTAAAACAGTGGCCATCTCACACTATATATATATATATATATATATATATATATATATATATATATAGAGTGTAGAATATAGTGTCCGTGTGTGTGTTTGAGTGTGTGTGCCTAGCAAAAAAATCTTAATATATTCATGAAAATCCATATAACCATACATTAAACATAATGGACTTGCAAAGCTCTGTACACAGCTGTAATTTTTACTAAGCTTAGATTGCATTTGCACAAGCCCAGAATTGTGACGCGCCCCAATGAGAATCGAAGTACCTAATTACATTATAGTTCGCATACCTCGCTAACTATTACCCCACTAGATGTGTTCCTATGTGTGTAGTATTAGACATGCATCTGCACGTATAAAATGGAAATCCTTTTTTCTTTCTTTAGTAATTGTGTCTGCGAGTGTTTCTATAAGTTTTCATTTGTATTAAACTTAGACTAATATAGGTACTGCCAAATTTGACGTAAAATGCGTATTCTACAAAATAAATTTACCACCCCACTCGAAAACAATTTCCTAAATCAGGAAATTATCCGATTTTAATTAAATTTTCAGTGTTGATTTATCAAAGAGTAAGCTTTATAATCCATTAGTTGAATTTATTTGTAATATACGGATTTTACATCATCTTTGCCAGTGTTTACGGCGATGTTTTCGATTTAGCAAAATTGAGCGAAAAAATAGTTTAAAATATATTAAAAATGAATTACATACGTAATATTATCTTGATTTTGTTTTACTGGGGCTGCATAATGTTACTACTTTTTGGGTTAGACAACAATTTGACCTTAAATAATCGATTTAATTTATTTTCATTCGTTTTTAAAATGTTTCTGCATATGTAAATATAAAGCGCTCGTCGTCTAATGGTTATCGTTATAGAAAATGGACACAGTGCTTCGAATTTAAATTCTAAAATAATTTCTGCAATTACGAGGGTGAATTAAAAAGTAATGCCATTTTCTATTTCGTGTGAAGTTATGTTGAATTAAAAACAAATTCTTATGCAGGATCGTCCACAAAGTGTTTTTTCACTGACTGCCGTCTCGTGTAGGCAAACTATTTCCCCCAGCGCTCCACTCACTTCAGTTATTTATGGGCATAGTCACCCAACATCCGGGCACATCAGTCGAACCTCGCGCCCGTGTAACGCACAATTCTCATGCATTCGGATGGATGCGTGTAGGCCCCAACATCCGGGCACCTGAATTGCACCTCGCGTCCATCCAGCGCCTAAATCGCATTTCTTTGCATTCGGGAGGGCGCGGGTTCGACTCCGGCAGGCAAAACAATGTCTTGCTCTTTTTTCCAAATGAGTACGGTGGTATTCGTTCTCCGTCACAGAAGGTTTTTCTTTTTTATAAAACCAAGACCTACATTGAGACCCTAACGAGTCTCAGAGCAAGAATCCGAAGAGTAAACCCAACTTGCCAATTGACAATGTCCTCCTTCTGAATGACAATTCTCAACCACACAAGCATCAGGACAAGGGAGAAAATCGAGCGGATAATTTTACAGAATCCTCCATATTCACCAGATTTTGCGCCTTCAGACTATCATCTCTTTGGACCCATGAAAGAGGGTTTGAGAGGCAATTATTATTCCAGTGACGAGGAAGTGAATTCTGTAGTAATGAAGTGGCTCAAAGCACAGTCAATATAATGTTACGGGGCAGAGATGCATGCTCTCATTCGGAGGTGGTACATTGTTACTGAGAGAAACGGTGACTATGGGGAGAAGTTGGGATGAGATCCACATAGAACCTGTTTTATTTTGATGTATGATACATGTTCCTGTGTTGGTAATCATATCTGTCCTAAACAAAATGGCATTCATTTTTTACACAAGCTCGTATTTACTCCCTTCTTTAAAACTTTGTAGTTCATTTTAGATTAGAGACGGGTGTCAAAGAAAAGTCGTGGAGATACGAGCTGTCGGCACAACTTGATGATGATGTTGTTGATGATGATGATGATCTCTTCTCTAAAACTACAAGTTTGATCCAGACTTATTTTTAATTTATAACTATGTATAATTGAAATGTCGTTGTTAAAAAAAGCTCCGGCTTAGAATAATTTCTAACAACTAACCTGACTATACTCTTATACACACACACACACACACACACCACATATATATATATATATATATAATATATATATATATATATATATATACGAGTTGACGTTCAAAATGTCATGACCCAGAATGAAAATAGAAAAACTAATTAGGATTTTAGTGTTCATTTTGCAAAGGTGAGACCCATACAAAGGTGAGAGGAGTGCGAAAATATAAAAATGCACAAAACAGAGAAACGGACAGTCATAGAATATCTGGGTGAGGTTTACCCCTTTTTAACCACCCCCGTATATAGTTATTTACCAAGCTCAGCTTAGATGTGGCACCCAGTAAGAATCGAACTCACTATGGTTTGCGAGTCAAGCTTTCTAACCATTACACCAAACAAACCTATGTATTTAAACACCAGCCCCGTTATGGCAGCTGTCAAAGTGGCTGAGGGGTAAAGAAATCAGGCTAGCAAATAATCAGTCGGAGTTCGCTCCTAGCCAGTGATTGTTGTTGTGTCTAGCCACACTGAATGGGGCATGAAACGCTGAAAAATTCATATATATATATATATATATATATATATATTATTGTGAATAAAAAGTCCTTAAATACCATGGGTATCGTGATTATGGACCATTTCCACTCGTGGGTATCTAGGGCCCACAGAGCTTCTTCAGACCAGATATATCTTTTATTTAGACAGCTCATAAATAACTTTGCTCTGTTTACAATAATTAAACATTGAGCTCTCATACGGAACCTGAACTCTACAACAAACTACTGGTAGGGAATAGGTCCAGCCTAGAATCACCTTGTACCAAGAAACTTGGTACCACAACAAAGTATATATATATATATATATATATATATATATATATACGGAGCAGTCTCCCATGTCTATAACCTTGCTGATGAGACCTGATAGGTCGAAATGTACATACAGGGATTGACATTTTCTCGATTTGTTTAGCCTAACATTTGAACATATATTCCCGCCTAAATTTATTAATTATTAACTAATTAATTTTCACAATTAGGTATGACTTCAATTAAGCACATATCCTCCAAAAATTGTCGGCTAAAAAGGCCATATCAAAAATAAACACATTGTTTGTTTACTTACTTCTCATATATAATACTTATTATATAGATATATATATATATATATATAATCATATTGTGAGAAACAATTAAACTCTGGTCAGCAATGCGGGCGTAAAATCGCCGACTGCATTCCTTTCAATCCATTAATCTGACGCTTAATCCCACTTTCCTTTTATTAATATGAAGAGTTTATAAACCATCCTCTGGATTTCTGTTTAATAATTTTTTGAAAACCTTTCAGATTCAGAAATACCATTAGGGACCAAATAGATTTCCTTGTATCATTAATCAGGCGGTTTGTTTTCAATAGTGTTATAGGTGATCCACCCTTTAAGACAATGGAATGCGCCGACGGTTACTATAAGATAACAGGGATAATGTGGCTTGGCAGTAAGGCCAATGCGAGTAAGCAATAACTCTATTTGTCGGACGTAATTTCCACATCTCTCTATTGTATTGTCTACTTTCTGTTAATACATTTTCCTACATTTGTTACTCGTCGTTTTGTTCTTATTTGACCCCTTAAAACCTCACAAAAATAGATTTTTTTTCACTTTCAGAAATATCACCTTAGGGACCAAAATTAATCCCTTATATCATTAACCATTTATTTTAATAATATCTTTATTTTATTTTTCAAATTCAGAACATTGTCTTAAGTATTGGAAAAATCTAAAAAGTCCACCTCTCCTAATTCCTTAATTGCTTTAACCCCTTCTCTCGCCCTCTGGCTATATGGAAGATTTTATATGGAGCGCGTGTGTAAGGTTAGAGTCGTAGGAAATGACTCGTCGACCGAGTTCATATCGTGGCGAGCTGTTTGCGTTTCCACTTCGCTAATACCATTTGAAAGGTATGCATCCAAATATTCTCCCTCCAGCTATGGGTAACTAGTAGGATTCTGCTCTTTAACCATAATTAGGTAATCAGTCTAAGAGAAGGAAAACTCTGAATTCAACCTGATAAACTCCGCTTAACCCACCTTGTGTCATATTATACTCGTGAGAGCGGTGGATATATAATATATATAATATATATATATATATATATATATATATATATACCAGGGTGAGTCAAAAAAGTAATGCCATTTCCTTTATTTCATGTGTATTTTTATATTTAAACAAAGGCCTAAATGAGACCTTAACGAGGCTCAGAGCAAGAATCGACGAGTAAAACCCAACTTGCCAATCGACAATGTCTCTTCTTCTGCATGACAATACTCAACCACACACAAGCATCAGGACAAGGGAAAATCGCCTCATTCGCGTGGACAACTTTACCACATCTCCATACTCACCAGATTTGCGCCTTCAGACTATTATTCTTCGGTCGCATGAAAGAGGATTTGAGAGGCAAATATTATTCCAGTGACGAGGAAGTGAAATTTGTACTGAAGAAGTGGCTCAAAGAACAGTCAACAGAATTTTACGGGCAGGATGCATGCTCTCATTCGGAGGTGAACATTGCTATTGAGAGAAACGGTGACTATGGGAGAAGTGATGAGATCCACAGAAACCAGCTTTATTTAGATGTATGATACAGTTCTGTGTTTGTAATTATACCTGTCCTAAACAAAATGGCATTCATTTTTACTCAACTTCGTATTTACTACCTTCTTTAAAACTTTTTAGTACATTTTATTAGAGACGAGTGTCAAAGAAGAACGTGGAGATACGAGCTGTCGGCACAACTTGATGATGATGATGATGTGATGATGATGATGATCCCTTCTTTAATAAAACTATAAGTTGTCCAGGCTTATTTTTTTTATTTATAACTATGTATAATGTATGTAGTAACGAGTCGAACTTATCTGACTCAAAGCGTTCTAGATGCCTGGCCTGCGAAATGTCCCTGGCAGGCAAAGGAATTGGTTGGGGGAAGAGGAATGTGGTACGCGCACTATTCCCACATCGTGATGTTGTGGAGGTGACTTCCGATAGTGCTGTAGGACTGAACTCTCCTGTGCGTTTTTGGGGACAGGAAGGAGAAAGAGTTAATGTCCGTGTGAGGTGGCGAAAAAAAATAAAAAATGTCTTCTCGGTTTTGGAATGAACGTGTGAGCCTTGTAGAAACGAGCTCTTGTGTGAGTCCCTTGTGACTGAAGAACTTTCCCTCAGTGAGAGAGTAACAACTGAACTGTAAGTACTGTGTCTAAGTACTTGTTGTATCGACTGTGTTGTTGTTGCATGTTAAAAATAAGGTTTAAAAGTACACGTGCTTCCTTTTTGTCATTACATTCTGTGAGCTTAAAAAAGAAGAGAAAGAAAAAGAGAAAGAGAAAGAGAAAAAAAAACTGATAGATAAGTTTCAGTTTTTATTTAAACTTACAATTTTCAAATTGAAATGTCTGTGTTTTAAAAAGCTCCTGAAAAATGGCATTTCTTTTGGGCTCACCCTCTTAATGTATGGAGGATTTCATAAACCTTCCTCTGGATTTCACTTTTACTATTTTTCTAAATCTTTTCAAATTCAAAAATATCATCTACGGGACAAAATCAACTCCCCTGTATAATTAACCATGCAATTTTTGTCTTTAATATCTTTTTTTTATATTTTCAAATTCAGAAATATCATCTTAGGGAATAAATACAGCCCCTTACATCATTAACTATGCAATTGTTCAGAGGGGCGGCATATTTTTTTTTACCATTTTGGGTTAATGAGAAATATAATATTGGTCGTTTATCGCCTTACTGTGATTAAAGTAATATAAATTATGTAATTTCTTGTAAACGCCCAGCCAAACAATTTGCTGTTTCTGTAGGTCGTCGGCTTTTCTAACAAATTTTCATCCTGGGAAATTAGGCTAAATTGAAACCAGTCACTCCTGACGTGGTATTCAATTATTTTAGACAATTTGATTAATTCTATTGGAAAATATTTGTCTGCTTCAAACTTGAAGCGAATGTGACCGATTTATCTGGGAAGGAAAAAGTAAGAAAAGTAAAGGCGACGGGCGGCCTAAAGTCGAGTATCAGCCATACGCTTGGGAGTCTATCCACTTTTCAATAGCGCTAGACCAAGTCTTTCATGTGCAACCTCTTCGATTTGTCGTTTGAAGTGTTTTCAATTGTTTTTCTCCATTTTTCTTTTCTAGTCTTTGTTGTTTTCTGTTTGTCCATCTGTCACATCTACTATTGTTGGCCGCCACAAGTAATCTGTCTTTGCTCTTTTTGTGTAGTCTTCGAGTTGTTGGATTGTGGTTTCTACGCAGTCCTCTATGTTGGCAAGACCTCTTACCCCTTCCTTTCTTGACACATATAATCTATCTCTATCGTCTGTAGGTGGAGACTTGTGCCTGGTCATTAATTTTCTCGTTCTTTGGTTAATCTGTCTGTTCTTCTTTTGTCCATTTTAAGAATTGTCCTGAGTATCTTATAATGGGACGGACCAGGTATTGATTCTTTTGATCAGATTTCTGCTGTTAAGTTTGGTTTCTAGAAGTTTTCTAGTTCTCCTGAGATATTCTTTTTTAACTTTTTCTTTCATTTCTGCTTGCTTGATATTTGTCCGCCTCTAAAATTCCTAAGTATTTGTAACTTTCATTTTCATCACGTGATTTTATAGTGTCTTATTTGGCAGTTGTATTCCATGCATTGTTTTCTTTCCTCGTTTTATTACTAGCTTAGCACATTTTTCAATTTCAAATTCCATTCCTTAATCTTGGCTTATATTTCTAATAGTTGTTAGTGGTTTCTAATTCTTTTCTTTTTTTATAAAAATGTGTATGTCATCCATGTACATAAGGTGTTTATTTTCTTGTGAGTTTGTGAATTTGTATCTCCTTTTCATTTTTAAGTATATGATTGTTGCATCATTGCTCATTATTATTATTTGCTCCTTTTAAGTTTCACATCAGCATTAGCTGATGTCTTTCACTGGAGTCTGAGTGACAGCAAGTCCTCAGGTCTCAGGACTCTTCTGAGTATTCTGGCAGATTGCAGGCAATGCAGTGTTCTGAATGGTTTCAATCCTCCTCTGATTTCCAAACATTCCAGACCTTTTCCAATCTTTGGGACTGTTCCAAGTGCACCAACTACAATTGGTCACCTTCACTTTCATATTCCATAACTTTTTAGTTCTCTGGCAAAGTCCAGATATTTGTCTATTTTTTCATTTTCCTTCGCTTACCTGTGATCTGCTGGACTGCAAAATCCACCACGTTGACAAGTTCTTTCTTTTTTGTTTATCAAACACTAGGTCTGGTCTTCTTGCTGGATAAAGTGACCGTTTTTATTTCAAGGTCCCAGAGAATTTTATGCGTTCTCTCAAGAACAGTTTCTGGTTATGCATATATACCATTTTTTTGCATGGTCATAATTAAATTTTTTGCATAATTCCAGTGGATCACCTTCCCAACCCAGTCGTGTCTAGTTTTTATTCTCTTGTGCTAGTTTGCTACATTCGCAGAGTATATGGTTTACAGTCTCATCTCTTATTATTCGCAAAAGTCTACATTTACTATTTTGTTGGGTCCTATCGATTTTTGCTTTGATTGTAGTTGGTCCTTATGGCATTATTTTGTGCAATCAATTATAAGTGATTCCGTTTCTCTTTTGAGGTTTCCTTTTCTTAACCATGTCTAAGTCTTTTCATGGGCAACCTCTTCAATTTGTCGTTTTAAAGCGTCCAGTTATAATGATAATTATATTATTATTATTATTATTATTATTATTATTATTATTATTATCAATTCTGAACTCAACCGGTGTTGAAAGAATATAGATAATTAAGTTTGTAAAATAAAAAATATTGCAAACTGATAAAACTGAAAAAATTAAAAAAGGAAAATACCTACATATCGTAATTTCTAGTAAATAATCATCAATATCGTACGTAGCGGCCAAAAGAAAAAACACCGAAATAGTTTTCTAAGTATATATTGTAAAAAGTGCTCAATACGTAAGTAGAGCATGACTTATAAGGACTTAAATAAGTCAGACACTATGTACTTAGGTTTCACCCTAGTTTCTCATTTATTTCACCCTTGTTTCACACACAATACAAAATAATATATTATATATATCTTATTATAATGGAGATTGTTTTGTCTTCTGTAACCGAAACTAAATCACTATTCAAGTACACAATTCCCCTTAGTTATTTGACGTCACATTTACCATGAATTTGTTTTTTAAACCTCAATTATTGATAAAATTGTATATCCTTATTAATACTGTTGACCATATCAACGTACTAATGCCATGTAATTGTATTTATATATACAAACAAATAGCGGTTACAGTGTGAACGAGAAGGCTAATTTGCAATTGATATTTAAAATTTATTTTAATAAATATGTGTTAGTATTATTGATTTTTATTGTTTGTTTCTCTTAACGAATCGAGCCAAAAATCTCGGGAAATTAAAAGAAATCATAAACAAGACGAAAGAACTGTAATTTTTATTAAATACTTCATATGCTACTAAATAGATAAATTAGAAAATGAAAGACGGAGTGAAAACAATGATGGAAGAGTTTAAATCTAAAGCTGTTCTATTTTCGATTATACCCTCAGTTTTCATTTTTCTAAATAGTTTATGATATTTTATATACATAAAACCTAAATACTTGCACCGAAGCATATATTTATATATAATATATCCACACTGATCACAAGACTCACCAGATATACGACAAAGAAGCATACGTGGACTTCCCAAAGACAACGACAACAATATAAATATATATATATTATATATATATATATATATATATATATATATATATTATTATTAGTTATCTATGGGACACAATGTTTCGACGTTTACGGTCTCATCAGTGGTGGGTCGACATTAACAAGCTGCTTCNTGTACTCTCTTTCTTATTGTCTTTTTATTCCTCTTCATAAATATTCTTTCCTCTGAGCATGGTCCCCTTTTGTCCCCTTAATTTTTTCTAATACAATCCCCGAATTGCCATATTTAGCTGAGGTGGACGACACTCATAAGAAATATATGGAATTCGCAGAGTAAGCGCAGCACCAGCCAATTCAGGATATGCATGTCCGCATTTTCAACTTGCGACGATGCGATGGTATCATTTTTAACTGAGGTGTCTGCAAAGATAATAACCAGTCGCAACAATAAAGAAACAGGCATTATTAATATGAGATATGTAGAAAATACCCTCTCCGACGGGTTTTAGTGCTATGGAAATGCAAACTAAAACCTTCTCCAGGTTCATGAATTCATGTGACCGGGTCCTATTTCCGACGACGCAAACCATTACAACACGACCACCTCAAAATATTAGAGTGTACAATTTACTATAATATATATAAAAGTATATATATATATGAGGTGTTCGGTTGTAATTAATGATCGTTCCCCGCGAAATATCTCTCTGTGACCGTAAAATACATAAACAAATTCCAGTTGTACTTAATCAAGTTAAAAACACCAGTTCCCGCTTACAGCTGTCAGTGTTACGAGGATTCTGATAATCAGGCTTGGCCTAAACGGTTAGTCTGAGTTCGAGCCTAGCCCAAAATATTGTGTCTAGCCCACACTGAAAGAGCGTTGAAACGCCGAAAACACGTGTCTGTGGATGATTTTATTGATATAATATAAAAATATAATATATATATATAATATGCTTGTGTGCGTGTGTGTGTGTAGTGTTCTGGTGTGTATGTCTTGTGTGTGATCTTTTGTCTGGGTGTCTGTGTGTGTGTTTGTGGGTGTTTGTGGCATGTGTGGTGGTATGTGTGTTGTTATGTAAGGATGTCACAACGGAACATGTGACTTGGGGATGAACTTACTTACATATAATATATTAACACACACACAATTATATATATTTATATATATATGTATTGTGTGTGTGGTGTGTGTATGTGTGTCTGTGTGTGTGTTATGTTGTGTGTTCTGTGTGTCTGATTATGTGTTAGTGTGTGTGTACGTGTGTGTGTGTCCTGTTGTGTGTGTGTGTGTCTGTGTGTATGTGTGTCTCTGTGTGTATGTTGTGTGTGTGTGTGTTTTGTGTCCTGTTTGTCTGTGTGCTGTTCTGTGTCGTGCGTTGTGGTGTGTAGGTATTGTGTGATGTTTTGTGTAGTGCTGTTGTGGTGTCTGTTTGTCTGTGTATCTGTGTTGTTGCTGTGTGGGTGTGTGCTGTGTGGTATGTGTGTCGTGTTTGTGGTTGTTGTTTGTGTGGTGTGCTTTTGTGTGTGTGTCTGTTTGTTCTGTGTGTCTTCCCTGTGAATCATTGTATGTGCGGGTGTGTGTGTTTGCTGTGTGGTTATATGTAGTGTTGTGGGTCTGTAGTGGTGTCGTGTTTGTGTGGTGTGTGTGTTGTGTGTGTGTGTTTTGTGTGCAAGGATTCACCAATTTAAGTTTGCATTCTGCAAATTTTAAATGCATTATATTTACATAGGCGTTTTTCTCTTGGCTGTGAAATAATAATTCTTTTCCTTTTTTTTTTACTCTTCACAATACAAGATCATTTGAACGCTTTTGTCAACAGTAAAAGACCCGGGACGGCTATAGATTGGTCTACCTTGCTGTGAAGTGGGCGGAAGGTATGTTATGCTGATTGTATCTGTGGCTGGAAGCTGACAAAGGCAATGTCTTTCTAGATTGGTTATCGTCACTAGAAATAATAATATATGATATCATAATATATATATATATATCAATACTGAGAACGTCAATACCCAGTCTATAGACGTCAATTACCCATAAAGTGATTCAATCAGAGGACTGTAGTTATGCGCGTGATATCGTCTCGATGGCTGTAAGTCGACTAAGCTCTTACCTTGTCTCATTTTAAGGCTTTGCTCCGATTGGTCTGTTTCTCAGAATGTACATATCGCTATAAAGGATATCGTTTCGTGATTGGCATTGCCACTAAGTTGATCGGAAATTACTGATTCATTTCTAGTTTCACTTTCACTTCACTTCTTTATATTATATATATAATATAATATATATTATATATATATATATATATATATAAATGTTCCAAACGGATGCTCGTCTTCTTTTTAACCCTGAACCTGGTAAACAAATGCATTGTGTTTATTTAAAACAGATAAAAGAACACAAGTTTGTAAAAATATCCGAAGGGCCAGCACAAAACTCATGGTAACACGCATGCGCAGAAAGTATATTTAATATCGATGGAAACAGGTGGCACGAAGGACTTGACGTATTAAAAACAACTCGATACTTTTTTAGATTATTTGTTTATTTTTAGAAAGTAAACCGTAATGTATTTGTTTATCGATATTTTTGTAAGCAGGCACAGGACCAAAGATTAATGCCGTATATATATTCTGAAGACTCAAGGGGGGGGGCGTATGTTTAATTGTAATTGTATGGGTAATCTCTGCATATATTAATATAGACCTGAAATACTCATAATAACATGTGAATATATATAAAACTGATATATATGAGAAGAGTCGATTCGTTCTATGTGTGCGAAATATTTCACACACATAAACTGACCGAAAACACATGTGTAATGATACGATTAATGTATTATCGATAAATTCATTTTATCCATCTACATTTCTTTCTTTACTCATTTTTCCTCATATTGTCGATTCAAATCCTTTTCCATTTTCACACACACACAACATCCACATACACACACAACACACACAACACACCACACCAAGATATATATATATACTATATATATATATATGTTTGTGTGTGTGTTGTCTGTGTTGCCGTTGTCCCTGTGAACATATATATATATATATAAATATATATATAATATATAATATATATATAATATATAAAAATTGTTGTTCTGGTTTCCCAAACGCAGAGAAAAATTCAAATATTTTATAAAAAATGAAAGGTCCTCAAAATGTATTATGTTTCAGAAAAAAAAATT
>CM042165.1:70031316-70048816 GCA_023376005.1 Doryteuthis pealeii
TGAATACTTTAAAGTAATATAAAGGAACTTCTATAGAAATGTTAACATCTTTTTTAAAACATATTGTGTACCTTATACTTGGCTATGGACCGGTTAAGTAATCTTAATGGCGTAGATCCCAGGCGGCCATCCCCCAGGCAACACCTGTCTCCTTGGTCTAAAGGGACAGGGCTAGGTTTATTGCCCAGTGCCTGAGGCACCCATCTTTGAAGTGAATTCCGATGGGATCTACGCCTTTTTTGCAACCGCCATCCCATGAACTTCGCTTCGTGGGTGGTCCCACATTAAATGACCTTGTGTCACACCCATATACGTGGGATGCGAGGTAAATAACTACTGTATGTGTTGATTCCATTAGTGTCATCGTCATAGGAAATGGACACGTGAGTTCAAATTTTGCAAGGATACTATGTTGTTTTTTTTAAACTAACTTTTATTTGAAAAACTAACAAAAATATGGTGTTATTATATATATTTACCAACCCCTCCGCATGAGCAGGATGTGACACAAGGTCAATTTCTTAAGCGGAGTTCAACAGGCTTGAATTCAGAGTTTTTCTTCTTCTTTTAAACCAGTTGCCTAACCAAGGTTAAAGAGCCCAGTCTGCCCTACTATTTATCCATAGCTGGAGGGAGATTAGGATTCATGCCTTTCCCAAGGGTATTAGCGCTAAGTGAAATGCAATTACCATGTCCAGGATTTGAACTCGGGATGACGAGTCCATTTCCTATGACTTTAACCATTACACCACGCGCTTCCTATAGTGTTATTATAGGGGGCTGAAACGGATTAATGGCATTTCAGTTAATTTTAGTGAGGAAAATTGATTTCATATACGATGAAATTGAGTTACGAGCAAAACGAATTAATCTTGTTAGTCAAGGTACCACTGTACATTTACCGGACAAAAATAAAGATTTTGAGGTTTTAACAACAATGGAGATATATGGACAAACAGAAAAACCACAAAAACAAAAATGCAATGAAAAGGAAACTATATGGAACTTTCCCAACACTTCCAGTAAAATTTAGCCAATGAGAGATGAGGACAGAAAGCATTGAACACCATTGGTGATTGTCTTCAAATCAATTGCTAAATAGAATTATCTGCGAGTAAGAACTTTTGGATTTGCACCAAAGGAAACCTAGAGAACAACTGAACCCTAACTCACTACAGATTAGGACTTATATATTTACAAAATCTACAGACTAGGATTAACCAACTGTACATTTACTGGTGTTTTTTAATAGAGATGTGTGATTCTCAACCCTTAAACCTTGGCTTCTTTTTTATGTTTTAGAACCTAGATCACCAAAGATAAGCAGCAATTAGTCAGTTCAATTCTTAATTAGGTAACTACTTAAGCAACAGCAGGGACTGTAAGCAACCTGAGTCCTTAGTTTATCAAAATGACATGATTCAGCATTAAATGACCCGAAAAGGGTTGAAATGCCGTAAAACAACCAACTAACATATCTATGTTTTAGAATGCCATTTTTTCCAAGAACAACACTTTATAACGAGCCCTGTTGGCTGGGGTTTAAGAATACACCAACTGCACCTCTGCAGAGGGGTAAGACTCCACCATTGGGGCCACCTGTTAGCCGAGGGTAGCGACCCGTGATGCCTAAGAGGGGACCCTGATGGATGAGCAGTCCTTGATATGTTAAACTCCACTTATACCTTTACTTAGGCTAGACGGGCGGTCGGAGAGGCCCCCTCCGATCAATTGGCTGGTTATTTCAAGCCCTAGCACCTATATGATTGCCCCAACCCTATTGCTCTTATAGCAAACCCCAACCCTTTTTATCCTATATGTGCTAGAAGGCAGTGGTTGAGGGTCTTCATGTCCTGGGAATGACGTTAAACTCTATCTGAGGATGAGGTTCTAGTTCTAGCAGGTTTGGAGAATGTGGAGCACCCCTTCATCACTATTGCTCTCTGGTCCCTCTGACCCGGAGTGGTAGTACCGGTTAGAGTTCTATTTATGGGTTAATAGAAAAATGTTTATAAAAAATATGAGTCTCCATTAAGAATTTCATTTCAAAGTTTTGTCGGCATTAAATGACCCACTGTGGTTGCTATGCCGTAAAATAAACTAAACCAAACCAAACTTTCTAAATCAAAAATAAGTCCTAGACCTTTTTAAAAAATAAAAGATCAATACCAGGTGTGATAAAAAAAGTACGGAAACTGAATTTTTAATAAAATAAAAAAGAAGACTGACGCATAAAAACAATTTAATAATTTAGACTTTGGAGTCATAAAAGTCCAAGAAAATATATTTTTAGCTATTTACCAAAAAAATGGTATCTTGTAGATTGACTCCATTTTCACCAACCTTGTTATCTGGGGCTGTATAATACACCAAGTGCACTTTTGCAGAGGGGTACAACACCGCCCCCCCCCCCAATGGGGCCACGTGATGACTTTCGGTGGCTACACGTGATGCTTACGGATGGAACACTGGTAGCTGAGCAATCTCTGACATGCAACACCCCACTTTGGTCCTTACTCAGGCTATACAGGCAGTCGGGAAATCCCCCGGCTGATCATATGAATCCCTAGCACCTATATGATTGTCCTGGTCCTATTGCCCTTATAGCAAGCCCCAACCCTTTTTATCATACGGGTGCTAGAAGGTAGTGGTTGAAGGTCTTATTTTCCTGGGTATCACGTTAAACTCTATTTGGTGAAAGTTTCCGTTCTGGAGCTCTGGGAAATGTGGAGTACCACTTCATCACCATTACTCCCAGGTCCACTCTGACCCGGACTAGTAGTACCTGTTAGGGTCACATCTATGGATTAAATGGAACAAAATTATTTTTTTAAATGTGTTGTTTTTTTAACTGAGTACCCATCAATAATGAATAAAACAAAACATTTCGGCATAAAATGACCCAACAAGGGTTGACATGCCGTAAAGATAAACCAACTAACTCAATCTATTTTCACGGATAAAAAAATGCACCTTAATTCAAGCACTTTCTATGACTTTACTCAATGTTTCTGGGAGTCAATCATCTTATCCCTGCATGAATATTTGTTGCATAATCTATGGTAGCATAGATTATTGACAACACTGTGTAGAGTAAATGGACATTTACAGACAGTTGGGGACCTTTGGCCCCAGATGCGGAAAACCCGCGAATCACGTGAAGTCACGTGATAGCTAGTTAGCTCATCAGTTCCAACGAGGATCTTAAGCAGGAAAGATGTTTCTTGCTTAGTTGGACTCACCTGCACGCACGCTGTGTTTTAGTTAGTAAGAAAATAAACTTTTTTTAAGTAAATAAAAGATTTTTAAAAGAACAGTATGGCGTTGTTGGTTGACGCATGCTTTAGTTAGAAGACCGGCCAAGAAAGAAAATGAATCACGATAACAGCAAACAGGAGAGAAGCTAGACGATCGAATGGCCAAAAAAGCGAAGAAGAAAGGAAGTAAGTTATGCATCTCATCTCTCTCCCTAGTAATGGAACATTGTGTATATACTCGCAACATGACCATGTGCGTATGTAATATATAATTCTTGAGCTGTAGCAATGTCTTAAGCTTATTCGAATATGCACACTCCTTTAAATAGCCCCACAAAAAAAGTCAGACCGACAAAGCAGGCGAATGGGTAGGCCATTTGAATTTTGGATTTCTTGAAAATTTTCAGTCCCCATTTTTTTAAGGAAATTATAACCCTCTCAATTGAATAGTAAAATGTTATTATTTCAATGTGTTTCTTTCACATAGTTACTTGAAGTTTTCAATTTGCTTATGTTACTTGTAATATTTGAAAAATTATATAAAAATTAAATCAAGATAAAGTTAAACAATTTCTTAATTTTTCAGTGGGTCATCCTGTATAATAAACTGATAATGTCTTGTAAATCCACTTGATCTGCTACTTCTCAATTAACTACAAAGATCAAGCAATGAAAATATCAGATCAAATTTTCAGCTTATAACTGTGTATTGGAAAATCTTAGATCAAAATTCTGCAAATAAATGTGCCTTTGAAATTCTCAGATTATAGTGCCATTTTAGTAGTTGAGTTGTGATCTTATATTTTTTTTTCCTGTATCAGTAAAATTTCAGATCAAATTTTCAACTAACAAATGTGTATGGGAAAATCTCAGATCAAAATTCAATTCATAACTGTCTTTGAAAATCTGATTTAAAAAAATCAACTAATTACCGCGTCAATAAAAAATATCAGATCAAAATGTACCTCATGCATGTGTCTTTGAAAATCCCAGGTCAAAATTCAACCCATACCTGTGTCTTTGAAAATCTCAGATCAAAATTAAATCCATACCTGTGTCTTTGAAAATATGATAAAAATTCAACTAATAACCGTGTCAATGAAGATATCTGATTAAAATTCAACTAATAACTATGCCTTTAAAACACTCGGATCAAAATTTAACTCGTACTTGTGTCTTCAATTTATAACTGTGTGTAAAAATCTGATAAAAATTCAAGTAATAACCGTGTCAATGAAAGTATCTGATAGAAGTTCAACTAATAACTATGTCTTTAAAACTCAGATGAAAATTCATCTAATAACTGTGTGAAAATCTTAGATCAAATTTCAACACACAACTCTGTCTTTAAACATCTGATAAAATTCAACTCATAACCGTGTCAATGACAACATTCGATCAAATTTCAACTACTAACTGTTTCTCTAAGATATCAGATCAAAGTTCAACTCTTAACTGTGCCAATAAAAATATCAGATCAAATTTCAACTCATAACTATGTTTGTGGTATCTCCCGATCAAAATTCAATAGTTATTTATGTCTTCAAAACTGTCAGATCAAAATCCAGCAAATTAGTCAGTCGTGGCAAAATAATGAAAGAAATTATCTTTAGAAAGAATAGTTATTTTCCTGACCTCCCAACATAAAGGGTTTTTTTTAACGTGGTAAGCCACGCATGAACCAAAGCTCATATGATGGCTAGTGCAAAAATGCTATCTTTAGAAAGGTTATATCAAAATAACGAAAGAAATTGTGTTTGAAAATGTTACATAATTGATGGATCACCTATATATTATTTAGAGTAAAAGTTAAAATAACGGTAATTTCATATGAAAATAGTTAGTTGATTGACAGATTTTAAACGTTTATTGACCTCGGCTCTGATTCGCCAGAGCCAAACGTGAGAAAGTTAGTTTAGAAAATCAGTCTTGGCTGGGTGACAAAACAGGACGGACGCAAGATGGCGTATCCCGTTCGAGGCCATTTCTCCACGCGTGCTAGTTTTTCAAAAATTAGTGAGTGGGAAAAAAGTATTTACTATTCACTTGATCTTTTTTTTCTGCCACTTTTAATTATAAATTTTATCTCTTTTTTGGTCTCTTCATCCTTCCTTTTTCTCACTCTAACTGTTCTGTTTTGCCTATATATATATATATATATATATATATATATATGGAGATAGGGTGGATGTAGTAGAATCCGACAGTATGAGGTAGGTAAAAGGATGGTGAACAAGAAATGATAATTCAAAACAAATCTAAGAGTTGGAACGTTTCGTCCGATTTATACGGACACCATCGGTCAAATGATTTTTGTTGAAAGCAAAATTACGTGCAAGTACAAGTGAATTTGGTGAGTGAGTTAGTAGCGGAAGTGAAGGGAGGGAGGATAGGGGCAGACTCACCCCCCCTCACCAAATTCACTTGTACTTGCACGTAATTTTGCTTTCAACAAAAATCATTTGACCGATGGTGTCCGTATAAATCGGACGAAACGTTCCAACTCTTAGATTTGTTTTGAATTATCATTTCTTGTTCCCCATCCTTTTACCTACCTCATACTGTCGGATTCTACTACATCCACCCTATCTCCATATATATATATAGGGCCCTCATAAGTGGGGTGAGAGGCAAATACCTCTAAATATGTCCAACAGTGAATTTGGCCGCTGTACCTTACGAGTCAGCATCGTTGATCCCGGGGGGACATCCCCCAGTCAACACCTGCCCCCTTGATTTAAAGGGACAGGACTGGATCTATTGCCTAGTGCCTGAGACGCCCCCTTGATGGGCAATACCGACAGGATAAACGCATCTTATGCCTACTACCAATGAGATTCGGCTTGTGGGTGGGTCCACATAAAAATGTCCTTATGTCACGCCCTCATAAGTGGGATGAGAGGCAAATACCTCTAACTCCGTTTTCGACCGGGTCCAGTGAGCTTTGGCTGCTAGACCTTACAAGTTAACATCGTTGATCCCAGGTGGCCATCCCCTTAGGCAACACCTGCTCCCTTGATTTAAAAGGGTAGGGCTGGGTTTATTTCCCAGTGCCTGGGGCACTCCTCTTGAGGCGGAATGCCGACGGGATCAACGCATTTTTTGCACCAGCCATCCATGAGCTTCGGTTTGTAGGTGGTCCCACATTAATAGAGCCTTGTGCCTAACCTGTACACGTGGGTTACGTGGTAAATATCCTAGTATGTAGATATGTCCAACAATATTAATAATGTAAAACAATTTTATCAATAATTGAGGTTTAAATAAAAATAAAATCCTGAAGAATGTGACATAAATAACTAAGGGAATTGTGACTTGAGTAGTGATATAGTTTCGGTTATTTTGAGGGAAATAAAATTATACCATAGAATATAGACATGAAACAAATCAATACCATACAACATAATCCCCAATAATGCTAACACATTGTTAAAACCAATTACTAAAAAGTATAAATATAAATACACGATATGTATTTATTCTAACCGTTAGGCATGATATAACCCCAGACGGGTTGATATGCCGTTAAAATATCTTTAAAAAAAAACAACCAAGTTTCGGTTGCGGACAAATAAACGCACAAGCTCTATTATAATGATACCAGGAAAATCCATTCCTTCAAAAATCCTAAGATGTGATTCTATTTTTATTAAGCATTCATAGAGGATGAAATATGAAGAGGCTGAGTGCCATTCTGTTTAATAGTCATAAAAATCTCACCATTCTTTTGTTAGTTTTTCTTTCTGTATCGCTTTTATGACAATTCTTCCACCTACTCTCAGCTGATTTTTAAAGGGTTTCGTCAATATCAAATATCGCAATGTAGCAACAGTGATAAATTCTGAGTACCTCTCGGACGTCGAGTTGAATTATCTATTTGTAAGGGCCGTATCAGATGTCTAAAAGACGGGGATCTAAAGTTTCCACAAGTAACAGTTCGTATATTTATTGGCATTTTTGTAAATAATCTAAAACAAAGCTCGGTATAGTTTCTTTATATTTTTCAACCATTTTACCATCTATATCTCAATACACGTATTCCTTAATTGTACCACCGTTATCACCTTGCAACACCCTCCGGTTACAAATGGGACCGTCCAAATCGTCCAAGATGAAATGCAAAACTGTAAATCCTGAGTATCTCGTGCTGCTTATCCGCCGAATTCTTATTTTTTTATGAGTGTCGTCACCTCAGCTATATAATGGACTATTCTGTTTTTTTTATTATAAAGAAAGAAAGAGAAGAAAAACAACATACTACACAGAAAAATATAGTGAGAAAGAAAGAAAGAAGGAAAGAAAGAGAGTTGGTCACAGAAATGGGTTAATGTGTATATGTGAATGTATGTATGTATGCGGTATGAACATGTGTTTGTAAGAGAAAATATGTATGTATGAATGTATGTACCAGAATAATACCTGACATACTGAAGTGGGTTGTCACAAAATGTGGAATTGAGTGACTATCAGAATTCTATTTTTTGGAATAATCCTAACAAATTAATAATACTCTTAATCAACCGTTATCATCTCGCAACGTTAAAAATGAGACTGTTCAAATCTTCCAAGATGAAATGCAAAAATGTAAATCCTGATTATCTGGTGTCGCTTATCCGTCGAATTCTTATTTCTTATGAGTGTCATCACATCAGCTAAATAATGGACCATTCCATTTTTATCAGAAAGAAATAAAGGACATGCTACACAGAAAAAACATAATAAAAAAAAGAAAGAAAGAAAGAGAGTAGGTGAAAGATAGTGAGAACAGAAGCGATAACACTAATCTGTTTCTATCGAAAAGAAGAAAAGAAAGATAACAAAGGTTAGAGAGTTAAATCAAAGTTATAATACTTTTTACATATTGAACTATTTCGCAATAGCTCTTAAGTAAACATATCAAACGTTGTAATAATTAAATTATCATGATGTGGTATATACAAGGGTCCTGTTAGTTTTGTATATAATCCAAACCGTCCGCTGCAAACAGGATATGGCACAAGGTCAATTCTTTCATCAGAGTTTAATAGGTTTGAAATCGGAGTGTTCTTTCTCCTATGCTGTATACCATACCAGAGTCAAAGAGCCCAATCTGTTCTACTATTTACCGATGGCTGTAAGGAGAATACTTGGATTCATAACGTTCGCAAAGGTATTAGCGTTATGGGAAATGCAACCAGCCATGTCCAGAATTTGTGACCATGTCCATTTACTATGACGATAACCATTACGGTACGGGCGCCTCCGATGTAGAAATAAATAAATAAATAAATAAATCAGTGAATAAATGTATGTTGATATTTTACGTCGAGATCTGGTGTCACTTACCAGCTGTCGTTATCATCTTACAAACACCCTCTGGTTAAATCCTGATTATCTGATGTTGCTTCTCCGCCTAATTCTTATTTCTAATGGGTGTCATCACCTCAGCTAATAATGGACCATTCCATTTTACTATAAAGAAAGGTAAAAAAAACATGCTACACAGAAAAATATAATAAAAAGAAAGAAAGATAAAGAGTGGGGATGAGTCTGCGGAAGCGATAACACTAATCAATTTCAATCGAACATAAGCAAAAGATGAAAAGAAGGAAAGAAAGAAAACAAGTTAGAGAGAGTTAAATCTTTTTACATATTGAATTATTTGCAATACCTCTTAAGTAAGTAAAGTAAAGTCGTCGGGTCGACCTAATGTCGGTATCAGCCAATCAGCGAGGGAATCTATCCCTTTTCACTAGCACTACCCAAAGGAGATTGTTTTTCGTCAGAGGTGGAGCGCCACACCTACCATCAGCTCCTTACTTTACCGCACAGATCCCTGTGCTACTCATACGCTGAGTTGGCGAGGACCGGTATCGAACTAAGAACCTTGCGGTTTCTATCCGAACACTCTACTGACTGAGCTAACTCGGCCCCGAAACATATCAAACATTGTAATAATTAAATTCTCATACTGTGGTATATCCACAGGTCCTGCTAGTATTTATTAAAGTACTATAAGCAAACTGCGTGACTAATCTGAGTAGACTATATACTTTCAAGAAAAGCAATGGAAAATCTTTATCTCCACTGCGAGGATTAGTATAAATCCTAATATGTCATTTTTTTTCTTTTTTCAAAAGGAAGGGATGAAGATTATCTATTTATTATTTTCTTCCTATCAAATTGGCATCACATAAATTGTTCTGTATGAAAGAAACCCTTTTATGTATTTACCCAACCCCTCCGCCACGATCCGAATGTGACACAAGATCAGTTTTTTTAGCGGAGTTTAAAAGCGGAAAATTAAAACAGAAAGTTTTTTGGTGGTCCCCCATGACAGTTTGACTACAGTCTATGAATGAACTTTTTGCGAATTGGGTTACGGTTTAGGGGTTTGGGACGAAGGTTGATTTTAATTACCTATTGCTTAAATAAAAATAAAATATTACTATACATTTAATTAACCATTGAAATTAATTATTGAACCCAATGGTAGACACATTAGTCTCAGTTGTTTGTGTTAGTATTGCAATGTATAATTTCAATTAAACTTGGTTTTAAAAAATATTTTCAACATTAAATGTATAGTAATTTAGGGTTTTTTTATAAAGCAATACGTAATTAAAAACAATCTTAATCCCCAAACCGTAACCCAATTCACAAAATGTTCATTCATAGACTGTAGTTAAACTGTCATGGGGGACCACCAAAAAACTTTCCGTTTTAATTTTCCGACCAATTTGCAAGTTTTGCCAATGGAGATTGCAATTTTGAATTCAATTTTCTGATTTTTCTTCTCGTTTTCATTTTACTAGTTACTACTGTAGAGCTACCTTACTGCCTCCCTTAAGCATTGGCTATCACGTTGTTATATACCGTCACTGGACCCGACCAAGAACACGAAACACATGTATATATAGAAATATAAAGTCTCCCTCTTTCTGGCTCTCTTTACTATCAAGGCTACTCTCCTCTCCGCCTTACCCTCTCATGTATATATAAAAAATATAACGTTATATTTTCATTCTTCGATTGTGTGTAAACTGAGAGTCGCCAATAAAGAAGTGAACATACACAGGAGCCTTCGGAAGTTCTGACTGGGAGCGATTACCATCTCGATCTGCCCAACCCTGATTTCTAAGGGTTTTTTTAATAATTCTTTAACTCACAGGGCCATGCCTCTTCGATAGTGACACCTACGCAGTTTTCCTGTAGACACACCTCTTCAGCCACGCCGCTTTTTTTATTGGTTATGGTCTACACCTACACATTTTCTGTGTCTACGCATTGTCAATTTAATTTTAATTTTAATTTTTTTTATTCTTATATCTTATGAGTTTTCATTATAAAGAAAGAAAGGAAAGAAATAACAGATGCTATACAGAAAAATATCATTAGAAAGAAAGAAAGAAAGAAAGAAAGAAGAGGAAGGATAAAGAAGAAGGGCTGTGCGTGCGGAAGTGATAACGCTAAACTGTTTGAATGGAACATAATGAAAAGATTAAAAGAAGAAAAGAAAGAAAGAAAAAAGAGGGGGGAGAGTTAAATCGAGATTATTATATTTTTTACATAATGAAAGGAGCTGATGGTAGGTGTGGTGCCCATTCAGATACAAAAACAATCGCCTTGGTCTAGCACTAATGAAAAGAGGATAGACTAACTCGCTGTCAGGCTGATACCGACTTTAGGCCACCCCGACGACTTTACTTTACTTTTTACATATTGAACTATTTAGAAATAGCTCTTAAGTAAACATATCAAATATTATTATTATTATTATTATCAGTCGGTACAGCGTCCGACTAGGAACCACAAGGTTCCGGGTTCTATACCGGTCTTCGCCAACTCAGCGTACAAGTAGCACAGAGATCTGTGCGGTAAAGTGAGGAGCTGATGGTAGGTGTGACGCTCTTTCTCAGATGCCAAAACCATTTCCTTGGTCTAGCGCTAGTGAAAAGGGATAGACTCCTTTGCTGTCGGATTATCCTGTTTATTCAAATTCTCCCCTTACTTAATTTTATATTTTTTTAAACTTTTTGTGGTGGGAAAGGAAAGGGGACATGGTTTAACGGATACAAAATATCAAGTAGACGTTAAGCTGAATTGAAATAAAAACAAATTTATGGTCCCTTCTATTGCTTTCATTGTTCAAATTCACATAAAATATAGTTTTATACTCGAACCATAAACGTTGTTTGTTTTTATTTATTGCGCATGCGTACTTAAAAGGATATTAATGTCTGCGTTGCCATAAATTTATGGGAAAAGAAATGACACAGATTTACTGGGGATGCGGATGCGGGGGTGAATGGCGTTCGCGGATAACATTAAATTTACGCTGAGCAAAATAACGATTACTTTACATTATATTTTAGATGAAACACGCTTTCAAAACTGATCGTTAGGAACATTTCATATTGACCTAATATTTGGCTTTTTTTTTTTTTTTTTTTTAATGGCATATCAAAATTCGTGGGTTATTTAATGCCAAATCAATCCTTATACAGCGTGTCCATAAAGTCCGTGTGCACTTTAAAGAATTTTTAAAAAATATTCTGAAACACAATTAGGAAGAGAAAAAAATGTTACAAATTTGTTTATATATCACTTGTTATATATAAAGTATAAATTTAGTAAGCATTGTTTGCTTTGTTTTACGGCATATCAACCTCAGTGGGTCATTTAATGCCGGCAAAGTTTTAAAATAAATTTATTCTTGATAGGTACCCAATTTTTTTATAAACAAAATTTTTCTATTTAACCCGTAGATGGGACCCTAACAGGTACCACTACTCCGAGTCAGTGTGTACCAGGGAGCAATGGGGATGAAGGGGTAGTCCACATTCCCCAGATCTCCAGAACTGGAACCTCACCATCAGATAGTTTATCGTCATACCCAGGACATGAAGACCCTCGGCCACCGCCTTCTAGCACCCATATATGATAAAAAGATTAGGTGGTTGCCATAAGGATAATAGGATTGGGGCAATCATATAGGTACAAGGGCATGACTTGACCAGCCGATTGATCGGAGGGGGCCTCTCCGACCACCTGTCTAGCCT
The DNA here is from genome assembly GCA_023376005.1 of Doryteuthis pealeii. Taxonomy (NCBI): domain Eukaryota; kingdom Metazoa; phylum Mollusca; class Cephalopoda; order Myopsida; family Loliginidae; genus Doryteuthis; species Doryteuthis pealeii. The sequence goes on from CM042165.1 coordinate 70,043,615, forward strand.
ATGTAAGGACCAAAGTGGATTGTTGCATGTATTGGACTGCTCAGCCTCCTGTGTTCTATCCTTAAGTATCACGTGTCACTACCCACGGCTAACAGGTGGCCCCAGTGAGGGAGTAACCCCTCTGCAGAGGTGCAGTCAGTGTATTCTAAGGCCCCAGCCAACAACACATTCAAATCCTAAGTAATTGAAAAAGGCATACAATGAAAATAAGAGAAAAAACTATCATAACGGGTTGATATGCCGTTAAAATCAATAAACAAACAACAAACAGCAAGATAAGAATGTTTTTTTGTTTATTTTCTTTAATTATTTATTTTATCAAACTGTTTGCGAATTTAAGCAGAAATGAACCTATTCAATGCTTAGATGGGTGATTTCTCCCCATGTAAGCATTGAATATTTCACCAATATATTAATATTTCTGCCAACAAAAAGGGGTTTTCTGTTCTAACACTAAACGGTATATGATCGTTAGAAGATTTTGAAATGTAGAGTAGATATTTTTTAAATAAATTGTTATAATACCACATCAAATAAAGATAGAAATATAGTAAAAATATGAATGCTGTAAAATTTCAATTGCACCACATCCAATGAAAACCTCGAAATCTAGTAAAAATAGGCATAGCTTTAAATTTCAATCATACATACAAAGAAAAATCATGTCATTTTCATTTTAAAATGGGGTAAATAAGAATTTGGTTAGATAGGTAACACCAGTTAATCATGATTTACATTTTTGCATTGCATCTTGAACAATTGTGACTGTCTCAGTTTTAACTTTAGGGTGCTCATGGTATAATGGTTATCATCGTAGGGACCAGAGTTCAAATCCTGGACAAGGCTGTTTGCATTTCACATAGCACTAATACCAATTGGGAAATGTTTGAATCCAATGGGTCTCTTTCCAGCTATGAGTAAATAATAAGACCGACCGTGGTCTTTAACCTTGATTAGGCAACCAGTCAAGGAGAATAAAAAACTGAATTCAAATTTGTTAGACTCCACTTATGAAATTGACCCTGTAGCTTCGTTTTTGGTTTATTTTAATTCTAAAGTGCTCACGGACTTTGTGGACAATCTGTATGTATTTGCCACACATCCGCACAACTACGATGTGACACAAGGTCAATGTCTTAATTGAACAGGTTTATATTCAGAGTTTTCCTTCTCATAGACTGGTTGTCTAACCGTGGTTAAAGAGACCAGTCCACCGTATTATTTACCCATAGCTGGAGGGAGAACTGTTGGATTCATACCTTTCCCAATGATATTAGCTCTATGTGAAATGTAAACAGCCTCGTCCATGATTTCGACTCGGGTCGACGAGTACATTTCCTACGACTCGAACCATTACACTACGCGCCTCTATTACACCACGTGTCTCCATAAGTTTTTGTTTGTTTTTTTTGTTTTTGTTTTTTTGTTTCAGATTTCCTTTAATCTAAAATATTATTTTTGTTTATGAATACTTTCATAAAAATTCGGTAACTTTTTTTATGAGCCTTGTGTCAGCCGCTAGCAAAGTTAGGTATTAAATAGCAACTCTCGCTTTTAAATATTTAATTCGCAAGGTTCACTAGCCGTGGAAACGTCTATTCATATAATATTCATAATTAATCCCCCAGCAGTCCATCAGCCTAAATGAAAATTGAAAGAACATTAGAAGAAAGACGAGAACGATGACCTGACGGTCGTCTCAATCCCCTTTGGGGAGTGTGGGGGTAGAGTCGTGGTCGAATGGTATTCAATAATAATAATAAGATAGTTGATTATACAACCTTCCCATTTGCTGGGTAAACGGAATTTGCCTTGTGTGAGCCCATAAATATATATTATTAAGCGAGAACCTTGACATCAGCCGATGTATTTTCGTTGGGGAAGAATTGGAGGAATGATACGAGGATTGTTCGGCCTCCTCGGTCGGTGCAAATTTCGTTCTTGGCATTTATCTATGAATGGCATTTCATGACAAAGGATGATATTTTACATTTGAGTTGAGTGAATAATATGTCTTTATCTAAACTGACGGTATTAAATACACAAACGCACATCCAAATTACACTGAAATACACCCACAAAACACACACACACACACACACACACACACACATATACATACATATATAAACATATATATATATGTATATATATTTATTATAGTGTACAATACATTATGTGCAATTATTACTTTGGTTTCTAGGTATTTCTTATCAGGCGCTTTGTCGTGATGAAGGGTAGCAAGCATGCTGCCTGGAAACCAAAGCACCTTGCATCTATTGTACACTATAATAAATAAATACAGCTCTTACAAAAGTAATCGAGCAATTTATTCTCCAATACTAACAAAGGACTAACAAATATATATATATATATATATATATATATGGAGAAAGGTAGACAAACACGGGATGTTGTAGCAAATGGGTGTTTATTGACGTTGTAACGTTTCGGTCTATTAGACCTTCTTCAGGACTTTGGATTGAGTTCTTGCTTCAATGGTGAACATTTTCATACTAGTGAATTAGGAACTCGTGAATACCTAGACATCAGCACAATAAACATCTCATGTGTGTCTACCTTTCTCCACATACTTTTGGATTAATTTCCTCCTATTTCTCCCATATACATATATATATATATATCCGCACGAGCAGGATGTGACACAAGGTCAATTTATTAAGCGGAGTTCAACTTGAAGTCAGAGTGACCAGTTGCCTAACCAAGGTGCTGGAGGAAGTAGGATTCAACCTTTCCCAATGGTATTAGCGATAAGTTGCAGTCCGAGATTTGTATCTTTAAATTATTCCATATATAATATATGATGGTATGTATGTTCGTTTGTGTGTGAGTTGTGTGTGTGGACTTAATCATATTTCGAAACTTTCTGCGTGTCGATAAGATTGTTTAGTCTGGAATCTTTTATAATTTTTGCGTCTGCCAAATCAAGAAACGTTATTGACAAAACACTGTTTGCTTTTCCTTTTATTTTATTTTCTCACTTTCTTTACTCATCTATTTTACTTGGGTTTGTCGACAAAACGAAGGCGCTTGATTTTATATACCTACCTACGTTCATCCATTTAGTTCTTTTTTTTTTTTTGTTCTTGTTTTCTTTCCTTTTTGTTTTTTTGTTTTTTTTTTGCTTAAGCAGACACACACAAACGCGCCCATGTACTGACGGACACACGGACACAAACACCTAGCCTCACCCCTCACCCCCAATCCTTGTACACAGAGAGATGCTTATATCCTCATGTATACTAACCAGACTGTTGCGATAGAATGAGAGTCAGAACAAATCAATTTCACTGTAGATGCTTATCGTAGCACCTGCCGTAAGGTGAATGGTTAATGAGCTAGTCTCATAGATCCTTGTCAAATTTAATCGGAGTGATCTTCACGACAATGTCAGAGGTCAACACTTGGACGCCGGAGAAAGTCTAGATTTGTTTTGTTTTTCTCTGAATGTTTGAGATGAGGCTTGATGATTACTATTATCAGTGTTATTCGGACTATTGTCCCATCTTCATTGTTATCTGTACAACGTTTCGGCCGATATGCCCTCAGGCCTTCTTCAAGTATTTCTTGTCGGACTCGGGAATCTTCTTGGACTCGGAACCTTCTCGGACTCGGGAACCTTCTTTTCGAAATCGGGAACCTTCTTGTCGTAATCGGGAGCCATCACGGAACTTTGAAGGTTGTTTTGTTTTGTTTTACTGCATATCAATCTCAGTGGGTTATTTAATACCAATAAAGTTTTGAGATAAATTCATTCTTAATGGACACTCAATTTTTTTTATAAAATATTTTTTTCTATTTTCCCATAGATGGGTTCCTAACCGATACTACCACTCCGGGTCCGAGTAACAAGGGATCAATTGTGATAAAGGGGTGCTCCACATTCCACAAACGTCCAGAACTGGAACCTCACCATCAGATAGAGTTTGACATCGTACTTAGGACATGAAGACCCTCAGCCACTGCCTTCTAGCACCCCATATGATAGCGGAGAAAGTGGTACGATTTGTTGATTGTTTTTTTTTACGGCAGCTTTTGGGGTTATTTAATACCGAATCAAATCATTTGATAAACAAAGAACTCAGGTTGCTTAAGTGGCCACCCAATTATTGAATACGCTCATCGATTCTTAATTTTGATGATCTAGTGGGAACCGGTGTTTTCAGCACGACTTGGTTCGGTTGAATTGTTTTACGGCAGATCAAATATTTTAGGGTCATTTAATGCCGAATCAAGTCATATTGATAAACACAGTGTAAAGTTTTTAAATGCCATCCTTGGCCAGTTGAAAAGGCTTAAAGTAAGTAAGTCCTGAGTTATGGAATCCTTTGGTAAGCGAATAAGTCCTATCCTGCGAATAAGTTCTATCCTGCGTATAGTTAAAGGTCCAGTGATTTAATCCTATGTCTGTCGTCATGAAAGTCAAAGTAGTTATGGTCAGTATGGTCCGTTTAAGTATGTATCAACCTCAGAGTACTGTCAGTGATTGGCCAAGAGCTTGATCACATGTTGTGGTCGAGTCTATAAGTAGGAGTGGGCTTTTAACACACACCTTATATATACAAAAAAAGTCAACACACAGAACACAGGTTACTTACAATACGTAATATTTCTTATCACTGCTTATCTTCGGTCCGCCCTGTCGGCTGGGGCGTTAGAATGCACCAACTGCACCTCTGCAGTGGAGTAAGACTCCCCCAATGGGGCCACCTGTTGGCCGTGGGTGGCGACCCATGATGCTTAAGGATAGAGCCCAGATGGATGAGCAGTTCATGACATGCAATACTCCACTTTGGCCCTATCTTGGGTTAGACGGGTGGTCGGAGAGGCCCCCTCCGATCAATCGGTTGGTCACGTCAAGCCGTAGCACCTATATGATTTTCCCAACCCTATTACCCTATAGAGCCCCGCCCCTTTTTATCATATGGATGCTAGAAGGCGGTGGCTGTGGGTCTACATGTTCTGGGAATGACGTTAAACTCTATCTGATGGTAAGCTTCCAGTTTTAGAGGTTTGGGGAATGTGGAGCACCCCTTCATCACTATTGCTCCCTGGTCCACTCTGACCCGGAGTGGTAGTACCTGTTAGGGTCCCATCTATGGGTTAAATAGAAAAATGTATTTATAAGAAAATGTATGATCCATTAAGAATTGATTTATTTCAAAACTTTATCGGCATTAA
>CM042165.1:70056316-70058816 GCA_023376005.1 Doryteuthis pealeii
ACAGTGGTAAAACTTTAATTGAAAAACAAAAAATAAAAATAAAAACTGTGTATGATATTAAAGTGCATACCGTGATTACACTTCCGATGACAAAAGAAACCACAAAACGAGATAGATATATATATAAATATATCTAATTACTTAATTAATATTTTTTGTTAATTGTTTACCTAATTCGTAGCATCGGCTTAGGTAGATAGATAGATAGATAGATAGATGAGAACGAAAAACACGCTGTCTGGAAAGAGAGTCTTACGTAAATAAGCAGTTTTGAAATAGAGTATTCCAATGATACAAATGAAATATATATGTGCAGGGTGTTCGCAATAAATTTGACATATGTATATTTGGTTATTTTTCTACATAGGTTGGAGGTATTGACGCACACTACGCATCATTTAAATGCTTGGATCCTTCTTCATTCATATACGTGATGTCAGATAGAATGGATGCCTGGAACCCACCTGAATCATGGAAGAGAATAACTTGTTAAATGATGATCTGCGCCGGCCATCAAAATAAGGAGATTATGGTTGCTACCCAATGCTCCCTGAACACTGTAAAAACAATCAGGCATGAACTGGAGAATTGCAATGGATACTACGGGGCTGTGGCTAGAAGAAAGCAACATAACATACGATTTGATTGCGTTCGTACAGCAGAATTCCAGTGTTGGTGGACCATCAGATACCTACGTGGAGTTGCTAAAAACTGTAGTCAAGCCCTGGATAACAAAGGCGCCAATGGTAGGCCATATGTATGGCAGTAGGATTCGGCCCCCTGTCACACCTATGGGAAAAGTTAAAAATGGTTGTCGGCGAATTTTTACGACTACACCAGTCCCAATGTTTGGCCTCCGAACTCCCCAGATCCTAACCCCATGGATTATTATGTATGTGGCGCTGTTGAGAAAGACACAATCGCCGTGCCAGTATTACAAAAGCCCAGATGATCGACAGAATTAAGGTAGTTTTTGAGACCCTTCCCATGTAAACAGTAACATCAGCTTGCTCCAGGTACCGGAGCAGGATTGCGGCTGTGATCGATGCTAATGGAAGTTATTTTGAGTAGTGTAATGTCCGTGCTTTTTGAATTTCTTTACAATCTATTACATTTTGTAGTTACCAAGCTCTTTTTCTTTTTCCTTGTGAAACTGTCAAATTTCCCACGAACACCCTGTATATACACGCACACACACACACACACGTATATATATATATATATATATATATATATATATATATATAGAGAGAGAGAGAGAGAGAGAGAGGGGGAAGGAGGGAGAGAGGTGGAGTTCAACGGACTTATATACTATGACTTGTTTGATCTTCTTGAAGTTGTCGAGAAAAGAAACATCTTAAATTGTATCAAAGATTATAACATTCATTTATATGCATGCGTATCTACATTAGAGGTAATAAACATACTCTACGTGTCTTTCAAGTGAATAATAAAGAGGTATTATTGTAGAAACTTTGATCGATTAAATAAAAAAAATACCTTAAGAGGATTGTGATACTTTGAAATCCAATTCATTTGACTTTTCTTTTTGTATTTCATTGTTTGTTTTGTTTTTTGTTGATATTTTGTATATTTTTTTTAGCAATATGCACAGATTCCTACAACGTTAATAGAGAGATAGATTGATAGATAGATAGATAGATAGATATTTACAAAAAATGATAGATATGAACACTCTGATATATATATATATATATATATATATATATATATATATTATAAAATGGGTACAAGAGATAACCTACTCGAGTTTCAGTATAAGGATCTTCAGGGTTAAATCCACTGAATTAATCGAGACACCGATTAATAGCAGTCGATTTCACGTGGGTATTCATTGCATGAACACACACGTGAAATCGACTGCTATTAATCGGTGTCTCGATAAGAGAAAAGGGGAGAAGGAAAATACGAATTAACGCAGTGAAGGAGAAAAGAAGAAAGGGTGGAAGATTATAATGAAAGAAGAAGAAGAAGAAGAAGAAGAAGAAGAAGAAGAAGAAGAAAAAGAAGAAGAAAGAAAGAAAGAAATATTTAAAAAGACAGAAAATATTCAAAACGAAAGAACGAAAGAAGAAGAAGAAGAAGAAGAAGAAGAAGAAGAAGAAGAAGAAGAAGAAGAAGAAGAAGAAGAAGAGAAGAAAGAAAATATTTAAAAAGACAGAAAATATTCAAACGAAAGAACGAAAGAAGAAGAAGAAGAAGAAGAAGAAGAAGAAGAAGAAGAAGAAGAAGAAGAAGAAGAAGAAGAAGAAAGAAAGAAAGAAAGAAAGAAATATTCAAAAAGACAGAAAATATTCAGAACGAAAGAAGAAGAAGAAGAAGAAGAAGAAGAAGAAGAAGAAGAAGAAGAAGAAGAAGAAGAAGAAAGAAGAAGAAGAAGAAAGAAAGAAAGAAAATATTCAAAAAGACAGAAAATATTCAGAACGAAAGAAGAAGAAGAAGAAGAAGAAGAAGAAGAAGAAGAAGAAGAAGAAGAAGA
>CM042165.1:70063816-70066316 GCA_023376005.1 Doryteuthis pealeii
CTTTCTTTTTTCAGTCTTTTTTCTTTCTTTCTTCCTTTTTTCCTCAAATTTTCCTTTCTTCTTCTTCTTCTTCTTCTTCTTCTTCTTCTTTCTTTCTTCTTTTTTCTTTCTTTCTTTTTCTTTCTTCTTTCTTTCTGTGTATTTTTTCCTTTCTTCTTCTTCTTTCTTCTTCTTTCTTCTTCTTCTTCTCTTCTTCTTTTCTTTTCTTTTTTCTTTCTTTTTTCTTTTTTTTCTTTTTTCTTTCTTTCTTTTCTTTCTGCGTATTTTCCTTTCTTCTTCTTCTTCTTCTTCTTCTTCTTCTTCTTCTTCTTCTTTCCATCAACTCTACCTTTCCCTCTAACCCTTCCCTTATTCCTCCTTCTTATCAACCCCCACCTCCTCTACTTACTTTTCCCAACAATGCAGTTCCTCCTTGCTTCAATTAATATGGAATTCAAGAATGTCTTCCATTTACGATGCTATCAGACTGCGCATGCGTATACACTCGAACGCGCGAAAAATGTACTTATTTATATATTCTTATTTTCCACTATCATTTTTCTAGCATTTTTTTCCAACCTCCCCCTTCCTTCCTTCTTCCTTCCTTCCTTCCTTCCTTCCTTCCTTCCTTCCTTCTTTCCTTCTTTCTTTCTTTCTTTCTCTTTTCTTTCTTTTCGTTTCAATTTCTTTCACCCTTTTTCGTCATCATTGCATTTCATCTATGTTGTGATGTTAGTCCAACAGTAAAAAAGAAGTCAAGTCAAGATAGGGTAAAATAAGACAAGTGTATTTACAATAATGGTACATGTACGACTAGCTTGTCGTTAACGGGAACAGTACAACCTTTTCACTCGGTGTCTCACTATTTATAGTGAGAACCGGTGCATGTTCTCCACTGTAGGAACGGCCGGTACAACAATCTATATATTAATAGATTATCTGGTGTTGCTTAAGCGCCGAATTTTTATTTCTTATGAGTGTTGTCAGCTCAGCTAAATAATGGACCATTCCGTTTTTATTGTAAAGAAAGAAAGGGAAGAAATAGGACATATTACACAGACAGAAAATAATAAGAAATAAACAAAGAAAGATAAAGATAAGGGGAACGAGAGAGAGAGAGAGAGAGAGAGAGAGAGAGAGAGAGAGAGAGAGATTGAGCGCACAGAAGCGATAACGCTAATCTTTTTCAATCGAACATTATGAAAAGATATAAAGAAGGAAAGAGAAAAACAGAGTGAGAGAGAGTTAAATCAAGATCATTATACTTTGTACATATTGAACTATTTAGCAGTAGCTCTAAGTAAACATATCAAACGTTGTAATAAATTAAATTGTCTTACTGTGATATATCCACAGGTCATGCTAGTTTATTATTAATATCTTCTTTCTCCCTGACTGAAAATGTTCATATATTTCCAATATTTATTTCGTTTCATTTTTAAAGAAAGAAAGAAAGAAAGAAATAAAGAAAGAAGAAAGAGATACAGAGACGGGGTGAGAACGTGGAAGCGATAATGCTAATCTGTTTCAATCGAACATAATGAAAAGAAGGAAAAAACGAAAAAAAAGAGTAAGAGAGAGTTAAATCAAGGTTATTATACTTTTAGCTCAGTCGGTAGAGCGTTCGGCTAGAAACCTCAAGGTTCCTAGTTCGATACCGTCCTCGCCAACTCAGCGTATGAGTAGCACAGGGATCTGTGCGGTAAAGTAAGGAGCTGATGGTAGGTGTGGCGCTCCACCTCAGATGCTAAAAAACAATCTCCTTGGTCTAGCGCTATTGAAAATGGGATAGACTCCCTCGCTGACTGGCTGATACCGACTTTAGGCCGCTCCGACGACTTTACTTTTTACTACATATTGAACTATTTCGCAATAGACATCAAGTAAACGTATCAAACGTTGTAATAATTAAATTATCATACTGTGGTATATCCACAGGTTTTGCTAGTATATTTATTGCTGCTGCTCCTGATGTTGCTGCTCCTTATGTTGCTGTAATATTTTTAAAACTATTTTTTTCTTGCAAATTTCCGTGTTCAGTTCTCGCGACAAAGTTAAGCCTTACATTTTTATGTAGAATTTGTTGGGGGGGGGGCTGGGGTATTTTTAGTTATTTTTTACAGCTATTTGGAAGGAGTTCCGGACCATATTACCTTTAGGCACCCCTTTTTGATCTCCATTAAGACCTGACCTCGTTAGGGTTAGCGTTAGGGTTAGGGTTAGGGGTTAGTTTTATAATTTTTTTAAATCTAAAAATCGTCTCTTAAAACAACCGGATATTGACGGTGTAAATGAAAAACATGTCCTTTTTTAATCGAGATCAAAAAGCGGTGCTTAAAGGTCATATGGTCGGAGTTCCCGTGGCTTGATTAAGCTCGATATTGGTATGTATTTCTCTTTCCTTTAATTTAACTATGTCATCTGCTGGAACTGCCATGTCTACTAACAAAAGTGTTTGTTACTTCTTATTGATTACAAGGTAATTTATATCTACGTTTATATATAAGTTAAAGAAAGGAAA
>CM042165.1:70068816-70081316 GCA_023376005.1 Doryteuthis pealeii
TCCCCAGGAGACGACACAAGTTGTTCCAGACTCAAACAGCGAGAATGCCATCCAGCCCCAAACCGATCAAGAGGTACTAGCAACTCTGGTCTAACCTCGAGAAGTAAAACAAGTCACTACTCCTTTCAAATAGACCCGCAACGCATCAAGAATGAATAAAACAAAAACGTCTTTGTCATAAAATAACTCAACAAGGGTTGACATGCCGTAAAATTTGGGTCCGTAAAAGCCATTGGGTAAAGTGAATATCAGTTACACAGTTTTCTTTGAAATTTCTGTTTTCTTTTCGTTTTTTCTTTTCTCTTTATCTTTTGTTTTTTGTTTCTTTTTCAATCTGTCGTTTTATTAGGACAAAAAACGTTACGCCACGACTGCCCCAAAAGAGGGTATACAGAAAGTGATTCTTTGTTTTAGTGCAGGCTGTACCTACCCTAGTCAATTTCTTTCTTTCTTTCTGTCTTTCTTTCTTTCTTTCTTTGTCCACCTCAGTCCATTTCTTTCTTTCTTTCTTTCTTTCTTTTTTTCTCTACCTCAGTCCATTACTTTCTTTCTTTCTTTCTTTCTTACTTTCTTTCTTTCTTTCTTTTTTATATACCCCAGTTCATTTCTTTCTTTCTTTTTTCTTTCTTTCTTTTTTCTTTCTTTCTCTGCCGTAGTGCATTTCTTTCTTTCTTTCTTTCTTTCTTTCTATCTTCACTTCAGTTCATTTCTCTCTTTCTTTCTTTCTTTCCTTTCTCTGCCTCTGTCTATTTTTTCTTTTTTCTTTTTCTTTTCTGTTCTGCCTATCTAAGTTAATTTCCTTCTAACTTCTCTAATCTCTCTCTATATATATATATATCTTTTTTTATTCCCTCCTTCCTTCCTTCCTTCCTTCCTTCCTTCCTTCCTTCCTTTCTTCCTTCCTCCCTCCATTTCTTCCTCCCTCCTTCCTTCCTTCCTTCCTTCGTGCCTTGTTTCTTTCCTTTCAATTCTTTTTTCTTAGAGTACAATTATCTCAGATAATTTGTGTGTATTTCTTCATTCCACATTCTCGTTCTTTCTTTCTTTCTTTTTTCTTTCTCATTTTTTGGCGTTTGCCCCTCTCTCTCTCTCTCTCTCTCTCTCTCTCTCTCTCTCTCTCTCTCTCTCACACACACACACACACACACACACATACACACGCCCACTTTGTTTCTTTCAAGTCTTATTCTCCTATCACTTTCCCGTTGTTTTTTTTTGTTTTTTTTCCCTCCTGCCCACTTACTTTTTAATTCAAAACTTTCCTATTTTCATTTTCATTTTATTTTCTTATTTTCCTATTTTTCTTGTTTACTTTTCTATTAATCTCTTCATAAACAACTTTTCTTATCTTGGCTCAAACTTTTATCTGCTTCATCGTCTCTATTAATAAAATAATGGAAGCCCCTACTTGTCTGTTTTTCCTTATATTGGACCCCCGAGTAGATCGAGGCAAAAATGATGGCCGAATTTAACCTTACTAAAATGGCCACTCATAAAATAACATAGGATGTAATATCCGAATTGGCCAGTTTACTCCAACCAATACGCATCTTAGCTTAGTTTTCATGTCTTCCATATGAAATTTTATTTGGTGATGATTTAGAATTTGAGGCACTCGTTGGCTAACGGTTATCGTTGTAGGAAGTAGACTCAGTAAGTTAATATCCTGAAAGTGCTTGCTTGTATTTTACATAGCGCAAAGAGATTTGAAAACGTGTGAATCCGATTATTCATCTATTTGTAAATAGTAGGGTGTATATATATATAATTTAATATACCAAGATCCTTGCGGAGAGAAAAAACCCGGCAGAGAGTTTGATAAAATACTACCAAACATCAACCAGGAAGAAAAAAAATTTTTGAAAAAAAGAAAAGACCAAGATATTCGTACCAACAAAAAATAATCTATTGGTATAGTATTTGCCAAAAGAAAAAACAATTTATATGTATATATATGTATATAAGAATATATTATCATATAACCGCTAGGAGAAGCTAATTTGTAAAAAGTGCTCGATACCTAAGTAGAGCCAAGTAATAAGGATATCTACTGAGTCAGACGAACCTACTACGCTAATAGTAGGTTCGTCTGACTCAGTAGATATCCTTATTATAATATTATATATAATATATATTATATATAATTATATATATATATGAGAAGAAATATTTTCAAAAATATAACAAACTCATGATGTTACGATCAGGGGAAACAATTTTATGTTCAATACTTAAGTATTTCGGTATTAAACCAACTTCAGGTCACTGTTAAGAAATGTTTTTGTGAGGGAGAAAATGAAAGATGTTAAGTGTCCTGAAGATGGTTTAATACCGAAATACTTAAGTATTGACACATAAAATTGTTTCCCCTGATCGTAACATCCTGTGTTTGTTATATTTTTGAAAATATTTTCTTCTCATATTGTCGGATTAATTTCCTCACCGTATTTCCATATATATACATAAACCAAACCATACGTACCTCCTGAAAATAATCAGAGGGTACTATTAAAAAGGTCAAAAGAAAAAAATACTGGAAGAGTTGTCTAGGTTAAATATAATAAAATGCTCAATACAATAAGTAGAGCTAATAATAATAATAATAATAATACTAAAGTAAGCCTAATGAGTCACAGAATATCTACCTAGGTTTCTCCTAATGGATCATCAGAATAATTATTTAGAATTATCCTGATGCTCCTGAGAAGCCTAGGTAGAGATTCTCTGAGGGTTTTTTTAGGCTTACATTATATATATATATATATATATATATCCGTATGCTGGTTACAGGTAAGTTGGTATTAGGATGATTCTAAGTTGGACCTTTCTTCCAACAGCGGAATGTTCAGGTCCAAATTGAGAGCTGGATGTTCAGTATTATTGAACAGATCAATATAATAGGTAAAGAAAAATGACAGATTTTTCAGTCTTTTTTTATAATATATATATAATATATATATATATATATTATATATGTGTGTGTGTGTGTGTGTGTGTCTGTCTGTCTGTCTGTCTATATATATATGTGTGTGTGTGTGTGTGTGTTGTGTGTGTGTGTGTGTGTGCGTGCGTGCGTGCGAGAAAATGTAAGTAATCAGGCGTTGTTGACTCCATGTCCAGACTACTTAATCTTATATATAAGAAATACATTGCTAATTTAAAACAAAAAACATAAAATGAGTTAATATCTTCAATGACACTGGAGTTAAGATTTAGCAGTAACAATAGGGTTAAAAAAAATGTGTTAAAGAATATACGTTTCTACACTGCAGAAATATTAATGTAAAATATGACTTATCTGAACGCGTATTTTCTGCAGTGTAGAAACGTATATTCTTTAACACATGTTTTTGGTTTTTTTTCTTTTTACCCTATTGTTACTGCTAAATCTTATATATATATATATATATATATATATATATATATATATATATATATATATATATATATATATATTCATCATACAACCTGTAATAAATACCACTTGCGATACCCTGTCCTCATCAGCCGCTAACTAGGTGGAATAATACAGTATCGGTGGCTAAAGTATTCTATTATGAAAATAGATAGATTACAAGCTACATTTATTAGCAAGAGTAGATTTTGGTCATAAATAATACCTAATAATATCCGGTTTGACGCATAACCTTCCTTTAAACCCTGGTATTTTCGACTTAAAAGAATAGGAAATCTTATTATAATGGAGATTCGTGGTGTGCCTGTAACCGGAACTACGTCACTGCATACGTCACAATACACTCAAGAATTGCGTAAGTTTATCAATTAGTATTTAATTCACATTCAAAATCATTAATACATAGAATAGAATAACTCTTATTTATTAACGATGTCTCTATACAAATCGGAGTTCCCGTGGCTCGATTAAGCTCGATATTGGTATGTATTTCTCTTTCCTTTAATTTAACTATGTCATCTGCTGGAACTGCCATGTCTACTAACAAAAGGTTTGTTACTTCTTATTGATTACAAGGTAATTTATATCTACGTTTATGTATAATCTATTGTCATCTAAACATGATAAATAGATAGATAGATAGATAGACAGATATGCAGGCACAAACTGTGATAGATAGATAGATAGATAGATAGATAGGCACAGACTTAGATAGAATGATTGATAAATAGGCACAGACTGATAGATAGATGGATAGATAGATACGGACGGACTATGAGTGCTAGATAGATATGCACATACTGAGATAGCTTGATAGATATATAGATTGACACAAACTGAGATAGATAGATAAATAGTTAGATAGATCGATAGATATGCACATACTGAGATAGATAGATAGATAGATATATAGGCATAGACTGAATATATTATATATATATATATATATATATATATATATATATATATATATATACAATTGTTAGTGAATTTGATTCTCATTAGGTGATCCATGCTACTGGCCTTGTGCCACAACTAAGCTAAGTCAATGAAATGACTATTCTTGAGTGGTTGAACTGGTTAAGTTGTCGTCCAGGATACAACGTGTGATTTTATTATATAGAAATACTTCAGGCTTTGGAGAATATGCAAATCTGAGTTAGACCATGTTATTAGCGCGTTTAAAATTCTGTAATCTGCCTTTGATATCACTAAGAAATAAAGGTTTACACAATATATGGTGTGGTTAATTTGTGTTCTGGTTTTAACAAAACCGAGTTTAATAAATAATTACTTAGAATTGTTGATCTCTAATATTATTGTTTTATTACAATCAATTCTATGAATGATTTCTATATAGACCAATTAAAATAAGTGTAATCTTTTTATCTGCGTTCTTATTTTATTTCGTTAGCCTTTCTAATTTAATACATTTTATATGTATTAGTCTTTCTAATTTAATCTATGTATCAATATGCTTGCTCCTTAATCTTCTGACCGTTATCATCTTGAAACACCCTCTACTTAAAAATGAGACCGTCCGAATCGTCCAACATGAAATACAAACATGTAAATCTTGGTGTAGCTTATCCGCCGAATTCTTATTTCTCATATGTGTTGCCACCTTAGCTAAATATTACACCATTCCGTTTCTATTATGAAAATAATAAAAGAAAGAAAAAGGACATGCTACACAGAAAAAAAAATAAGAAAGATGTGGGGAAAGATAGAGACAGGGGTGAGCGCGGAAGTGATAACGCTGATCTCTTTCAATTGAACATAATGAAAAGGAGGAGAGAAGGAAAGAAAGAAAAAAGTGTATGAGAGAGAGAGAGAGAGAGAGAGAGAGAGAGAGAGGAGAGAGTTAAATCAAGATTATTATACTTTTTACATGTTGAATTATTAAGCAATAGCTCTTAAGTAAACATATCAAACGTTGTAATAATCAAAGTATCATACTGTGGTATATCCACAGGTCCTGCTTGTATATTTTGTTACATTAAAACTTGAATTCTTACGCTCGGAGTCTACATATTCTTGCTAGTTTTTTAATAAATGTTAGTGCCGTTCTAATGCATGCCTTGAAAAACAGCGTTAGGGGGGCGGGGTAGGTTCGAGCACTGTTTATTCTTTTTGCCGAAATATCAGGACATGTAAGCTGTGCTATTATTGCAGATCTGTTGTAAGATCTAACCAGGTGAACGAAAAGTAATAATTTACAAAGCACCTGGAACAAAAGTGACACATTCTAAAAGGTAATTATGAACTTTTGTTTAGTAAATTAGAGTGTCCCAGAAAAAACAGAACCCAGAAATTTTGTAATAAAACTGTTAATTTTCCCATTAAACAAATAAATTAGGGTTTAGGTTAGGGTTAGGGTTAGGGTTGGGGTTTACGGTTTACGGTTAGTTTAATGGGAAAATAAATAAATAATTTGTTTTTTTTTTCTGGGTCAGCCTGTCCAGGGTAAGATCTAACCAGGCGAACAAAAAGAAATAATTTACAAAGCACCTGGAATACGTACGTGAACAAAGTGACACATTCTAAAAGGTAATTGTTGTGATGTTAGTTCAACAGTAAAAAAAGAAGTCAAGTCGAGGTAGGGTAAAATGAGACAAGTGTATTTACAATAAGGTACAAGAACGGTTAGCTTGCCGCTAAACAGTAACAGTACAACCTTTTCACTCGGTGTCTCACTATTTATAGTGAGAACCGGTGTATATTCTCCACTGTAGGAACCGTCGGTACAACAGAAATTATGAACTTTTGTTTAGTAAATTAGAGTGTCCCAGAAAAAACAGAACCCACAAATTTTGTAATAAAACTGTTAATTTTTAATAAATAAATAATTTGGGTTCTGTTTTTTCTGGGTCAGCCTGTCCAGGGTGACCCAGAAAAAACAGAACCCAAATTATTTATTCATTTTCATATTAAACTAACCCTGAACCCTAAACCCCAACCCTAACCCTAACCCTAAACCCTAATTTATTTGTTTAATGGGAAAATTAACAGTTTTATTACCAAATTTGTGGGTTCTGTTTTTTTCTGGGACACCCTAAGTTACTAAACAAAAGTTAAAAGAGCTAAATAAAAAAATAAAGAAAAGTTTAAACAATACGATTGAGTAGTTTCAATTTTACTTTCTTTTCCCTTTTTCTTTTTTTTTTTTTAAACAATTTTTTTATTTCTTTTATTTTGGAGGACTTGTTCCTTCTGGTTTTAACGTTATCGATTTTCTACAAAACACTTTTAAATTTCTAATTTTATTTTCTGATTTTCTTTTTGTGTGTGTTTTGTTTTGTTTTGTTTTTTTTTGTTATCCTTCTTCCACTGTCTCTTTTGTTATGGTATTATTTATTTATTTAATTATTTGGTCATTTCCTTTTGCATCTGTGCCGCAAATATTACAATTTCTAATCCCTCTGTCTGTCTGTCTGTCTGTCTGTCTGTCTGTCTGTCTCTCTCTCTCTCTCTCTCTCTCTCTCTTCTCTCTCCTCTCTTCTCTCTCTCTCTCACCGTGGTTCTCTTTCCATCTTCATCCCTTTCCTTGATTCCAATTCTTCGTCCTCTATTTATTTGTAAACTATTTTTTCATCTGTATTTTTTTATTTCTGTATAATAGAAGAACTGACAGAGAAAGAGAGAGCAGAGAATATCTCTCTCTCTCTCTCTCTCTCTCTCCTCTCTCTCTCTCTCTCTCTCTCTCTCTCTCTTCCTCATTATCACTTTATCTCTCTTCATCATTATCACTTTATCCTTTGTTCTCATTATTTTATATCTTCTAGTACTTGCTCAAGTACTTCCGCCTTGGAATCGTAAAGTTCTGAGTTCGATACTAGCACCCGCCAACTCAGCGTATGAGTAGCACAAATTGGTTAATCTGATCCGTGCGATAAAGTGGGGAGCTTACGGTAGGTGTGAGGCTCCAACTCAACAAAACGGTCTCCCTGGTGTAACTCTAGCGAAAAGGTGATAGACTCCATCGATGTCCGGCTGATATCGAAAATAAGCCACTCCGCCAAATTCAACTCTGTTTTACTTCATGTCTATTTATTCAGTCCTTGATTTTTAGGTCCTCATTTCATATATACGATACGTTATCATTTATAATCCACCTCTCTCTCTCTCTCTCTCTCTCTCTCTCTCTCTCTCTCTCTCTCTCTCTCTCTCTCTCTGTTTTCTCATTTCATTTTCAACACTTTACCTTTAATTCTCAATCTTTCCTTGCTTCTAATACTTCATCTCTATTTATTCAGTCCTTCATGTTTGGGTCCTTTTTTCATATATACGATACGTTATCATTTCTAATACCCCCCCCCTCTCCTCTCTCTCTCTCTCTCTCTCTCTCTCTCTCTCTCTCTCTCTCTCTCATGTCTGCTTCTCCTCCATCTTCACCCCTTTCACCCTCTCTCCTACTCTTTCCTTGATTCCAATACTTCATCCTCTATTTATTTGTTAACTATTTTTTCATCTGTATTTTTATTTTCTGTATAATAGAAGAACTGACAGAGAAAGAGAGAAAGAGCGAGAGAAAGAGAGAGACAGAGAGGAAAGATAGAGGAAATAATCTCTCTCTCTCTCTCTCTCTCTCTCTCTTCTCTCTCTCTCTCTCTATCTATCTATCTATCTATCTATCTATCTATCGTGCTTCTCATTCTATCTTCATCCCTTTCACTTTCTTCCCTACTCTTTCCTTGATACCAATGCTTCATCCTCTGTTTAGACAAATTCAAGCTGTTCATTTTGAAAATAAAAATTTAGATCAAGTCGACAATTCTATGAGAAACGGGTTTTTTATTGCATCAATTTTCTCAGCACACGTTATTTAATCTTTATTTTCAATTCTAACTTTCTGGAATTGTAAACTAGTGTTTCCCACATTTTTGTACTTTATTCATTGTTTTTGTCTTCTTCTCTTTCTTCTCCTATTTTATCTTCAATTTCCTTCCCATTGTTAATTTCAATTACAGGCCTGACGCTGTTTTAACAATCAACCTCGAAATGGGAGTGGCAGCCATTTTAACAACACAAAAAAATATAAAAAGAAGAAAAAAAGAAAAAAATGAAGGAAAGATAAAAAACACGTCAGCCATTTTGTCAACGCTTCTTTCTTCCCGCGTAAATTTAGTAATGTCTTTTCCCCTTTTTTTCGACTGTGCCAGAAAAAAACCAATGGCCACATGGTGAACCCAATGATTAATACATTCAACTGGAATTCGTAAAGAATTAGGTTCAATGGGACCGTATGGGGATACTGGTTATCCGGTAGAACGTTCTCAATTACAACCATATCCCATTTTCCGAACGTTATCTTTATGTTACGATTTTTGTGGCCATTTTTTAAGTGAGAGCACTTTACAGTGGAGATTCCTTGTTTTCCTTAGTGTTAGTTAGAATCCTTGGGTTCCTTAGTGTTAGGTAGAATCCTTAGGTTCCTTAATGTTAGGTAGAATCCTTAGGTTCCTTAGTGTTAGGTAGAATCCTTGGCTGCTGTTCTGTCCGCCCGTGTCGAATACCAGCACCTGAGGGGCTTTGAAAACCGGCGATTAAATAGTTAACTAACCACGTATTCAAGCGCGTCGATTTGCTGATTGATTTCACGCACCCACGTGTTTATAAGTTTAAGTGGTGGTCTACAGTACACCTTATATGCCTAAATGTTCCAATGTTATGCGTCTCCGCTTAAAAAAGGAGAGTCCTAAGTATGTCACCAAACTAGATCTGATGGTGAGACTCCAGTTCTGGAGCTCAAAAGAGAGTTGAGTATCCCTTCATTGACATTAGTTTCAGGTTCAATCTGACTCGAAGTGGTAGTACCAGTTAGGGTACAATCTACAGGTCAAATAGTTTAACTCTTCTCCAACCAAATTTCTCACACGGCTTAACCAAATTTTCTTGGTATTTTTACCTGTATGATGGGATATTTCAAAGTCCCCTATCTATTCACTACAGAACTCATTCTAGTCAAATAACATCCCATTATTATTGTAATCTGAGTCCTTCTGCTCAATTATAAAGAACTAACCATCAGTTTTGGTACTTTGCTTGTGTGTGGTGAAAGAGCCTCAGTGAGCGGTTTAACTCTTCGGCAATCAAATTTCCCCACAATTCTACTAGATTTTCTTGGTATTTTTTACCTGTATGATGCAAAGTTCATTATATATTCATCTCAGAACTCATTCTATTTGAATAAAGTCTCATTGTTATTGTAATCTGAGTCTTTCTGCCCAATTCTAATGAGCTAACCATCACGTTTTTGTATTTTGCTTGGGCGGGACATGCTTAGACACAGTTCTTTGGTGAGTTCCGCTGTGAGCGGTTTAAAGTTAGCAAATACTTAAGTTAAGCTTAGTAAATAACAACCAGTAACGCATGACAAGGCATCCAACTGAAGACGAAACATTGAACAACGACCAAACCGAGCACTGGATGAATAAATGTCCGGACCTAGACGAGGTGAGAAGGGCAATCTCCATGCTCCGCAACGGAAAGTCCCCTGGTACAGACGGAATACATCCAGAAGTCATTAAGAGAGAAGGTAGTCGACTAACCGATGTGCTATACACCATTGTGGAGGAGGCCTGGGAAAACTTAAAAGTCCCTGCAGACTGGAAGGATGCCCAACTAGTCACAATTCTCAAGATAGGAGACAGACTAGCCTGTGACAACTAATGCGGGATCTCACTTTTGTCCATACCGGGAAAAGTTTTCGCCCGCATATCCCTCAACAGACTATCAATCTCAGCGGAGAAACTTTTACCTGAGGCACAGTGTGGGTTTCATGCAAACCGGGGAACTACAGACATGATTTTTTCCTTGAGACAAATCCAAGAGAAATACATTGAACAGAATATGCCTCTCTACATGATCTTTGTTGACTTCACAAAAGCGTTCGACACAGTGAACAATCAAGCACTATGGGGCAACCTACGGAGACTGGGGTGCCCTGACCACTTCACCAAGCGTGTATCTGTCTTGCATACAGGAATGAGGGCATCGGTCAGTCTAAGGGGAGAAATTCAGAGTCATTTGAAGTTGGGAGCAGAGTGAAACAGGGCTGTGTCCTTGCACCCACCCTGTTCTCAATTTTTCGTTCTAATGGTCTTATGTGATGCCTTCACTAACCCCACCCAAGGAGTATGGATACAGACTAGACCAGGGGCAGACCTGTTCAATATCAAACAATTTAGATCTGCAATAAAGACCAAACACATCCTGGTGCGTGAACTCAGGTATGCAGACTACACTGCCTTCCTGGCACACAACGACCAAGACGCCCAAGACATAATCACACCATTCGCAGACTCTGCAAAGGCATTTGGTACGGATGCCCAATTTACGGACTTATCACACGAGCGCAAATTGTTAAAAAATATTTTAAAACGTCAATGAAAAATGGATAATTAACTTTTTAATGTTTTCGTTTACGTTTAATATAAAGAACAATTCCAAGTGTATGTCTTAAAAAAAATTTTGTTACATATAAACTAAATTTTAGCATTTTAAATTAAATCGCCGTAAATTCTTAATCTTTTTTGACATAGTTATCGCATCTTGACGCGAACAATTAGACCCAACTAATTTTCTATGGAGGATTATACATGTAAAAAAATGTATTCTTTTTATTGTTGATTTAAAAAATAATTAATTTCTTCAAACAAACACTGTTTTAGCTCTACAGGTGTCACGGATTTGAACGTTTTTGAAATTATTCACAGCAGCAGCAACCACAACAGTTTTAAAAAAAAGAATAGAATATTATGTCCCCCACATACTTCCATTATTAAAAATGACGACAATTTTTAATTCAAACATTATTTTCAAAAATTTTTTTATAAAGACTGTACTATATTATTGTTGTACCGGCCGTTCCTACAGTGGAGAACATGCACCGGTTCTCACTATAAATAGTGAGACACCGAGTGGAAAGGGAGCACTGTTCCCGTTAACGACAAGCTAGTCGTACATGTACCATGATTGTAAATACACTTGTCTTATTTTACCCTATCTCGACTTGACTTCTTTTTACTGTTGGGACTAACATCACAACAATTATGTCATTATTTTTAGCTAAATATTTTTATACAATATTTTCTTTAATTGAATAAATACGATTTTGCTATACACTAAACAAAAGTATTTATTTTAGATGTTATCAAATTTTTTAAATCCCTAAAATGGTAGACCTTTTAATATAAAATTCCTTAGAAAATAATCTAACAATTTAGAAAATAAAAGATACATATTTTTTTCTTATTTACGAGACTTAAAATTTGAAACTTAAGACGTCCTAGTACCAAACCTGTTCTAGTTTCGGTTTATTTATTTTTTTAAATATGTTCCGTCATTGAATTATCTTTCCAAAAATGTAAAATTTATTTTCATACAGAAAAAAAAATTACCAAGAAATTTGTACGGGGGATCAATCAAAAACTAACGAAAAAAATTATTAGCCTTTTCAATTTAGTAAACATTTATTTACAATAAAAGTTGGTTTTTTATTACTTTATTACGAAAGTTTTATTAAAATCGGATAATTAGTTTATTTTAAATGATTTTTAGAAGAATTTTCTGTGGTCCCCCTTAGTAGAAGCCGCGAGAAATTTGGGATGAAAATAAACCGCAATAAGACCGAAGTTATGTATCTCTAATCAGGAACGTAAGTAATCTCTGGGGGTCACAGTCAAGTCCGACGCAATTTTCTTCCAATTGACAGTCTTCAGTCTAAAGACTCTCTCAACAGTATCCCGCTCGTCTCAACAACAAAATCCTACTGCCGTTGTTCTCTTCCACTCGTTTCGAAAGCCAAAATGCTACTGCAGTCTTTTTTTCCCCGATCTGGGAGGGCAGGTCATTAACTACCCAATTACTGTGTTTCTTCCGGGCTCCTTACTCTCAATTGCCTGTGCTGCACGTTCGACATTCATCAGCACGCGTCAGTCCTCAAGACGATTTTTACATCCGGGTTACTCTGCACTGCTCGTGCGGAATTTCACCAGCATCTCAGCAACGAAGAGGTGACGAGTTGAATTTCCATGGTCCCTCGCCACGCTCCTCCCCCTCGCACAGGCCAAACATATCCGGA
>CM042165.1:70086316-70091316 GCA_023376005.1 Doryteuthis pealeii
TAGTACGAAACGTGAGAGAGAAAGAGAGAGAGAGAGAGAGAGAGAGAGAGAGAGAGAAAAGTAAAAGAGAGAGCTAGATAGATAGATAGATATATAGATAGATAGAGAGAGAGAGAGAGAGAGAGAGAGAAAGTAAAAGAGAGAGCTAGATAGATAGATAGATATATAGAAAGATAGATAGACAGAGAGAGAGAGAGAGAGAGAGAGAGAAAGTAAAAGAGAGAGCTAGATAGATAGATAGATAGATAGATAGAGAGAGAGAGAGAGAAGAGAGAGAAAGAGAAAAGTAAAAGAGAGAGCTAGATAGATAGATAGATATATAGATAGATAGATAGACAGAGAGAGAGAGAGAGTAAAAGAGAGAGCTAGATAGATAGATAGATAGATATATATATAGATAGATAGACAGAGAGAGAGAGAGAGAGAGAGACAAACAAGAGATGCTGGACACTGCTGGAAAAGCAAGAAGCAAGAACACATACACATGGACACAACCAGCAAAAACTTACATTGATCAGCTCAGTACGGATACTGGATTACGCGAGGAGGACTTCTCAGGAGCTATAACCGATAGCGATTATGTGTGGGAAATAAAAGAAAAACTAGTTGACCCTATGCTGGAATCTTTGTGGATATAAGGTGTGCTCCAATTCCCCACCTGGATTTATAGACTAACCATGGTCACGTGGTTTACTCCTCCGGCCAATCAACAACCATAATGCGTGGCTGATTCACTACTTAAACACTGATACTTGCCACAGTTTAGGATGGCCATGGCACTGAATAACTCAGGAATGTTGATATTACCGTCAAATCTCGCTTAAAGCACCGGTTCCGTATGATCACAGGAGTTAAGTAGCGATGGGTGACTACTTAAGCAATAGTAGGTACTGTAACGCATCCTGTCCTTTGTTTATTAAAAAAGTACTTGATTTGGCATTAAATAACCCGGAAAGGGTTTATATGCTATATAAAACAACAAACGGACGTTGATATGCCATTAAACAAAGAAACCAAATCAAAACTCTCTCTCTTTCTATTTCTCTCTCTCACCCCTCTCTCTCTCTTTCTCTCTCTCTCTCTCTCTTCTCTCTATATATATATATATATATATATATTATATATATATGCTAGATATATATTGCATTTCACTTAGCGCTTATACCCTTGGGAAAGTTATGAATTCTACTCTCCCTCCAGCTATGGATAAATAGTAGGGCAGACTGGGCTCTTTAACCTTGGTTAGGCAACTGGTCTAGGAGAAGGAAAACTCTGAATTCAAACCTGTTGAACCCCGCTTAAAAAATTGACCTTGTGTCACATCCTGTTCGCCCGGAGGGGTTGGTAATTATATATGTATATATATATATATATATATATATATATATATATATATATGCTAGAAGGCAGTAGTTGGTATTATTGTTGTGGGTATGACGTTAAACTCTATCTGATGGTGAAATTCCAGTTCTGGGGCTCGGGGAGTCTGAAGTACCTCTTCATCATTCCTCCCAATACACTCTGACCGGGAGTGGTAGTACCTGTAAGAGTCCCATCTATGAGTCAAATAGAACAAAATGAGTTCTCATTTAAAAATTGAATTTAAAAAAAGGTTTTAAAAAAGAGTATCCATCAAGAATTAAATAAAACGAAACGACTTCTGCATAAAATAACCCAATGGGTTGATATGCCGTAAAATCCAACCAACCAACCAACCAACCAGCCTCACGTCTTAACTATATTTTTCTCAAATGCTTATTTTCTTATATACATTTCACTTCTTTTCTCTCTCGCATTCTTTCCTTTATTTTCATATCTTCTTTCTTTCTTTTCATATTTTCTCGTTGTCGTCTCACTTTATTTTATTTTATTTATTCATGTTTCATTCTCTTTCTATGTGACACAATAACTAATGATGTGGAACCATGATGGTGGTTTGAGTCATTAGTTAGGGAAAAGTTTGAGTATAGGTAACGGAAAAGTTTGAAGGATGATGTCAGAGGAGACGCGTGGCATTGTTTTTTGATTGGAAGAGGAATGGCGTGGCGAAGGGAAGAAAGGAAGAGTGAGAGGTGATAGTGATGAGATTGAGTCTGGTCGCCAAGGGGCTCAGACAGGCTGAGGCCTGTTCTCCTCCGTGCGGTGATCATGGATAAAGATAAAATAAAACTACTTGATCAAGTACCCAAAAGATGTCTTTGTAATCCATTTAATTTAAACAAGTACAGCCCTTAGTCAGAAGAAACAGCTTTTAGAAGAACTCAACTCCTTTTGTTAGAGGCCAACCCAACTAAGCAACAAGATGGCCGCCGGAGAAGATGCCAGAAGGATCAGAAAAAAAGAATTAAGATCTCTTTCCCAAGTAAGTCTAATCTCTCTCTAATATCTCTCCAATATCTATCTTTCCCTGAATAACTTTTTTATCAAACAACTCTCACTCTCACACACACCACTTAGCGATGTCAATGTGCGTATGTGACATGTATCACATTTGGTACCTTGCCCAACATAGTATCAATGTGGTACGTGCCCACATATAGTTTCATACTCTCACTCACGGGGAATGACTAAAAATCAATAGACTCTCGTGAAAAGTGACCAAATGAGGTTTATTTCAAAATAATCTTCATACAATGACTGCAATTTACACAGTAGCATTGCAACCAACAAAGCCTTCATCAGATGATGACTCTGGGTTCAGGCATGGTTTCGGGGCCGAAGCATCATTACCACTAACCCAGAGCGCCCCAGCAGTATCTTACAATACCACCTTGTCGGTTTGATGCCACATTGAAGGATTGCCATATCCACGCTGATGTGGTTAGAGCTTTATCCTGAATCTTTTTTATGTATTTCCTCTTGTCTGGTGGAGAAAATCCAAGTTTGGTCAAAAATGCCAAGGTTGACATCCGACTTCGATAGGAAATATATCCGTGATCCATCCATTTCTGACGCATTGTTATCGTAAATCTTCATATTTTCCAACTTACGCTGATATGCCCAGTCAAGATTTTCTTCGAAAGGAACTGTTAATTCAACTTGCGGTCCTTACACAACTGCAGTGCTTGTATCCCTTTGGTGAAAAGTCATCAACATCAATAATAGATATGTACCTATTTAAGTAGTTTCTGTCTTTTTAGGCTTTATTATATATATATATATATATATATATATATATATATATATATTACATTTTTACTTGAAGGCACTTACAATGCATGTATCGCATAAAATACGATACTTTTTCTTATAGAAAATGAACTTGACAAATGTAATCCCGGCAAAGGATCGCTCGGTGTGTAGAATATCGTACAGACTGTTTCGACTTTATTAAGTCTCATCAGCGATATATACTAACGACTTCCGTCCGACAGAAATCGAAACTGGGACCTTAGCAGGCATAGTCAAACACTTTACCGCCTTGGACACAGTACACAGCTAACAATCCCTGCGAAATTAAGCTTGTTAAATGATACTACACGCCTCTACCATAATAGGTAAGGGGGCGTTGAGAGAATAATAACATATATATATATTATATTTTTTTTATTTTTTGTATGTTTATTGTACGTTTCATACTCCTTCTATATATTTGCATGTGATTTTTTAAAAATATTTTTACAGATTCTGTGTAGGTATCTTTTTTTTTTTTAATTTCATACGTTTGCAGATTCCTTGGACCATATTACCTTTAGGCACCCTTTTACTTTGCTGATTCATAAATACATTTTTTAAATTTACACCGCCAACATCCGGTTGTTTGTTAGGGTTAGGGTTAGGGTTAGGGTTAGGGGTTAGCGGTTAGAGTTAGGGGTTAGTTTTATAATTTTTTTAAAACTCTTTTAACAAACAACCGGATATTGACGGTGTAAATGAAAAAATGTACTTATGAATCAGCAAAGGGAAAGGGGTGCCTAAAGGTCATATGTTCCGATTTCTTGTATATTTTTGCCTGTTTTTTTGTGTTTTTTTATTGTTTTTTTTTTGTTTTTGTAAATATATAAATGGCTTATGTATAATCTTGTATATTCATTACATTTTATTGTATGTTTTCCTTTTAATTGTATATAAAAATTCTAAATTTGATTCCCCATCAAGAATGTATAAGCGATTTTGCCATAAAATAACCAAACAAAAGTGTTTTTTTTTATTCATTTAAATTGTCATTATTATAATTGAGAAGTTTCAAATGTTGAAATATAAGGAAGAGTTTTATTTATTTTATTAATATTTATATTGAACAGTGTCGAGCTTATATGTTGTGACGTAGCCAGTAACGTAGTTTTGGTTACAGATAAATAGAGATCGAATGTGCATTACTAATAGATATACACAACGTTTCGGCTGATGAGTCCTCCGGTCTTAATCAGCTGTTTCTTTTCGAACACGGGAGTGTTCCTGGAACTTCGAATCGAACCGTTTGCTTACTCCATAAGAGTGAATTGCTCACATTCCGTTAACCATGATTGGGTACAAGTGTTAAGCAATGTTAAATACTCTATGCTATTTTCACCCATAGTCAACTTAGAACGTAGAATCTAAAGATGATTTTCACTTAGAACAGTAGCCCAACCAAACGACCAGCTATTGTATACTAGGTACCACCAATTTCCCCTGTGAAATTTACTCCGCCTCCCTAAATTTAACACAATGAAACTTGCATAAAGGTAAATATTATCTTGAAAATATTTTGCCCATTCGAAGGGAGAAACATTAAAAGAAGTCCTGATTATTTTTTTTTAATTTCAGCTTACGGAAATGATGAAAATTATGAAGGAAAAACAATGTTTACATTTTGGTACCGTTAAATCAATTGAAATTTAACGGAGTCAAAAACAAGCTATGATTAGAGGCTTTTTTAAAAATTCCATGAAAAATCAAGTAATGGTCCGATTTCACGAAAATTTCCATAATTACTTACATTTTGATAAAAATAGGTCTGAAATAGTTTTTTCAAAAAATATATTCGGGGAAATATTTTTAAGAGATCTCCCCACCTA
>CM042165.1:70096316-70103816 GCA_023376005.1 Doryteuthis pealeii
AGATGTAAAAACATAAAAGAAATATGCAAAACATACAATAATTCATTATTCACGTTTCCAATCATCTCTAAGCTGCAGGTTCAATTCTGGCCAAGGGCGATAATGACAGAATACTTAACATTTTTAAACACCTATACCCATTCAGGGTTAACGGTAGGAAAACAGTCTACTCCCGTGGATTGAATAAAGGTTTCGGTTCGAAGTTCCATGAAAGCTCTGGATTACAACATGAGGGCCCCCAAGTTCAATAAGAAGGTTCCCGTATTCGAAGAGAAGGTTCCCGAGTCCGTGGCGGTTCACGAGTTCGACAAGAAACACATAGAAAAGGCCGTAGGGCACATCGACCGAAACTTTGTGTATATAACAATAGGATGAGGACAATAGCCCCCAAAAATACAAATAATACAAACTAATATATTTGTTATATAATTTAAGAAAACCATGATGAATGAAGTTGGTATGCTGCTATAGGGTAGGTTGATTTTTCACTTTTTAAAATATCAAATTGTCCATCTATGTGAAAGTTTGTGTTAGTATACTGAATACTGATACCAAAAATTAGATCTTTTACTTGTACCATTGTTTGAGGAAATGACATCAAAGATTGTCTACTAAAATGCACTAAAAATCTTTGTTTTCGCAAAACTTAGCCTAGAAATTGATTAGAAAATTTACCGTGTTCAGTATTTTAATCAGAAATGTTATTTTATTTTATTAAAATGAAACGAATTAAATATCATAAATAGAATTCAAATTGAAAATGTGTCCCTCCCCTCATTACCACCGACACTTCTGATATGCTGCTTTTTACCTCATTAATAAGCTGTAACAGACGATCTTTGATGCTATTTCCTTAAACAATGGCACAAATAAAATCTACTTTTTGGTATCAGTATTCAGTAAACTCACACACAACTTGCACATAGATGGAAAATTTGATATTTTTAAAAAGTGAAAAATCCACCTAACCTAATACTGTAATCATGTCTAAATCAGTCCATCTGCCTTTACATTACGATGTCTATAGGTAAAACTAAAGTAAAGTCGTCGGGGTGGCCTAAAGTCGGTATCAGCCAAACAGCGAGGGAGTCTATCCCCTTTACACTAGCACTAGACCAAGGAGATTGTTTTAGCGTCTGAGGTGGAGCGCCACACCTACCATCAGCTCTTTACTTTACCACCCAGATCCCTGTGTAGCGTTAGTTTCGTATTTGCCTGGGGAGTTGTCTGTCCGTTTAGTTCGCTGGTTCCTGCTAGGGGCCGTTTTATATTTAAGCGGCTGGTTTGAACGTCTCTTTCTCTTTTTCCTGTCGCTCGACCTACGAGACACATGGGTTAGACTCTGGTCTACCCCCTCCTCGTGGGGGCTGCGGCCCTCAACGCCGGACTAATCACTGTAAGTGATTTATACAGCATGGACTATTCTTAGTCTCATATCTGTACTTTTATGTTTTTCCCTTCTACTTTTGTATGTATGTTTATGTACACCTATGTATTATGTACCAGTTTATCCATGTGCTGTACCATATTAAATGTTTGTCTATCAACCTTTGTCGGAGTTTATATCTTCAGTATATATCACTTTAAATCTTTCACCAGTACTGCTCATACGCTGAGGTGGCGAGGGCCGGTATCGAACCAGGAACCTTGAGGTTCCCAGTCGAACACTCTACCGACTGAGATGTCTACAGTCTCGTTCAATTTTGACTTTCCCGTTCTAAAATGTCTGCTAGTTGCAAATGCATCAGCTGATTTTTTTTTTCGCTCATCAGTACTTGCAACATTGATAGCTTCAGGGTTTGTTTTATGTTGGACGACATAATGACGAACTTATCTTATCTTGTTTACTTACATGTCTCTTTTTAAGTAGAATTTTCTGTTTCCCCAGACAAAACTTGTATGCAACTAATGGTATCTATATAATGATGACGCCCGATATAATTTATTGAGGTCGAACTACAAATGCATTGTACATTTACGAGATGTTCACATCATATTAATGCATAGATAAATGAGAAAGTTCTATTATAATTATCAGAAAGGGTTTCAATGCACAAAGATGCAATAATATATAAAAAAATTTAAGCAATACGTAATTAAAAACAAGCTTATTCCCCTAAACCGTAACCCAATTCGCAAAAAGTTCATTCATAAACTGTAGTTAAACTGTCATGGGGGACCACCCAAAAACTTTCCGTTTAAATTTTCCGACTAATTTGCAAGTTTAGCCTAAATTTTCTAACTATATCATTATGTAGTGGCATTCCCTCCACTCTGACGAAAAAAAATTCCTTGACCTTATTTAAGGATCTTTTTTATGTGGTGATTTTTATGAGTCATCCTTCGAGGATCGAACTCGCTACTCAGTAGTAATAGATCTGCAAACGTTTATTAAACCATGTTATATAATATATATATATATATATATATATATATATATATATATATATATATATATATTTAAAAAGTAATTAGTAATTTGCTTGAAGCATTGTTAAGTATGTTATAATATACTAATGATTTGAAGGCAATTACAATGCGTATAAAAAATAAAAACAAAAAGATGTTATTTTTGTCTTATCGATTTTGAAATCGATAATACAAAAATAACATCTTTATGATTTTATTTTTTATACCCATTGTAATTGCCTTCAAATCATTAACATATTATAATATTACCAGTACTTGTTTTTGCGCAAAAATAATAGAGATTTTATTTATGTACATGAAGATAATTAAAATATAAAATATAAATGATAACATCATGGATTTTTTTTCATTTAATATTTTAGATAGTAGACATTAACATTTCTTTTCAGAATAGCTGGATCAATGCAAGGTCTATTTTTTTTTTTACATGGGGATTTAAATGGGGTATCCCAGGAGGATTCAACTCATGATTCAGTAATAATGGATCTGCAGGACTAATTTTAAAAAAGACCCTCTACCCAGGCGACGCCGGATAGCCGCTGCTAGTATTATATATATATATATATATATATATATATATAATAAGTAATCCACAGACACGTGTTTCGAGGTTTCACTTCTCATCAGTGTGGTTATACCTTAACAGCTACCCCTGGCCGGGTTTGAGACCCGAATGAACTTTCGTTCACCAAGTCTTTTACCCGTGCGGCCAGAAGCAGCTGACAAATATAAGAGAGTATTTAATTGATACATTTCTAAGCGAAAATTAATTCACTAGAGTCCTCTAACTTTGTAAATAAAGCGAGGGTTAGCTATATGCAAGAACGGTGAATTTTACAATTAAATCCCTATTTAGAGAACTCAACCAAAGTGGGAGTATATATAATAAATAAGTAGTCTACAGACACGTGTTTCGAGATTTCACCTCTCATCAGTGTGGTTATACCTTAACAGCTACCTTATATATATATATATATATATATATATATATATATATATATAATGCATTGTACATTTACGAGATGTTCACATGACATTAATGCATAGATAAATGATAAAGTTCTCTTATAATTATCAGTAAGGGTTTCAATGCACAAAGATGCAATAATATATAAATTTAATATTGAGAGTAAGTGAGATGATAATATATTTACTAACATTGACGTAAGCGAGCACAAGACGAGAAGTATGTATTCAGTCAAGCCTGCGGCACTGTTATAGATAGATGAATAGATTGAAATATACTGAGAGAGAGAGAGATAGAAAGATAGACAGACATATACATATACATATATATATTTGTTAAATATATATATATAATATAGAGAGAGAGAGAGAGGGGTAAGTAGATAGATAGACTTAGACATATATATATATATGTATGTGTGTGTGTCTAAGTATAATGTCTATATATATATATATATATATATATAGAGAGAGAGAGAGAGAGAGAGAGAGAGAGAGGGGGGAGAGAGAGCGAGAGAGAAACAGAGATTAATAGGCAGATAGAAAGAGACTGAAAATATATACATATATATATATAGAGAGAGAGAGAGAGAGAGGGAAGAGAGAGAGAGAGAGAGAGAGAAAGGAACTTACTGATATATACACACATACATATATACATATATATGTGTGTATAGACCAGTAAGTTCCTTTCTCATTCTCTCTTTTTCTCTTTCTTTGTTTCACTCCCCCTCTCTCTCTCTCTCTCTCTCTCTCTCTCTCTCTCGCACACACACACACACACTCTCTCTCTCTCTCTCTCTCTCTCTCTATATATTATATATATATATATATATATATATATATATATACTAGCAAATATATGCACCCTCCGGGTGCAAGTATTTAAGTTTTAATATAATAAAATATTATGTTAAATTAGAAAGGCTAATGAAACTGAATAAGAATTCAGATAACAATATTTGGAACAGAGGGGGTATAATCGGAAAATAGAACAACTTTGAAACTAACTGTTCCACCATTTTCCCTTACTCCCGTCTTTCAGTGGTAAATTTCCCTAATTTAACTTTTTAGTTAAAATAGGAAGAAAAGAATAAAATTACAGTTATTTCTTTATGTTAATAGATTTCTGTTAAGATTTATCCCCGAGATTTTTGCTCATATTTATTAAGATAAAACCAAACAATTAGAAATCAATAATACTAAGCATATATTTATTAAAATCAATTTTTTTAAGATCAATATGCAAACTAGCCTTCCCATTCACACTGTAAACCTCTATTTCGTTGAATATATAAATATAATTGCATGTTATTAGTATGTAGATATTGTTAACAGTCTTAATGATGTAAAACAATTTTACTAATAATTGAGGTTTAAATAAAAAATAAAATCATGGAGAATGTGATGTAAATAACAAAGGGAATTGTGACTTGTATAGTAATATAGTTTCGGTTACAGACAGACAAACCCACAATCTCCATTATAATAAGATATATATATATATATATATATATATATATATATATATATATATATATATGCTTTTCTATTTCAGGCTGTTTCTATCACTCTATTAATCAAGAATAGGCTGAAATAGATAGGTATAAACTACATAGATAGATAGATAGATAACGACCGACAGATAGACAGACGAACGGGCGGACAGACAGGAGTAGATAGATAGATAGATAGATAGATAGGAACAGACTGATTTACTTATATAGACAGAAATTGACGGTGATGAATAGATACATCCATGATCCATTAAGTAGATCCATGCAACGAGATGTTTTCGAACTGGTTCAGTTGAGTAGATAACCAAATATCTACATACGACGATGGATCAATGCTGGATCAATGCTGGATCAAGGTCAATGATTTATCCAGTTGAGCTAATAACTGAATTTTCCACAATTGGAAACTATATATAAATAGTGGGACCTGTGAATATACCACAGTATGATTAGTAATTATTACAACGTTTGATACGTTTACTTAAGAGCTATTACCAAAATAGTTCAATATGTAAAAAGTATGATAATCTAATTATTACGTTTGATGTGTTTACTTAAGAGCTATTAACAAAATAGTTATATGTAAAAAGTATGATAATTTAATTATTACAACGTTTGATATGTTTACTTAAGAGCTATTACCAAAATAGTTCAATATGTAAAAAGTATAATAATCTAATTATTACAACGTTTGATATGTTTACTTAAGAGCTATTACCAAAATAGTTCAATATGTAAAAAGTATGATAATCTAATTATTACAACGTTTGATATGTTTACTTAAGAGCTATTACCAAAATAGTTCAATATGTAAAAAGTATGATAATCTAATTATTACAACGTTTGATATGTTTACTTAAGAGCTATTACCAAAATAGTTCAATATGTAAAAAGTATGATAATCTCATTATTCCAACGTTTGATACGTTTACTTAAGAGCTATTACCAAAATAGTTCAATATGTAAAAAGTATGATAATCTCATTATTACAACGTTTTATATGTTTTTTAAGAGCTATTACCAAAATAGTTCAATATGTAAAAAGGATAATAATCAAGATTTAACTCTCTCTCTCTCTCTCTCTCTCTCTCTCTCTCTCTCTCTCTCTCTCTCTCTCTCTCTCTCTCTCTCTGTATAAGATAACCCAATTGGTTGACATGCCGTAAAAATCCAACCAACTAGCCAAACAACCAACTTCGGTTTTATAGAACCCTACGCCCACAAATTTGTTACCGAATGACTCAATATCGCCAGGTCTGTGTTTAATAGACCTTTGAAGTGTTGTTTTTGGAGAGTGCTGGTCTTGAACATTAGTAGGGTGGTGAAGTGTCCTTTTTTTGATCGTAGGTGGGTTAAAAGACATTTACTATTAATATATAGATGATAAGCGGACATCATCAAGGAACGAAAAGGAGTGAAAAAGAGAGGAAAGAAGCCGCCGCAGAAAAGAGAGTCAGAAGGAAGGAGAGACAACAGAATCTCCAGTAAGCATCACCGTTTTTTTGCAAACACTGTATCAGAGATTGCCATTCAAAAATTGGTATGTTCAGCCACTCACTCAGTGGCAGATTTTAAAAAATGGACACTACGACATCGTCTTTAGTAAACGGAAGAATGCCACCAACATCAAGCAAAAAGAAATGAAAGAAACAGTTAAAAAATGGGTTAAACTTGCAAATCGTCGTCAAAATTAAAACGGAAAATTATTTGGTGGTGCTTCATGACAGTTTAACTACGGTGTATGAATGAACTTTTTTGCGAATTGGGTTATGGTTTAGGGCTTGGGGATTAAGGTTGGTTTTAATTACGTATTGCTTTAAAAAAAACACCAAAAACCCCTAAATTACAATACATTTAGTTAACCATTGAAATTAATTATTGAATCCAGTGGTAGACGCATTAGTCTCAGTTGTTTGTGTTAGTATTGCAATGTATAATTTCAATTAAACTTGTTTTTTTTTAATTATTTTTCAACATTAAATGTATAGTAAATTGGGGGTTTTGTTGTTGTTAAGCAATATGTAATTAAAAACAACCTTAATCCCCAAACCCTTAAACCATAAGCCAAGTTCATTCATACACTGTAGTTAAACTGTCATGGATCACAACCAAATAAGTTTCCATTTTATTTTTGACGACAATTTGCAAGTTTAATCAAAAAATGATACCTCAGAAGAACAAGAAAACTTCTAGAAACCGAGCTCTGCCGCAGAAATCTCATCAAAGAAATAAATACCTGGGCCGTCCCCATTATAACATAATCTGGACCATTCTTAAAATAGACAAAAGTGGGGCCCAGACAAATTGACCAAAACACAAGAAAATCAATGACTGTGCACAAGGTATAGAAAGGAAGGTAGATGAAATCTCGCCAACTTAGAGGACTGTGTAGATGCCTCAATCCAAGGACTCGAAGAATACACAAAAACTAATTTGTATAATTAATGTTAACTAATAAATAGATACGATCCACATTTGAAGGGAACAGAAAAACACCCATTGTTAAGATTCTAGATTGAACTTATAAGGCCATTCCTTTAAGAAAGAAGACTGAAGTGTTTTGACCCTCAGGAGGTAATCAGAGATA
>CM042165.1:70106316-70111316 GCA_023376005.1 Doryteuthis pealeii
TCTTTTTCTCCTTCTTCTCGGACTGGACAACATGGGTTAGACATTTGTGTCTACACCCCATCCTCACGGGGGTCTCTATCCCTCACGTACGGACTAAGTCAGTAAGGGACTTTAACCTTATGGACTATCCATAACTCTATCTATATCTTTTATATGTACATGTAGGTAACTATTGTTTATGTTCTTATTGTACCTTGTGTCATACACGTATTTCTTGTATATGTTATAAATGTCTCCATGTGCTTTTATTAAAGTCCATCTTGTTATATGTTTAACAACCTTGTCGGATTTGTTTGTTTCAACCAGTAATAATATATATAACCTTGAACCTTACACTAGGGAAAGATGTTACTTTCTGAACGACGGCTAATTACCTTCCATAGGAACACAGGATAATTAACAAAAAATCTATTTTCAACTGCCTTAAGAATAATAAAGAATTCATCATTCGCATCTGATGATTGGAAGGGCTAGACATTTGCTCTAGGCTTCCTGAAATAGGCTATAAAGCGTAAATCTAAGTCTTCTGTTATATTTTACTGATATATATATCTTATTATAATGGAGATTGTGTGTTTTTCTGTCTGTAACCGAAACTATATTCCTACTCAAGTCACAATTCTCTTAGTTATAGACATCACATTCTCCATGATTTTATTTTTATTTAACCTCAATTATTAATAAATTGTCATACCTTATTAATACTGTTAACTATGTCTACATATTGACAACATACAATTATATTTATATATACAACAAAATAGCGGTTTACAGTGTAAACGGGAAGGCTAATTTGCATATTAATATTAAAAAATCGAATTTAATAAATATGTGCTTAGTATTATTGATTTCTAACTGTTTGCTTTTATTTTAATGAATATAAGCAAAAATCTCTTCAATGAATCTTAAATGAAATCCATTAACAAGATAAAATAACTCATTTTATTCTTTACTTCCTCTTATAACTAAAACTTAAATTAGAAAAAATAATAATGAAAGACGAGAGTGATGGAAGAGTAAGTTTCAGTTGTTCCATTTTTATTATACTCCCTCTGTTTCAAATCTTTTTATTATACTCCTTTTCAAATCTTTTTATCTGTATTCTTATTTAGTTTCATTAGCCTTTCTAATTTAATACAATATTTTATTACATTAAAAACTTAAATACTTGCACCCGGAGGGTGCATATATTTGCTAGTATATTATATATATATATATATATATATATATATATATATATATATATATTCCACATCCATTAATATAATTTGAAAAAACTGGAACACATCACCACAATCACTTCGAAGTGCCGAAAGTACTCGGGACATGAACTTTTGGATTAATCCAAGAATTCCACCCAAATATTAAAAAGTTGGGCAGAAAAACATATATATATATATATATATATATATATATATATATATATATATATATATATATAGTGGAAATTGTTATTTTAATTAAGTCGCATTCTTTTGAGATCAGATTGAGTGGGTGTCTTACACCACGGCAGAGATGCAGTCGGTGTATTCTACAGCCCCACTCGACAGGGCGGATAGATAGATAGATAGATAGATAGATAGATAGATCATCAAAAGTGTTATTTCATTAAGGTGCATTATATTGTGAGTAGATTGTGTTTTACTTCAAGTTATGGAAGCCCCACACACGCAAAATATATCTATTGACTTCCAAATTCAAAAGGAGATAAGGCCTTTTGTATTCTATGTAATTATGACGCCTGATATAATTTATAGATGTCGATCACAAATGCGTCTTTACACGAGACATGAATAAATATATTATACTATTTTCTTACATTCATTAGTGAGGGTTAAGATGATCAAAAATGCTGCACATAAACTTAATTCTGATAGTAAGAGAGGCGATAATATATTTATAAACATGGGCGTAACTTAGCACACGACAACTAGTAAGTATTCACTCAACCCCTCCGTTGCTGTGATAGATAGATAGATAGATAGATAGATAGATAGATAGATAGATAGACTGGAATATACTCCGATAGATAGATAAGCAAAGACATGGATAGACAAGCAGATAGATAGATAGATAGATAGATAGATAGATAGATAGATAGGAATCTACTGCAATATATATATATATATATATATATATATATATATATATATATAGATAGATAGATAGATAGAAGAGAGAGAGAGAGAGAGAGAGAGAGAGAGAGAGAGAGATGGAATCTACTACAATAGATGGATAGATATATAGATAGACTGGAATATACTTCGATAGCTAGCTAAGCAAAGACATGGATTGACAAGCAGATAGATAGATAGATAGATAGAGAGAGAGAGAGAGAGAGAGAGAGAGAGAGAGAGAGAGAGAGAGAGATGCGAATCTACTGCAATAGATATATAGATAGATAAATAGATAGATAGATGGGAATCTACTGCAGTAGATATATATATATATATATATATACTAGCAAATATATGCACCCTCCGGGTGCAAGTATTTAAGTTTTAATATAATAAAATATCATGTTAAATTAGAAAGGCTAATGAAACTGAATAAGAATTCAGATAAAAAGATTTTGAACAGAGGGGGTATGATTGAAAAATAGAACAACCTTGAAACTAACTCTTCCATCATTTTCCCTTACTCCCGTCTTTCATTGGTAAATTTTTTTCTAATTTAACTATTTAGTTAAAATAGGAAGTAAAGAATAATATTACAGTTATTTCTTCTTGTTAATGGATTTCTTTTAAGATTTTTTCTCATATTCAATAAGATAAAACCAAAGAATTAGAAATCAATAATACTAAGCATATATTTATTAAAATCACATTTTTTAAGATCAATATGCAAATTAGCCTTCCAATTCACACTGTAAAGCACTATTTTGTTGTATATATAAATACAATTGCATGTTATAAGTATGTAGATATAGTCAACAGTCTTAATGATTTATAACAATTTTATTAATAATTGAGGTTTAAATAAAAAAATAAAATCATTGAGAATGTGATGTAAATAACAAAGGGAATTATGACTTGTATAGTAATATAGTTTCGGTTACAGACATACAAACCCACAATCTCCATTATAATAAGATATATATTATATAGATAGATAGATCTACTACAATACATATATATAGAGAGAGAGAGAGATGGGAGAGATAGATAAATAGATAGATAGATAGTAACCTCAAGAAATAGATAGATAGATAGATAGATAGTAATCTCATGCAATAGATAGATAGATTTAAGTTTTTCTTTTAGATATGATCCACAAGAATTCTAGAATTTTAATAAGATTAATTTTCAAAAAATATGCGAACTGTAACGGGGAATAAATTGAAACATTCTACTCTGGATTGTGTGTTTTTATTTACAAAATATATGATTTATTTTTATTGATTTGAGTTTAATCATTTGTAAATAAATAACTAGACTGCAATCATGTACATAAATAATTAAATTATAAATATCAAATTCATATTGGGATTGTTCTTTTTGTTTTGTTTGTTTTTTAATCAATAAATAAACATTAGGTGTGGGCTTCCATATGTTGATCGAGGGAGAGAGGTTTACTGCCGTCTATACCCATGTATGCAATCTTACCACTTCGACTCTCTCTTATTCTCCACAGTCGTCGCAATTCGGCGAATAAAGATATAAGATCTATTTTTATACAACTGCCTGTCGTTCTTTCTCAAGTCCTTTAGGTAGGTCGATTTTTCACTTTTTTAAAATATCAAATTGTCCATCTATGTGAAAGTTGTGTGATAGTATACTGAATACTGATACAATTCAATTGGATTTCAGATTTTTTTTAAAAAAGAGCGAGAGGGGGGGAATAAATGAGTGAGTGAGAGAATAAGGAATAGTACGTTTAATAAAGAATGTGAGAAAAAGTGAGAGAGAGAGAGAGAGAGAGAGAGAGAGACTCGTGGGAGTCCGTGCTGATAGCGCAACATCTTATTATAATGGAGATTGTGGGTTTGTCTGTCTGTAACCGAAACTATATTAATATACAAGTCACAATTCCTTTACTTATTTACATCATATTCTCCATGATTTTTTTTATTAAACCTCAATTATTAAAAAATTGTTTTACATCATTAAGACTGTTGACCATATCTACATACTAATAACATGCAATTGTATTATATATACAACAAAATAGAGGTTTACAGTATGAATGGGAAGGCTAATTTGCATATTGAACTTAAAAAATTGATTTTGATAAATATATTCTTAGTATTATTGATTTCTAATTGTTTGGTTTTATCTTATTGAATATGAGCAAAAATCTCTTCATCTTAAAAGAAATCCCTTAACAAGAAGAAATAACTGTAATATTATTCTTTACTTCCTATTTTAACTAAACAGTTTAATTAGGAAAATTTACCAATGAAAGACGGGAGTAAGGGAAAATGATGGAAGAGTTAGTTTTAAAGTTGTTCTATTTTTCAATCATACCCCCTCTGTTTAAAATCTTTTTATCTACATTCTTATTCAGTTTCATTAGCCTTTCTAATTTAATGTCATATTTTATTATAAATTTAACTAAAATACTTGCACCCGGAGGGTGCATATATTTGCTAG
This sequence comes from Doryteuthis pealeii, assembly GCA_023376005.1. NCBI lineage: Eukaryota > Metazoa > Mollusca > Cephalopoda > Myopsida > Loliginidae > Doryteuthis > Doryteuthis pealeii. The sequence continues at coordinate 70,110,909 of CM042165.1, forward strand.
TAATGATAATGATGTTTTTAGAGTAATACTAGTAACCATACAAATTATTTGTATTAGGTTGGTAGGTTGGATGTTTATATAGTGTGTGTGTGTGTGTGTGTGTGTGTGTGTGTGTGTGTGTGTGTGTGTTGTGTGTGTGTTCAGAAAAAATCTGCATCAATTAGCTCTGTGCAGATACTGGTTTCTATTCAGAGGACATACCGAGAGCGATGGTCGACAGGGACGTATGTCGAGGAAAAGTCACCGAGATCCGTGCCGTTGGCACTACTTAATGATGATGAAGTGTAGTTATGTTTTACTTATCGACATTTTCTTATCGAAATGGGAAATTATATATATATATATTTTTTTTTTCTCCCTATAATACTTAAGAGTCCTTGAAACTTGAGGGGAATGTCACTCTGTCAC